>JAIFAC010000078.1:0-201942 GCA_026545765.1 Plantago major
CATGTATAATTTTATATAAAACTAAACCAAGAATAAACGAACAACATAGACAATTTATAGTAAAACATTGACCATTTATATAGAAAACTAGACAATTTATATCATAAGATCCAAAGCAGACACTCAAATCACATAATCATATACCATTTATCTTTTAAGTAGTGCCTCAAACATAATAATACATTATTCCAAATAAGCATCTCAAATGTAACATCTAAGTCAAGTAACTGTATAGAGAAGACAATCGACTTTTAACACTTACAAAAAGTAAATGCTTCCACCTTAATTAGTAAGTACCTCAAAATCAAGTAATAAAGACATCATTCCAAATTTCCTATAGCTCTTGATTAGAGAAAACCTTCAAAGCAAAAAAATTACCAAATTCACATCATATTGCACTAAAACATTCAATCAAATCAAGAAAACAACAATAGTATTATAAATGAAAACATACCAAAAGTTCCATCATATGAGCGCTAGATGAAGAGGTTGTGCTCAAGGCAAGTGAGGATCGACTATGGCGATGGAAATGCCTCAAGGTTTGAGGTGATAAAGATTAATGAGATGCTCAACGTCCATCATCCCTACGCCAATTGAAGAGATGTTGGCATATAATCAATGATTGAGCTAATTGCTCATTCACCATTATCGACAACCACCGACATCCACCAATCGAGTAAGATAATGGTGGATTCACTCAAAATTCTCAATTACTTTGAATCCGCCATGAATCAACCACTAAAAATCACTAACACGAAAAAATAATGAACAACAATCTCATGAACTCAAAAACGCTTAAATCGAAAAAAGAAAACGAGATCAAAACTCAATTCCAATTGAAAACCGTGCTAGGGTTTGGTGTTGAAAATGGCCGAGAGGAAGTTACCGAAGAAAATAATAAAAGAAGTGAAGCAAAAATACAATATCATGTTAAAAGATCTTTTATACTAAATCCGCCGTCAATTCGGATCCAGATTCCGTAAATTTGACCATGAAGGAAATGGGCAAAAACAAAACTAGGCAATTTTATGTGAAATCTAATGTACACTTTGGACTCTCCAAATGGATAAGGACTTTTATAAGACTTAGTACAATATATATAGCATTAAATTAAGGTTGAAAGACACAATTAGAAACAAAACAAATACAAAAATTTCTCTCCAAGATATCTCCTTTTCCAAATTTCAAAACTACGGAAACCAACTCAAATCGATTTTAATCAACTCGAAACATCAAAATCTGCTCAAGATCAATTCAACATGGACTTACTCAAAATCTATTCCCTAAAGACTAGACAAAATCTATCAATGTTAGGATTAAATCTTTCAATTTCACAAGGCTAAAATCTAATTTTTTTCATTCGATTTTAAAAAATTCTAAAAAAATATTTTTAAGTACGATTTCATTAATTTCAACTTCTAAATACCTTTATAATATGTTTAATTATCTAAATTTTAATAAAATAAAATAAATTCATTGCACGTCGTAATTTTTTCAGATTCAGCTATAGAAATGGGCAAATGGCAATGACAGTTTTCGCCCGGCCACGGTCATTCCTAATTTCCCATGGCCCATATGTAATGGTCTAATATCCAGAGACATCTTAATTGCGAAGGTTGCCCTTTCACAGTGATAATAATATATTGTCAAGAACGTCGAACTTTTATTTGTTTACAGTGATATGGGATGCTGCAAGTTCTAAGTGGAAATTTTGCAACCACTCCTGACAACTCTATGCAAGGACAACGCCACTTTAGCATGCTGGTAGTTTACTCGCCAGCCATTATTATGGGCCTCAAATTTAAATTTAAGATTATATATATATATATATATATATATATATATATATATATATATATTTGTTTTTCATTCAATATACTAAGCAATAAAATTTATGTCTCCAAGTGAAAAGTTAATATCTAACATTTCAAAAGGTCTTGTGCTCAATTCATTATGGTGTAAAAAATTTTATTTTACTTATTTTGAATATTTTTCTATTATTATTCTTAATATTTTTTTAAAATTATTTTTAGGGGGGGCCAATGAAATTTTTGCACAGGGTCCCTTAAATCTCTAGGCTAGCCCTGCTCATGTGTAAAGCGTGTACCCAACCCAACAACTTGTTCAATGTTACTAAACTTTATAGAGCTGGAAAATCAAAACAATAAGTATAAATTTTGATCTCAAAGTTGCTACGAAAAGTATAGTTGTGAGTCGATTAGCTTGATATCTTCCGGAGAAAGTGATGGTGTTATGAGATTATCAAGGGAAGAGTGATGTAAGACTAGTGTTGGTCGGATCATAGGATTGTGTTGTATTTTGGTGCTTTGAGACACCGGAGGAAACACAAATAACATAACAAGTGATGACTTAGATGTACGACGTGTTCTAATCCTATCGTTCGTAATTTGAAGAGGAAAGTTTGTTACTTGAGTAACTAACTAGCGTAGATTCATTATCATACTCAGAACCAAGATATATAATCCCTCCGTCCCATTTTAGTTGGCCATTTAATTTTTGAGACGAAAATTAATATTATGCCACTATATATTACATATGGAGTTTAATTTGTAACTGTATTAATAGTTTGTTTGGTTGTTTAATTTACTTTGACTTTATTACAAGTAGTGGAGAAAATAATATTATACTTTTTCCTCAAATAGTAAAGAAACGAAAGTGGACAATTATAATTAACGCCTCAAACGACAAAAATGAAATAAATTGTGGGACGGAGGGAGTTTTTTATTATTATTATTATTATTATTATTATTATTATTATTATTAATGATGTGGAATATTGAATTTTATGTAAATGAAAAATTAATAAAAAATGATTAAAATTTGATTAGTCGCCGAAAGCTGAAAATGAGATTATTCAAACGAAGAAAGAATAAAAATGAATAAAAAGGAAATAATGGGTTGGTAAAGTTGTAAATAAGAGAATTATGTTATTGTTTAAGTAGTAGAAGCTCCATTACTAAAAATGAAAATGAAAAGTTTCAAGTGACAACTAAAATCAAAAACGTAAAGCTTTGATCGGAGGGGGAAGTATATGCTATACGATACAATAATTAAAACATTTGGTATAATTGATATACAATACATTATCATCTTAAGTATATTATATCGTGATGTAGTATAGATAAGATATCTAATCAACCGATTGTTATGTTTATTTTAAATAGATGCTTAAATGTGTCCATACTTTCGTATATGCGTAAGTCAAAGATCGAAGGGATGGGCTTTAATCATTTCGTTTGTTTCCGTCAAAAGTGGAGAGTAAAGAGAGATTGTATGTTTGTGACTAAACTAGAAAAGAAAAGAAATGAAAACTTGGGATAATTCTGTGAATTTCCTATAGCAGGGGAGCATATGAACTAATATAATGCACCCAAACATTGAAAAAGATTTAACCTACCATGTACCAATAGAAACGGAAAAATAAGTAATCATACAATGAATCAGAATTGCCCCATTGACTACGATTTTCCACTTGGAATTTGCAGAGACCGTGACCACCCACCATCACATTCTTTTATCATCCCGAATCCGACTTCATTGCACAACTGCGATACATGCTTCTACTATGGTAAGATTAACTCTGCTATTCCCAATTGCTACTTAAGAATCCTAAACAAAGCAATCAAGCAATAACGATAATCGAACAATCAATACAATAATTTACTTGGTTAGGGTTTGCACCTACATCTACGGAGATTACCAAACTTCCACTATAAACAAGAAAGCACATATTACAAGGTGAATCCACAAGAGTTTCAAGCTTCGTTACTCTGCTTTACTTAACTTCCTATGGAAATCGAGAAATTGTTCTTCCGAAAGTGATTACACAAATGAACTAAAGAGCTAAAATCTTACAAGATGTTTATATACTCTAATCCGCCCATAACCGCCTCCAATTTGCTGATGAACAGATTTCTACAAGTTAGTTACTCAAGTAACAAGCTTTCCCTCTTCAAATTACCGTAATCAATAGGATTAGAACACATCATCACATCTCGTCATCACTTGTTATATTATCTGGTTTCTTCCAAAGGTTCACGCAACACCAAAACACAACACAATCCCGATCCAACAACACTAGTCTTCTCACCTTCATAACCCAAAGGTTCTCATAACTTCATCACTTTCTTCGGTTATCAAGCTAATCCAAATTTCACAATTCTCCACCTTATCTTATATATGATAAATCTCAAAGATCCCTAGAGTTAGGATACAACCTTCCCTCCATCAACTTGATGTAATTAAGACAAGATCCGAATTTCATTACATAAATTAACTTAGTGAATCCATCTCAGGATTAACATCCGTGCTTATCTTCTCAATATTGTTAGTACCTTCTCAACCTCATCACCACAAAATGAAATATGAAATCAATATATTTAGACTGTTATGATATGCATGGTGCTTTGACAAATGAATATCACCGCTATCACCATTGATATTAATCGTATCCGAACAACACCATATTGATCAATTATTCCTTCACCATATAGCTTCCTTTACGCCAAAATTTAATCATAGCCATAAACTCAAATTCGCTTGTTGATAAAGCAACCACAGTCGATGAGTAGACTTCCAACTCATAGTTGTACCATAGGATTTCCTCAGATCCAAGTTTGCAAGATAGCCCCGAGTCTACATACACAAGTGAGTCCATCTATGATTGTTGTTTCTCAAACACCAATCCCAAAGATAGTTACACAAATATACGTGAGCAACCATTTCACACTCTCCCAATGATTCTTGCCTCAATTATCCATATATTCGCTAATCGAGCTCATCAGATGAGCCAAGTCTAGTCTAAAACAAACCATTGAGTACATGATAGACTACAAAGCACTATAGCATATGGAATATTCTCCATGCTCTTCTTCTTCATCGATTTAGGACAAGATTTACAGATAGCTTTAACTAAGTTCCTAGGGAGTGGCAAGATGCTCGATTTGCATATTGAATATCCTCAACACCTTGCCCAAGTATAAACTCCGATTCAAAATGATATTTCCATCACTTCCATCAATGATATTAATCCCTAGTATTCTCTTAGTTATTCCTAAATCTTTTATCTTAAATTCGATTTCAATAGATTCTTCACATCCGTTATACCGATCGTATGCTTGTCGGGTTATAAGCATGTCATCAACATATATGAGCAAATATGTCATATTGTCAATGTTATCTCCTCGAATATACATGTGTCATGGTCACACCTTCTAAAATCATGGTTGAGCATAAACTTATCAAACCTTCGTATCATTGTCTTCGGCTTTGCTTAAGACCATAGAATGATCTTAAGATCAAACAAGCTTTGTTTTCTCTATGAGCTATATCAACCTTTTGGTATGCTCATATATCTCCTCATCCAATTTCCCATGCGTAATTGTAGTAGTTACATCCATCCGATGTAAATTCAAATTGAACTCACGCCATGGCCACCAATATTCTTATTGAATTGTGCTTGACAACCGTAGAAGATCTCATTGTAGTCTATGCTCTCCTCCTCCGTGAAATCCCTAGCCACCAATCTGCTTTGTATCTCACATTTTCTTCACTTCAACTCCAAGTTTCTTCTTGAAATCCATTTGCAACCCACTTTATGTCCTTTTCGTCTTGTTACAATATCCTGTATGATTCTTTTCAAGTGACAAAGTTCATGTTGTATAGCTATGTACCACCATTACTCTCCGAGCAACTTATAGCTCTTTGATAATTCTCGTGTTCATAGCAATCAACTTCTTCAAAGAACACTTAGAGCAAAATACACCATATATGGATCGCCAGCTGAAAATCGATTCTTGGTGCTCTATCCATTGTAAGTTGATAATCCCCACATCACCGGAGTAACAACTTCAATACATGTTCTTCTCCAAATTCGTGTCTCCAAATTGATTATGCAACACATGTTCACCCAAAGCTTGTCGGTCCGAATCTCAGATTTTCGTGAGATATCTTATTTTCAGGTCGCATAACACCGTGATATGTGATATAGATTTGTTGTCAAGATCACACCAAAGATCTCAGATGGTCCTCGCCTTGTGTTGTAGTGCCACCACCTTCAATAAGCTCCACCTCACTGTGTTCTCATACCGAGCACCACTATCAACATTCTTTACAAGTGTTATTATATCTTCATGAAAATTCCATCTCACCGATAATGCATTTATTCATTCTAGTTTCAAACACCACAACTTGTATCCTTTACTCCTTTTCGATATCCTGTAAATGTATATTTCAATGCTCTAGCTTCCAGCTTTTCTTGCTTGACATACACATAAGCTAAGTATCCAAAAGTTTTATGATATAAGTTGTCTGAGTGAGTACCTTTCCATACATCTTCTAGTGTTTTGAACTCAAGAGCTGATGAGGGACATAGATTTATCAAATGTACTGTTGTGGTCACAACTTCTCCCCAAAAACTCTTTTGATAGACCAGCTCCAAGTAGCATCAATCAGGCACACAAATGTAAAATCCGAAAATTCAGAGTACTATGGTTGCCTGAATCTCCTCCTCCTCGGTTTCCTCATTCCCGAACTCAGTGCTTGCCAAAAACCTGACCAGTTGGTCAGCAAAATCCTCTATCCTGTTTACTATCCCCTCTATCTATTTGCTAGTCCTTTCTTGCCCTTGCATCACAAGACTCATGTATTTTTCATCATGGGCAATCAAAGCTAGTAGAGTACTATCGCCGAATGCACTAGCTCCCATCGCACCTCTAGACTATTCACGCCTCCACAATGGTTGGTCCAGATAGCTCACCAAGTATAGTAACCAGGAAAGCACTTCATACCTGGATAATAATAACAAGAACTCAACTGTTGTTTAGTTTTGGTTAGTCCCAGTAAAATGAAATCACGCCTCAAGTAACTAACATTTCAGCCACACAGGAATTGATTCTCAAGAATGCGCCAAATTTGATGTGCTCAAATTACTACTTAGAAAACAAGTAGAAAGCTTGTTGTAGATGTATAATGCTAACCACATAATCATTCGCTAAGGAACCAATTGCTACCAATCTTCATAGCAAATAGTTACTTGTGTAAATAGTTCGTTTATTTGGTTTTGATTACTTCTAATAACTAGAAAATGTAAAAGCAATGTAAAAGTTAAAAATCAATGAGATGAGAGAACACAATGCTTATGATCGAGTAATGCTAAATTGCTCTAGGAAATCGCTCATACTTGTCACACTCGGTACATAACCCATCAATCCAACCTCAACCAATCGCCATTTGAATGTTTTGAACAAGAGTAATCGTGGTCGCCAATCCACCATCCTTAACCGAAACAATTTAGAAAATCTTGAACTAGCTTAATTGATTGATAGTTTTTACGAAGAATTTGAACCGCATTTAACCTATATGAACGAATCCTAACCTTAAAAGCGATTATGCAAAACTGTCACATAACTACTGTGTTCGGAGTGGTTTAGCTACTCATAGTGGAAGCAAGGATCAAAGATTTCAAAGTATTGCATATGATAAACACATACATGTTGATAATCGCACGCAAACTCATACAATTCGATAAACAAAAGAAAATACGAATCGAAGAGATAAACGATAGAGAATTATCAAATATTACCAAGAATTCGATATCAATCCTTCAACAATGATGAAAACCAAGCTCCAATGATGTCTCAATGTCAAAGTATGAATATGGAGCTTTTTCTAAGAACTAGGTTAAAAGAAAGTATGAGAAAAGATCCCCTTCTAAGCTAATAAGGAAAATAGAAAATATGTTCTCAGATTCGTCAAGTAGTCTTCTTTATCGAATATATATATATCCTCACATAATCTACAAGAAGCTTCGATCTTCAAAACAGGGGATTCATTCGCAAAATCTCGCCGTGGTGAGCTCCTCCTAATGGATTTATTGAGGTTTTATAAAATCTCGCCAAGTAGTCTCTTCAAGAATTACAATGCTACCAGAAAATCTCGCCGTATGAAAGTAAAATACTTGGCCACAAGTAGCCTCCTTAGCCAAAAGATTGTGCATCAGAAATTCTGCCAAGTAGCCTTGTTAACTTCAACTTCTCATCTTTGGCTCGAAACTATCGATTCCTGCAAAACAACACCAAAATACCAAAGCATAAAAATGCACAAAACACTAGAAAACTATAAACGAAGACTCACAAAGACCGCTAAAAAGGATCAAATGACACTCTAAATTATCGCCTCATCAACACTTTCACATATCGTGAGTATACCTATTGATACGTAATATGTCCAAGGCGCCTTTCGCACTCTAAGCTCCCTGACACTATAGTTCCACAACTATCTTGTACTAAGATACTTGAAAACTAGGGACATATGTTGATACGTAAATATGTCCAAGGCACCAAAGGCACTCTAAGCTCCTCGACACTATAGTTCCACAACTATCTTGTACTAAGATACTTGGAAACTATGGGGACGTATGTTGATACAAAATATGTCCATGACGCCCTAATCGCCTATCGGACTACGTTCTAAGCGGACGCCCTAACCGCTTATCGGACTACGCCCCAAAGCGGACGCCCTAACCACTCTATCGACCATCGTCTAAGCGGGATGTCCTAACCGCCTATCGGATCATCGTCCCAAGAGGGACGCCCTAATCATTTATCGGACTACGTTCTAAAGCGGACGCCCTAATCATTTATCGGACTACGCCTAAGCGGACGCCCTAATCATTTATCGGACTATAGTCCTAGGCGGACGCCCTAATCGAGCTAACCTATCGGGCCATAGCCTATCAAGACATTCGACCACGGGCCTAATAGAGCATTGTTGGCAATTTGGGACGACACTTGCCGATGTTGTGAGTCCTCCTTTCTCAAGGGAAACCTATAAATATGGACATATCCTCATAATGCAAAGTAAGTGGAGTCTTCTTCTCAGACTCTTACCTTCCCGACTATTATACAGAGTAGATCATCAGTCTCTCTTGAGTACAGTCTCGTACCGGTTTGACACTTAGCAAACCGGGTCTACGGTCCTAATCCCCCCCCCCCCAAGCTACTTGTGCAGGTCCTTACGCATCGCCTTTTACCAGTATGTCGGTTCTTGCGGGCTCTTACTCTTTGGCTCTTACAAGCAAGGTGGTTCTTACTCAAAGGTGGTTTGTGTACTTAGAGTGAAGGAAAGCAAGGGAAATTCATTAAGTGGTCAGGGACTTTTACCTCAATAATACCAACCGCCTTTCTGACTCTAAAGGTGGCCCCTACGGATTCAAGAGGTGGCTCCCACCGCTCCATACAGTGTAGCACTTTATTCCGTATGACACTTAGTTCCTTTAAGTACTGAGGCACACCCACTTCACATCACATAGGCACATACACACAAACAATTCATAAATACTCGATTTTACATGCTAGACTCTTATTCGCAATCCTAAAGACGACAATTCTAATTTTCACAAATATTAAAATAGTAATAATACAACACTGAAAAACAATAAAGGTGCACCAAAAACCCACTTGCATTATACTTCTTCAAATTTATTTATTTCATATTTATTTTCAACATGTTATTCTACAAATTTATTTATTTCATATTTTAAGTTTTTCTCCATACCCCGTCGAGTATCGACAGGCCATTAACTATAACTAAACAAGGTAGAATTCTATTAGAAATCAACTTCCTAACTATATTTAAATGGTGTAACTTTTGGCTACGTGGTAATCTAAACTCAACCCTTCAACTTGTTTCAACTTAACGTTATACTAAGGAACATCACTATACCATATTTACTAGATGTCACCATCATATGTTAATTACTAACAATAATAAACCTGTTATATTTAGCTGTTGATTTTGCATTTCGAACTTCATTAGTTATCCAGTAATCCATACACATTTTGTGATTTGATTATATATAACCTAAATTTAATTTATCGATTTCTTATTTTACAAATTTGTCATAGGTCTCGCATAAATCAAACTAACATCATTCGTAAAGATGAGGAAAGTCGATCTTTGACTTTGAGCTCTTCATCTAGTATTCGTTTCAGTAATTAACCGCCCGACAAAACTTCCAACAACTTTGAAGGTCTAAACTCGAGACAATTTTAATCTTGGTCCTAGTACTCAACATCGCACTTCATATTCATGGTGTAGTTTTCATTCATCTCTTTAATTTTTCGCTTTGAGAATATATTGAGAGTAATATTTAGATTCACGATTCTCAGATTTGAAAAAGTTTACTTGTGTCCTTTAGGAAATAATAGGGACATTTAGGTATTCGGTTTAGTATATGTTACATTACGATGTAGTGATTCGTGGACGCTTTTATTCGTGTACTCGCAATCACTATGTACAAGTATGGCATCAAGATAAGACACTAAAGCAACGTAAGATGCAAATTCATCGTTGTAGCATAGAAAAATGCGTATCTCAGATCAAATGTTTGCATTATCGGTTGGAAGATACGGAACCAAGTGGTCGCACTATTATGCCATAGAGGATTGTGAGTGGTCATCTGCCAGCCTAACTACTGATTTATACATCCACACAAAAAAAAAAAAACAATTGCTACTGTAACCGAAGATTCAATTGGCAAGATATTGTGTCGTTGTAGTTAATCGAACAAAAGTTCGCTTTTGTCAGATTTCAAAGCCTATCGTTGTTCACGCTCGATAAACGGTTAATGAGAAAAATAAAATGTTTACATACTTAATTTCCAAATAAGTATATTCATAAAGATTGAACATACATTATATATATAATCATTTTGATAGCACATTAGAAACTGGAAAACATATATTGCTTCATAACTTCAATTAACATTACTGCATACATAGCCAGCCACACACTTGAGAATCTACATTCTACTGCATCATCTCCCACCACTATGTCCAGTATGATCCTCGAGGCTATCATAACTCATACCGTAATGTAACAATCAACGCCGATTTAATCCATCACATCGCTGTTCGAGAATGATTTGTCGTATCCCTTGCCGCATAAATGATTTGATCTCTTCGTATTCTATTCTGTCAGCCCATGAGCACCTACCTCCCGATTTTAGGCTCTCGAGTTCCATTGCAACTTCTTTCATACTTGGCCTATCTTCCGCTCTCACATTTAAGCAAACTTCCGCCAATAAGCAACTCCAAGCACTGTTGTTCTTCATATTCATTCAACTCGATAGTCTCATTAAGAATATCACATAACCGTCCCTTTCACCTTCCCGAGGAAAAATCAGATAGACTTTTTTCTCCGACCTTCCATGTGTAATCGCTTTCTTTCCCGATATTAGTTCCACGAGGACTACTCCAAAATCAGAGACATCGCTTTTGTCCACCGTGGCTTTGCATGTACTCAGATCCAAGTATCCTAATGTACCTAGCACCATTGTTCGGTATTGAAGTCCGATCCATTGGGACCACCTTGAAGCTCCAAAATCGGACACCTTTTGCATTGAATTCTCTGTCTAGAAGGATATTAGCTGACTTAACATCCCTTTGTATGATTGGAGTAGAAGCTGTTGAGTGTAAGTACGCCAATACATCAGCAGTCTCTATCGCAATCTTTAACCGCAACTTCCAATCAAGTAAACATTGTGTTAGGAATATCTGTTTAGATTTTGATCAGCAACCTAATGACTTATCTTAGCTCAGAAAGGTGGTTAGTACTCTTGGTTCACTTGAACATTGTAAAAAGAGGAAAATCACTAAGTATGATAGTCTAGTAAATCTTGTATAGGATGTTAGGTCTCTGAATGTAATTTTTTATTTTCTTGAAGAAGACCAAGAAGAAGGCATCCAGCAGGAGAAGCTCAACTTTAAAATGATGTTTTGAAGACTGCACAAGATTGCTGAAGACAAAGGTTATCAGATACCTATGTCCAGATATCTTGAAGAAATAAATGTTTCAATAAACAAGTGTTGCAAAAGATATCTGAGAATACAAGGTTTCTGAACGAAAAAAGTGCCCACAGATATCTACACTCAGATACCTTGGATAAAGATATGTTTCCGGGAAACAATATATTTTTAACAACTGTATCCGAGTTGTGATAGTCTCTGAAAAGGACGCAAGGCTTCGTAGCATGTATAGTTCCGTTGGCACTACAGGACAAAGTATAGTACAGTGCATTAAATGCGCAGACAGAAATGTTTGAACAAAAACGGTAGTCTCTGAAGAAGAAGACAAACGTGCAACAGTACTATACCCAGATATCAATTGTTTGAATTTGATTTAAGCCTAACGGATACTATTCAAACGGCACTCAAATTCATCTATAAATATCAACACTTAGAATGCTTGAGAACACACACACAGAACTTACACCAAGAACACCGAATACTCACACAAGCTCTCTCAAGCATACTACTTACCTTCAAAGCTTTCTCGCACCAAAGCTCTTGATTCTAAGTAGCACAAAAGTTCTAAGTGTCCGATCATAACAAGCATTGTTATTTGTGAAGGAATCAATTAAGATTTCATATCCGAGATTCATTCTCTTGAACACTTATCGTAGACTGGTCAAGAAAGAACAAGATACCATACATTGAAAAGTGTATTAAGTATACTTGATTCATAGAGCTATCTCAGATAATCAACAAGTTATTAAAGAAGCTCACCTAACAAACTACCTTAACCAACACCTTAATCGGCGTGGAGTACAGGAAGTACTTAGTTTGGGAAACTATGGAATAACTACAAGGTTACTGAGCATAGGAAGTACTTAGGAAACTAAGAAATAGCTCAAAAGGTTTCTGAGTACAGGAAGTACTTGGCTGAGAAAGCCGGGGAATAACTCAGGGGGAACACTTGGTTGGGAACCTAGTGTATTTAGGAATCAAGAGAAGATACTTGTAAGGTTACCTCAATTATCTGTCTTAGTGGATTCTAGGTCTGAGAAAGGCCGAAGTGGATTAGTTAAAGGATTACGCCACCTTCAGATACCACTATAAAGACTTGTGTTATTACTTTCTGCAAACTATTACTTGCTTTATTTACCTTGCTAAGTATTTACACATATCTTGTTGAGCACGTGCACTTATCACAAAAAGTCTTCCGCCTCGAATAAGTATCAGATATCTTCACAGATATCTGAGAAATTGTGTTTATCGATAAAAGTTTAATCAAGACTATGCACCCCCCCCCCCCCCCTCTAGTCTTTTACTTTGCCGTTATCTGGACCAACAAGTGGTATTAGAGCAGGAGGTTCCCAAGCCTTCTGCAGTGAACCTAGATCCCAGATAAGTGCCCACTAACTGCTTTTCACCTACACTTGATTTGTTTGTTTAGTGTGTTTGCTGCAGGATGTCTTTAAGTGACATCCCAATTCTGCCGTAGAATTATGAGAAATGGAAGAACAACATGATGCTCCACCTAGAAGCCATCAGTGACGAAATGATTGACGTGATAAAGAATGGCCCCATAGTTATTCAACAACTCAAGTAGGTCATGGAGGTTTCTAATGGTAGAGACAGAGAACAAAGTGATGGGTCTTTACTGACAGATGCGTCAACCAGTGGGAGACCTACCAGTCAAGTTATTTACGAGCCAAAGCCCAAAGAGCTCTGGACATCGAAAAATGCCAAGAGAAATCGACTGGATGGTCAGGCTCGCAATATCATCATACGTTCTACTCCAGAGCACATACAGTATAAACTGTGGAGTGTAAAAACGGCGAAAGTGGCCTGGGAACTGATTGAAGAAATCTGTTCTGGCACTGAGAAAACAAAGGAAAATAAGTTCGAAGTTTTGAAGCACAAATTCCAAAACTTTAAACAAGGTCACACAGAGACTCTTGAAGAACTAGATTTCCGGTTTACAACACTCATGAGTGACATGGCTGCACTTGTGAAAGTAATAGATATACCCAACCAGAAAAGATTAAGACTATTGTGAGAAGTCTAAATCATAACTGGGAGCATACAAAGTTTTTCTACTTTAACCAAGGAATGCTAGATATCACTCCAGTGGAACTTTTCTCTCACCTTGCCACTGTTGACTATGAGACAACTCAAAGAGAACAAATAACTGAAAAGTTGCAGAATGTTGCTCTAGTTGCCCAAGGAACTTTTGAAAAGAAGGAAGGCAAGGAGATGACTGAGGATGCTCTTGCTGTAAAGCAAATGAGAAAATATGTCAGTCGAGAGATTGAGAGAAGAAAAGCCAAAGAGAAGCTGAAAAAGCATCTAGGCTCAAACTATCACTAGTACAAAAATATGCAACTGTCAAGCTCGCTGAACAAGTCGGCTCAGAAAGCATCTAGTACTGAGGAAGCAGAAATCGGAAACGATATCTGTTTCTATTGTCAAAAACCTGGTCATTTCAAGAAGGATTGCCCTGCCTTCAACAAACTAAAGACAGGTGACAGGAAAGATAGAAGAAATTAACTTCAAGAGAAGTCAGAGAGCTATGCTCACTGAAGAAAGGAAAAAATATTCAACTCCAACTGGATTCTCTAGACATTGAGTCTGATTTTGAGGATGAAGACTCAGATGATTCCACACTGCCTTCTCCAGAAATGTGAGTGTTTCTCATGAAGTGATTGACTTTCGTCAAAAAATGAAAGAAGTGTGGAGGGTCAAGAAATCTTTCCAGATATCTCCAACATTGAACCTTGTCTAATGGCCGATGAGAACACTCTAAAGACCAATCCAAAGTGGCATTTTGATAGCGTATGTGGAAGCACATGACAGAGACAAAGCAAATCTGATTAACTACAGAAAATGCGATGATGGACCAATTATTAGATTTGCTGGAAGAGATGAAAATCCAACCATAGGATTTGGCAATCTGAAGTTTGGAGCCCTTACAATCTCTGAAGTACTACATGTAAAGGGATTGAAATATAATCTCCTAAGCATGAGTCAACTAGTAGACAAAGGGTATACTGTCAAGATTAACTCAAAATTATGCAAAGTGATTGACAATGAGTCAAAGCAGACGGTCTTGGTTGTTGCTAAAAGGAAATCTTTATGTCGATTGGGCATCCGCCACAACTGAAGAATGTCTCATGGTGAGTCAATCTGGCCACACTGAAGAAAATTGGCTATGGCATAAGAGAATGATTCACTTGAATTTCAAAACTCTGAACAAGCTAGCCAAGAAAGAATTGGTGGTTGGATTACCCAAAATGGCATATAGAAAGGATGGTATATGCTCAGCTTGCCAAATGGGAAAACAATCCAAAATATCTTTCAAGTTTAAAACTAGACACTCCAGTGAAAGGCCACTGCAAATGTTACATATGGATCTTTTGGAATCCTCTGTAACTAGCTATGCAGGAAAGAAGTATGGTCTGGTTGTTGTTGATGATTACTCAAGATTCACTTGGGTTGTATTTCTCAAACAAAAATTTGATGCAAGGGTTGAAATACCTAACTTGCTGAATAAGCTTGAAGTCATGAAAAATGACAAGGTATCTGTAATTAGAACAGACCATGATACTGAGTTTGTGAACCAGTGCATAAAAGAGTTTTGTACCTGCAAAGGTATACAACATCAACTATCTTCCGTAAGAACACCACAACAAAATGGTGTTGCTGAAAGAAAGAATAGGACCCTAAAAGAAGCGGCAAGAACAATGCTCTCTGACACTGAAATAAGTGAAATCTATTGGGTTGAAGCTGTAAACTCAGCCTGCTACACTCAAAATAGATGTCTGATTAACAAGCACCATGACAAAACTCCTTATGAGCTCTTGATTTGTAGACCCCTTAGTATCAAGCATCTAAGGGTGTTTGGTTGCAGATGTTTCGTTCTTAACAATGGAAAAGAGTACTTGAGAACATTTCAACCAAAGGCAGATGAAGGAGTATTTCTTGGTTATTCTCTGAATAGCAAAGCCTATAGAATCTACAACAAAAGAACGCAAAAGATTGAAGAATATGTTCATGTAGTTTTCTACGAAAGAAACAAGAAAATACCCTTAAATGATGATCTCTCAGATAGGTTCAAGGAACTGATGATTAAAGATTCTGAAGAAGAATCCTCAAAAGGAAACAATTCTATCAATCACTTAGGGGATGAATCTGACGATGAAAGGCAACCATTGCTAAGTAACAACCAGATGACTCTAAGACATGATGAAGAACTTCCTATGAGAATTCCAGAAAAGGAACAGGTTACTGAGAACCTTCATCATGTAGAGGTTTCTGAGAATGAGATTGCTGAAAATCAAATTCCAGATATCCCTAACACTGAAAAAGTGTCAGATATCCATGGCATTTCCCATGTGTCAGATATCTCAGATACTGCACAAGTATCCCATCAAGATCATATTGATTCACATTCAGATCAAAATGATATTGATCCTACTAGTTCAAAACCCATTATGAAATGGATAAGAAATCATCCTGCAAAGGATGTGATCGGTCCGTTAGACCAAGGAGTAAGAACTAGAAGAGCAATCGCTGAAAATGCAAATTGCCTCTATGGAAGTTTCATCTAAAATATTGAACCTAAAACTATAGAAGAAGCATTAAAGGATCAAGATTGGATCTCTGCAATGCAAGAAGAGTTGGATCAATTTGAGAGAAACAAAGTCTGGAAACTAGTTCCATTTGTTGACGGAAATAACCATAGGTCAAGTTGCCAAGGATTCACCTGCATCAAGGACTAGATTTTGATGAATCTTATGCACCAGTTGCAAGATTGGATGCAATAAGACTCTTTCTAGCCTTTGCAGCTCATAATGACTTCATAGTTTATCAAATGTATGTCAAGAGTGCATTCCTAAATGGTGAACTTGCTGAGGAAGTCTATGTTGAGCAACCACCAGGCTTTGAAGTTTCCTAAAGTAGGATGGTCTATAAGCTTCGTAAAGCTCAGATGGATCAAACAAGCTCCAAGAGCATGGTATGATACTTTGGTCAGATATCTACTAGAAAGTGGTTTCAATAAAGGAGATGTTTATAAAATGCCTTCACGAACCATGATGGAAAACTACTTTTGGTTCAAGTATATGTTGATGACATTATATTTGGATCTAAAGACAAGCAACTTTGTAAAGACTTTGCTGAACTCATGAAATGTAAATTTGAGATGAGCATGATGGGAGAATTGAATTACTTCCTAGGGCTGCAAGTCAAGCTTTCAATGATGGAATATTCATTAGTCAAACAAAGTATGCAAAGGACATGCTCAACATGTTTAATCTAAAGCCTTCTGAAAAGAATGTAAGATACCTATGAGCATTGGAACCAAAATGACCTATACTGAATTTGACAAGAGTGTTGAAGAACACAAGTATAGGAAATTGATTGGGTCTCTACTATACCTCACTGCAAGTAGACCTGATATTCAATATGCAGTTGGAGTGTGTGCTAGATTTCGCATAAATCCAATGCAAACACACTATAACATTGCTATGAAAATATTAAGATATGTAAAGGGTAATCAGAAGTTGGATTGTGGTATCCAAAAGACAAAGGATCGAGTTTGGCTATTTAGATGTCGACTATGTCGCATCATTGCTTCGATGTAAAAAGCACCTCAGAACTTGTCAATTTCTCGTGCCGATTGATATCATGGTTCAAAGAAGAAACAAAACTCAATTGCTACATCTACCACAGAGGTCAATATATTGTGTCACATTGTTGTGCTTCACAAATATTGTGGATACAACAACAACTCGTAGACTATGGACTCAATGAAGAGAAAACTCCTATTTTTTGTGACAACACAAGTGCTATTGCCATAACTCAGAATCCTAAGTTCCATGCAAGAACAAAGCACATTGATGTTAGACACCACTTCATTAGAGACCATGTTGAAAAAGACAATATAGAGATACTCAAGATTGGCACTGAAGACCAACTTGCAGACATCTTCACTAAGCCACTACAAGAAAGTAGATTCTTAGCCTTAAGACGTAGTCTCGACCGATGGAGCTACCAAAGAATCGAAAAGTTCGATATCCAAGAAGATATCAAAGGTGGGAAAAGAGGAATCTGGAACGGGTATCCAGAAACCAAAGGCTAAAGGGTAAAATGGCTATTTGAAGATTTCTGAGACAGGCACTCAGATATCTAGATCACTCAGTGAGGGGGAACACAAAAGAGAATAGTACAACTGTCTGCAGTCAACTACTCTTGAAATTTGTATTACTTCTATCTTTGTGTAAAACTTGGACATATACTAAGTGTGAGATAGACTTATGCAAACAAAGGTTCTTAGTCACACGTAAACGTGATTCTATAGAAAGTCGCCAAAATTCATTAATTGGGCACAATTACAATTGCGATCAGATCATTGTCAAGAAGCACATCAATTCTCGATGAAATGGGCGTTGATCTTAACGACGAGATTATTTCTCTCAGAAATAGTGGATCAGAAAACTCTCAGACGTGGCCCAATAAGCATTTAATATCAAACAACCTTTACCCACGCCTATCTCAAAATACGTATAATTAGACACAAAATTAATTTATATGTATATGTCTCTGAGATTACATTGCTATATATATAGGATTTTGGCAAAAGAATTCACTTTCCTAGTCAAACATCGACTTGCACAAGAATAGCAAAAAATTTCTTCAAACTTCTACAAATCTGCTCTCAATTATTTTTCGCATGTAATCACTAATCTTTTACCCTAATCTCTTTCGCACTTTCAAAACTTTCACTATATAAAGAGATGGCTCCAAACGTGTTTCTACCAGAATCCCAATCTACTACCACCGGCACACCGAAAAGCAAGCACCGTAGTTCGTAGTTGTAAACAATCGGTTGGTAGGAGACTTTAATCCCGATTATTGACTTCAAATCACAGGATGATTTGGGTGGTGCCATGATTGAGGAATACCTACGCAATTGAAAACCAAGCCGATAGGAAGCTAATTCTTGACATGCTTGAAAAGGCACAAATCAAGGGTTTTTCTGTCTGCTACTCCCAGTAGAGTTTCCTCACTGTATGTGTTAGAATTCTACAACAACTCCAGGATTATTTCCTGTGTTTCTGAAGGCACTGAAATAGTGTCTATAAAAACAAAGGTCCAAAGAAAGGAAATCCTTTTGGACTTAACAACTTTCTCAGAAGTTGTTTGAACTTCAAAATCTTGGAAAGGATTTTTGAAATAAATACCAAGGATGATGATCTCCTCAAGGTGTAAAGCAACAGACATGACGTGTGATCTTGAAAACCGTATACACCCATCGATTTCAAACTTGCTAACATCGTAACCGCATATCCGCTGATTCACTGGATGTGTTAGCGGCATTCTTCATGATGCTTTGATGGTCTAAAAGGAGGTGCTGACCAGATAAGCCAAGAACGCTGGATAATGATGTTCTTGTTAAGTCAACAAGACCAAAGGCCGGAAAACCCTTTCAACTGGGGAAAGTACGCCTTTATGAAGTTTGTGAAGAAGATTCAAGGCTTTGAGCCCAAAATTGTTAAGTGACTTGCTGAGCCAAAAGCCACAGTAAGCTATGGATTGAAGATTTTCTACTTACTGGAGTGCCTTGGCATTGAGCTCAGAGAGACAGAAGACATTGCCAACAGTAACCTACTCTACAAAGATGAGTATACGAACATGATGAAAAAGGTTACTAGATCTTAGAAAGGTTCCAAGAAACGAAAAACTGAAGAGATATCTGAAGGAAAATTTGCGACCAAAAAGCCCGTAACTTCACGAAGAAGTCTCGGCAAATCAAGACACACCCATTGTGGTTGTCGACTCGTATATCCGCGCCATGCGATGAACTCATCAATGCAGTGAACTCATCAATGCCGCAAAAGATACAACCGATGAACTCATCAATGTCGCTAAGGAGAGCCTTTGGCCGAGAACTCATCAATGCTAATGAGAATAGTGGTAGGTACCAGCCCTATCCGCAAAACCGCAGGATTATGGACCAATCAGCCTTATTGTTGATGAGAGCTCTGACGATGAAAATGATGACTTAGTCATCTCTCAAGTCCTACATAAATCAAAGAGGGCTAAGGTTACTGAAAAAGTAACAAGTGTAGAGGTATCTGAAGAAGAACCTACACCACAAAGTGTCAACAAGCACCGCTTCAAATGTTGCCGAAAAGTAATCGTGTCCAAAGTCACCGGACAAAACACACCATCGTAGCAAGTAACACTCAAGCATATCAAGATGCTCGATGAGTGGCAACTTAGTGTCGAGGACACCGCCATTGCCTCAACACTCAAAAATCATGCCTCAAGATCCGATAGGCCCCATACTGCATCACCTTCTTAAGCCAGATCAGAATCACCACAACAACCACAACAACCAATAGTGGATGCTGTTGAGATGATACTTGAGTTACAACATGAGATACCAGCATCTTTCCTTGCTAAAGAAAATCCTGTAAAAGAACAGGTTCCCCAACTCAATAAGAGGGATCAAACTGAGGCTTCGCCGTAATGATCAACTAGGAGGCAACCGAGTTGCACACTGTGAAAGGTCCAAGCACCAAACTTCAAACAGAGAAGTCAAATGGAACAACAAGACTAACGATAGAAGGGTCACAGTTCCAGAGACCAATCACCGACATCGCCAGTAGCTGAATGGTTTAACTCTCTACTTGTGATATTTTTGTGTTTGTTAAATCTTGTTATTTAATGAAATTTCTTTGTTACCGGCGGAATTAGAAACACAAAAACAAAAGGGAGCTGCAAAGCTTACCTCAGAATCTGAGAAAGAGGCTTCCATAGCCTCACCACTTAAGGAACAGGAGCCTGTCTCAAAGGTAGAAGATAGTTCCTTAAGATATAACATCTCAGATATGTGCTTTACTAATATTATAAAGTGTTTGTTTCTAATAGGCTCCAACTGAGAAGAAAAATGAAGAGATTGAAAAGTCTATCTCTTCAGAGAAGAATCCAGAGACTTCCAAGGTCTCTGAGGAACAAGTATCTGAACCTTCTGCAGAGAAGGTATTTCATTCAGATACCTATATACTTCAAAGAGAAAAGCTCTGATCATTTTTATCAAACTAACACGTTCTACTTAACAGGATCAAAAAGAAGTAGCAGCTGTGGAGTCGCGCCAATCCCACAACAAATGGAAATTAATGAGGCATCAAAGCCTTCACACAAGAAAGTTCCAGAGATCGCAAGTCTCGAGAGACAAGTATCCGAGCCTCCAAAGATCGGAGGTAATTGACCTCTCAGATAACTGATTTGTCAATAAAATTTTTCTTGATAAAATTTCCTAAGTGTTATGTTTCTAATCTCATGTTCAAGCAGAAAGAAAGATAACTGAGGATCAGACTTCCCAGTCTCCTCCTCATATCCAGATATCTGAGGCACCTGGAACATCAGTAGTCAAGTCATCTGAGCCTGTCACACATGTAACTCAGATACTTTTCTACTCTAAAGCCCAGATATCTACTATAGTTTTGAAATTAATTCAGAACACTTTCTTTCAGGCTCAAACAAGTGCCACTAAGGTCCCTGTTGATGAGAAAGAGGACTTGCTTCCTTTCTTCAAGGAACACACTTTGCTAAAGCATCTGCAATGCTTCAAGAAATGGCAAAAGCTCCGCTGCTCCGATCTATCTGAGATCTTAAAGGTGACTGATCACCACACAAGGAGAGCACGAGCCCTTGACTTGAAAAACTACGTCCATGCAATGTTCCCCACTGAACAATATTCTTTCGGAACATTGATGGATAAGGATTTTGTCAAGGAAGTGGCCGAAGTCGCTCCAAGCTTTCAACCAAGATGGTCGCACTAATGCGTATGGCATTCAAGCCTATTTTGCCCTGCACTCTACGCTCATACCCTCCAATAAGAGGAAGTAAATGGGAAAATGGTCACTATTCCAGAAGTGATCAATCTGGTCTCTGAAGATGAAGAAGAGAAGGAGACTGATGAGAATGACTATGAAGAACCTCCTTCTGACCATCACAAGGATGAGGATGATAAGAAGGATGATGATGATGCCCCCGCACCAGGGACAGGAGGGATTCCACAAGGAAACAATACCTCAGTTGCTGAAAAGCACACTGAGAGGACATCACAACAATCCCCTCCTCCATCTCCTCAAAAATCTACCCATCCATCTTCACAACAAAAGGACACTACTGAACAAGTAGTTGAGCACTCTGAGGAAAACACTCGGAAAATAGTGGATGCACAAACCAGAGTTGCTCAACTCAAACAATTGTTGGAAGAAGAACAACAGCTAAATCTTCAACTGGAAGAAAAGATAGCTGAATCTAGAGTCAAGCTAGATAAACTTAAAGAACAAACACGCAAAGAGATGCAAGCTTACTCTGAGATTAAAGAGCTCCGGGACGCTGTTGATAATATTGCTAAGGAGCTAGATACTGAACAAGTATCTGAAGAAAAGCATGATGCTAAGGCTGCATCTTCACCAAAGAAACCATCCACCAAAGGCAAGAAACCCATATCTAAGATGGTTGCCGCCTTCAGAAACCTTGATGAAGAAGTGCAAGAGGATGAAGATCACCGGCCGATGACTCGATGTCAAAAGACAAAACATCGATGTAATCGCAATGAACACTTAGTGGTTTCTCATCTGAAAAGGAAGCTAATTGCTCCTGAAGTATTCAACTAACTGCCAAATGTCCACTCCCAAGAATACATGAATAGATACCAAGTTTCGCACATCTTAAAAGGAGTCATTTTCATAGAACAAAACAGCCGAATCGCCTCCGCCCCTCGTAATGAAGAAATTCACCGAGCTCATCACTCGTGAGAACAACCAAGATAGTCCTTGCTCAAGGATCCGGGAATGGTAAGGGACGATGATGTGTCATTAGTCAAAAGCTTTTCATGAGGCAAGTTACACTCGACAAGCAAATGCCATACTAGCCCATCAAGCGAGCTCACTAATAAGGAAAATGGACTTATCAAACAAAATCAGAGCTCAAGGCTGAACTTCGGTTGGTTACCGCCACAATTACTTGCAAGGGAATTTTGAGTCTCTCGTAATCCTTTGGGTACTTAGTCACCAACAATGACTAAGGGGAAGGATTTCGACCTCAAGATCGGGGAAGGTAAGAAGAAATCTAGAGTCAGGCCGCCGTAAAGGAAGAGGAAACAAGAAAACTTCCCACCACCTCAATAAATGAGCCCTCATCAAGTCAAGTCATGGTAAATAGTAGCTACTTCCAACAAACAAATCAAGAAACAACAATGGTAACAAGGGCCATGGGAAAAGACCTACTAGGAGTACCAAGGCTCCAATGAGAAGACTAGTAAGAGGTATTGATGAGTCTTCTGGAGAAGAAGAAGAAGAAGAAGAAGAAGAAGAAGAAGAAGAAGAAGAAGAAGAAGGCCAAATCAAATCCCAGGGCAATGAAGACGGCTGCAAAATTTTCACAAGAATCGATCTTGATGATGATGATGAAGAGACTGATGAAGATGAATCTCCTTCACGTAAAAAAGAAGAAAGGTTGATAGCCTAATTCCGAGCCCATAGTCGCAAAGCCTTTGGCAGCTAAAACACCCTCTGGAAATACCAAGTCAATCCAGGGTGGTTCTTCAAGAAATCCCCCAAGGGAGAATTCAAGACAAAAGAGGAACAGGCTGAGAGCTGAACAAAGAAAACTTCAACTACCACTCAGGCCTGAAGAAGCCAAGATTGAGTATGTGAAGACCAACAATGACTTCTCGCTCACAGTGCATTAATCAAGAATGGCTACCGGATTCTCGAACTCAAGCACTTATTGGTAAATGAAAGATTTTAATCAATCCATAAACAAATTTCATGGCATGGAGAAGACAAGCCAATCTTGATTAACAACAACCACATCAAAGCCTCCGTCGATTTTGAAGTAATCAAGAGAATAGAATCCATGAAGAAGGACCTCTCGATGAATGTCCTTATGGAAAGCCGATGATGTGCAATCAATTCCCAACATCACCGAACAGCACAAGAGCAAGACTTGTCAGGAACCCTATGAGTCCTTCTACTGGATCAAGATCAATACAGGTGACATCGATATCCAAGATCATATATGAATACTTCAAGCTATCGACATCGTAATCGAGCATGCCGGAGGTCGGAAAAGTATCCGGGTCAAACACTTTCAAGAAGAATCCTACCAAAACCTACAAAGAAGTCTGGATTTGCCAGACACGTAGATGATTGTCGAACTCTCTCTATGACTACTCGATGATATCAAAAGGTCCGTGATAGGAAATTCGCAGCTTGATCCATGGAATTGCTTTGAAGTGTGGAAGACTAGTCTATTAGATGTCTACTGAGCTTGGTTACTCCCGTCATTCTAATTTACTATGTATTTTGATTCTTGTCGATCGAAATAAGTGTATTTTATGTATTAAAGTTATCGTGAACTTTCTTTGTAATATATCCGATGAACCTACTCGGATATCAATTTATAAAAAGATAACTTGTCAGCAAAGATCACACCTTGTGATTTGGTTGATGTTTACTTTCTGCACTTAATTGAAAGAATTGAAAGATCTTATGAATTGATTAAGTGGTGGATTGTTTCCCCATCCAGATTTGTAATAGGTCAGATAGTCATCATTGACTGATCAAAATGGGGAAAATTTGTTAGGAATATCTGTTTAGATTTTGATCAGCAACCTAATGACTTATCTTAGCTCAGAAAGGTGGTTAGTACTCTTGGTTCACTTGAACACTGTAAAAGAGGAAAATCACTAAGTATGATAGTCTAGTAAATCTTGTATAGGATGTTAGGTCTCTGAATGTAATTTTTTATTTTCTTGAAGAAGATAAAGAAGAAGGCATCCAGCAGAAGAAGCTCAACTTTAAAATGAAGTTTTGAAGACTGCACAAGATTGCTGAAGAAAAAGGTTATCAGATACCTATGTCTAGATATCTTGAAGAAACAAGTGTTTCAATAAACAAGTGTTGCAAAAGATATCTGAGAATACAAGGTTTCTGAACGAGGAAAAGTGCCCACAGGTATCTACACTCAAATACCTTGGATAAAGATTATGTTTTCGGGAAACAATATATTTTTAACAAGTGGTATCTAGAATTGTGATAGTCTCTGGAAAAGGACGTGCAAGGCTTCAGAAAACATGCATAGTTCCGCTGCACTACAGACAAAGTATAGTAAACAGATTAAATGCGTATATAAATGTTCGAATAAAAACGGTAGTCTCTTAAGAAGAAGACAAACGTGAAACAAACAAGATTATACTCATATATCATTAGTTTGAATTTGATTTGCTTCAATCTGATACTATTCAAACGCACTCAAATTCATCTATAAATATCAACACTTAGAATGCTTGAGAACACACACACGTAACTTACACCAAGAACACCAATTCTCACACAAGCTCTCAAGCATACTACTTACCTTCAAAGCTTTTGTCATGCACCAAAGCTCTCGATTCTAAGTAGACAAAATTCTAAGTGTCCCGATCCTTAACAAGCATTGTTATTTGTGAAGGAGTTGAATTGAGATTTCATATCCGAGCTTCATTCTCTTGAACACTTATCATGTATCGTCAATAAAGAACAAGATATCATACATTGAAAAGTGTATTAAGATATTTGATTTATAGAGCTATCTTCATAACTCAACAAGTTATTAAAGAAGCTCACCGACAAACCTTAACCAACACCTTAATCGGCGTGGAGATGTGAAGTACTTAGTTTGGGGAAACTAAGGAATAACTCCAAGGTCGAGATAGGAAGTACTTAGGAAACTAGGAATAGCTCAAAGGTTTCGAAAGATGAAGACTCGGAGAAAGCCTAATAACTCAGTGAACACTTGGTTAACCTAGTGTATTTAGGAATCAAGAGAAGATACTTGTAAGGTTACCTCAATTATCCGTCTTAGTGATTCTAGGTCCGAGAAAGGAAGTGATTAATCAAGGATTACGCCACCTTCAGATACCACTATAAAGACTTGTGTTATTTACTTTCTGCAATCTATTACTTGCTTTATTTACCTTGCTAAGTATTTACACATATCTTGCTGAGCACGTGCACTTATTACAAAAAGTCTTCCGCTCTCTGAAAATAAGTATCAGATATCTTGCAGATATCTTCACAGATATCTAAGAAATTGTGTTTATCGACAAAAGTTTAAAAAAGACTATTCACCCCCCTCCTCCCGCCGCTCTACTTTTTATCATTGTTATCCTGACCAACAACGATAAAACACCAAATTTTATAACATAAACGCTTGATTAATAACATCACGATTTATCGAAAATATATTGTTTTTGATAAGTTGTATATAGACTATTCTCAGGATATGATACTAAAAGCATAAATAAAACTAGCATTCATATATTATATATTTTATAATACATGTCATGGCCATGTATGAATACAAAACCATATGAAGTACATTACATATGAGAAGTAGAGCAGAAGAGCGGTGAGCCTTTAAGATATCTAAAATTTG
The DNA here is from genome assembly GCA_026545765.1 of Plantago major. Classification (NCBI taxonomy): domain Eukaryota; kingdom Viridiplantae; phylum Streptophyta; class Magnoliopsida; order Lamiales; family Plantaginaceae; genus Plantago; species Plantago major. The sequence goes on from JAIFAC010000078.1 coordinate 26,307, forward strand.
AAGCCAATGGGAGCCAGTATCAAAGTCAAACCCGTATATTAAAGCTTTTGGTGAAGGTGGTGGTAGCAAGTTCTTACGCATAAAATCAAGCGACTGAAGGGGCTCGGGTAGTGGAGGCTCGATTCAGGGGTCCTCACGAATGGACTGGTATGTTTTTTTGGAGGATCCCAGGATAATTTTCGTATTGGAGGCACTTTCCAGGGGGCGGGCTCAAGGATCCTCACGAACGGACTCGAATGTTCTTTTGGAGGATTCCGGGAATAATTTTGGGTATTGGAGGCACTTTCCAGGGGCAGGCTGAATTTTGTATTGATATTTGCTGATAAGTAGTAGACGTGTGTGTGGTGCTGTGCCCATAACTAATACTGGAAATTGAGTGATGTGACTTGTGCTTTAAGTAGTTTTATACGAATGTGCTATGCTTGCGTTGTACCAACTATTTTTATGGTTTGTTTCTATTGTTATTGTTATTGATTTAATTGCATGTATTATAGTTTAACACCTATTATTATAGTTTTAATCAGTAATATTACTGTTTTTCGCAGGTTTTAAAATATGTATCCTGTGTCTTTTTTTACATGTGTTATTATAATTTTACGAGGTATGATTATGGCTTTTAAGGTCATTGCATATAATTAAGATCAATATTACTGCTTTTAGTTTATGAGCTTTCGCTTGTTATTGTTTTAATCTCATATGTTATTGTTTTCGCACTTTGTTGTAGTTTTAAGCATCAATGTTAATGATTTTAGTTTGTGTTAAAATATTTATGATTTCATTTTTGGCAAAAGCTTTGTTATAGTTTTAAGGTATTTGTTATGGTTATAAGAGGCCATATTATAGTTTTAAGCATCAATGTTACTGTTTTAAGCTTGTGTTACATGTTTTTCCTCTGTTATGATTTTAAGAGGCACTGTTATGTTTTTAAGAGACACTGTCATAGTATTAAGAAAAATTGTAATGGTTTTAAGAGGCACATTTATAGTTTTAACAACCATTGCCGTGCTTTTTAGATTTTGTTGCATGTTTCTACTATGTTATGATTTTAAGATACATTGCTACTGTTTAATAGGAATTGTTATGATTTTAAGATGGTTTGTTATAGTTTTAAATATCAATGTTTTATCGATCGCTTTAATAATCGATCAGAGGTTTTTGGTCAAAGACCTAGGCATATGCTGTGTTTGTGACATATTCAGCAGAATGCTATAGCACATTTGGACGGCTTAATACTTATATTGAATTCAATAAGGCATTTGATTATTGCCTGAAAGACTGTGGTGATGAAGACGGATTTGAAGCTTGCTGGACTAATATACTCATAATTTTTTTTTCTATGAGAATAGATGTTTTAAAACCTTAGGATGACTGAATGTTTCAATATTGTAATGACTGAATGTTTCAAGTAACTTATTTTAAGCTTGTTTATTAATGTTTTAATGGCATTCCTGAAACTTTTATACTTATTTAATGGTGGTTTAATGAAATTAAATTGCCACTTAAAACTATAATAAACCATCTTATAACTATCATGTAGCTCGTTAAAACTATCACACCATTTCTTAAAAAATTAACAACATATGTTAAAACTATAACTCAAACATATAATATCGACGCATTAAAACCATCACATCATCTCTTAAATATTAATAAAATACGTTAAAACTGTAACTGAAACTTTAAATACTAACAACTTAAAACTATAACATAATCTATTAAAAGCATAACGAAAAGTGTGTGTCTCGGCGGTTGTTTAAAAAACTTGGCCTATGCATTCACTCAAACCAAAAAACCTCGAAAAAACAAAAAAATCTTGACTATCGATATTTTAGAAAAATCTTACATTTTCCAAGACTTTAGCTACAAAGTATCATAAAAGTTATACTTATTTGTGAGAGTTCAAAAATTCCATTTAATTTTACACAAAAATATTCCATATTTTAGATTTGTTGATTTTAATACTACTCTTGTTCAGATGCTTGACGGGATTCAGTGGGTGAGGATCGATTGGGTGTGTAACCATGTTATCACTTTGTTAGATCATGTTGCCACAAGTAGTAACTAATCAATATTACAATACTACTCTTCCCCGTCACGGTGATATAGTCGCATTGTGACTTGTTTTGTCAACCGTTTTTAAATTTGACTATGAAATAATTATAAAACGTAAGTGTGAATTGTTCACTTAAATTATACAAATGCAAACCTATGTTTTCATGAAAATCATCAATCGTATTCATCAAAATGTATGTAGTTAAAAACATGTATAGTTTTTAATATATAAAACACAAATGTTGACAACATAAACGTTTTGATTAATAAACATCGATAATTTTGTTGAAAACATATATAGTTCCATTTTTTAAATAAATTGTTACAAGATTGTCTTTCATCATACTTAATTACTCTTAATTATAAATGAACAAAAGAAATGTATAAATAAAAGTAGTATATGCAAAATAAACATCATTTATATATTATATAGTGTTGGTCCAGATAACGGCAAAGGGAAAAGACTAGACGAGGAGGGGGGGGGGGTGAATAGTCTTTTACAACTTTTGTCGATAAACACAATTTCTTAGATATCTGTGAAGATATCTGATACTTAATTTCAGAGAGCGAAAGACTTTTCAGTGATAAGTGCACGTGCTCAGCAAGATATGTGTAAATACTCAGCAATGTAAATAAAGCAAGTAATAAATTGCGTAAAGTAAATAACATCGATCTTTATAGTGGTATCCAAGGTGACGAATCCTTCAAATAATCCACTTCGCCTTTCTCGCACTCTAGAATCCACTAAGACAAATAATTGAGTTCACCTTACAAATATCTTCTCTCGATTCCTAAATACACTAGGTTCCCAACCAAGTATTCCCCCTGAGTTATTCCCCGGCTTTCTCAGCCAAGTACTTCCTATACTCAGAAACCTTTGAGCTATTCCTTAGTTTCCCAAACTAAGTACTTCCTATGCTCAAGAATCTTGAGTTATTCCTTAGTTTCCCAAACTAAGTACTTCCGATTCCACTGCTTAAGGTGTCAAGTTAAGGTAGTTTGTCAGGTTTTGATAGATTAATAACTTCTACAGTTATGTAATACTACCTTCTTGAACAAGAGTCATTTAACACACTTTACAATGTGTGGTGATATGTTCTTTACTGACCCAAGTCTATGATAATGTTCTAGAGAATGAATCTCAGATACTTGATCTTTTGATTCAACTCTTTCACAGATAGCAATGCTTGTTAAGGATCAGGCCACTTAGAACTTTCGTGCTACTTAGAATTCAAGAGCTTAGTTGCAACTGTAAGCTGAAGAATAAGTAGGTTGAAGACTTGTATGTTTGAGAGAAAAAATACCACTAGTTGTATTCTCAGAGAGGCTTGGTATTTTCAGTGAGTTCAGTGTGTAAGTTCAGTGTGTATGTTCTGTGTGTATTTTTCAAGCATTCTAAGTGATGATATTTATAGCTGAAAATCATGTCGTTTGAATAGTATCCGTTAGGCTTAATGAAATTCAAACTATTGATATCTGAAAATAGTACTGCAGAAGACGTTCTCTTTCGTAGATTTCCTCTTTGTTCAGATGTCTATGTCACATTTATCAGATTGTACTATTTTTGTCCTCAGAGTGCCAACGAACTATGCACGCTCAAGCATCGCATGTCCCTTTCCGTAGACCTTCTCATCTCCAGACACCGTGAAACATTGTTTCCGTAAACATAGTTTTATCCAAGGTATCCGAGTGTAAATATCTGTAAGCACTTTTCCTCGCTCGAAACCTTGCTCTCGTGATATCTTTGCAAAACCGGTTCATTGAGAAACACTTGTTTGTCAAAGATATCCGGACATAGGTATCGATAACCTTTGTCTTCAAAGAATCTTGTGCGCCTTCAAAACTTCATTTTAAAGTTGAACTTCTCCTCGGATGCCTTCTTCTTGGTCTTCTTCAAGGAAATAAAAATTACATTCAGAGACCTAACATCCTATACAAGATTTGCTAGACTATCATACTTAGTGATTTTCCTCTTTTATAGTGTTCAAGTGAACCAAGAGTACTAACCACCTTTCTGAGCTAATAAGTCATTAGGTTGCTGATCAAAATCTAAACAGATATTCCTAACAAATTTCTCCCTTTTTGATCAGTCAACGATGACTATCTTTAAAACCTATTACAGCTTGGAAGAGGGAACAATCTAACACTTAATGAATTCTTATGATCTTTTCAATTAAAATTTTAATTATGCGTAAAGTAAGCATCAACCAAAACACAAGGTGTGATCTTTGCAGACAAGTTATCTTTTTATAGATTGATATCTGAGAGTAGGTTCATCAGATATGTTACAAAGAAAGTTTACATATAACTTTTACAAAGATAGAACAATAAAGTACATTCAACAAGATACAAAACACTTAGTTAAATTAGGACAACAGGAGTGACCAAGATCCAAGTAGACATCCTAATAAACTAGTCTTCAAGTCTTCAAGATCTTTAAATCTTCAATCAGCAGATCTATGGATCAATTTGCAAATTCCCTATCCCCAAACCTTTTGATATCATCTGAGTAGTCAAAGAGCAAAGTCCTGACTATCATCTCAAGAGAGCTCGAAAATCCACAAACTTCCTTGTAGGTGTCAGGATTCTTCGCAAACCGTTTGTTTACAGATACTTTTCCCATTTCCAGGCATGCTCAATTCTGATATCTGATAGCTTGAAGTATTCATATATGATCTTCAGATATCTGATGTCACCCGTGTATTGATCTTCAGGCATGTAGAAGGACTCATAGGATTCCACAGCAAGTCTTGCTCGTGCTGCTCAAAGGGTGTTGGAATTTCGTGCACATCATCGCTTTCCATAAGGACAGTCATCAGAGAGGTCTTTTTTCATGGCTTCTATTCGCTTGATTACTTCAAAATCCAACCAGGCTTTGATGTGGTTGGTATTAATCAAGACTGGCTTGTCTTTTCTCCATGCCATGAGCTGTTTATGGATTGGTTCTGGAAATTTTTCATTTACCAGTAAGTGCTTGAGTTCCATAATCCATTAGCTATTCTTCTGTTTAATGCATCTGTTGACAGAGGAGTCATTGTTGGTCTTCACATACTCAATCTTGGCTTCTTCAGGCCTGAGTGGTAGTTGAAGTTTTCTTTGTTCATTTCACTGCTCCTCCTTTGTCTTGAATTCTCCTCGGGGATTGCTTGAAGAACCACCCTGGATTGACTTGGTATTTCCAGAGGGTGTTTTAGCTGCCAAAGGCTTTGCAGCTATGGGCTCAGATAGGCTATCAACCCTTTTTCTTTTTTTGTGAAGAGGAGCTTCATCTTCATCAGTCTCTTCATCATCATAATCAAGATTAATTCTTGTGAAAGCTTTACAGCCTTCTTCATTGCCATGGGATTTGATTTGGCCTTCTTCTTCTTCTTCTTCTTCTTCTTCTTCTTCTTCTTCTTCTTCTTCTTCTTCTTCAGAAGACTCATCAATCCCTCTTACTTGTCTTCTCCTTGGAGCCTTGGTACTCCTTGGAGGTTTCTGTGCCCTGGCCCTTGTTGTTATTCCTTTTTCAGGAAGTTGCTGACTGGAGGAGGGCTCATTTATTCTGAGAGGTGGTTGTTCAGATTTTCTTTTGTATCCTTTTCCTCTTTGAGCACCTTGAAATCCTTCCCCCTAGTCATTGTTGACTGACTAAGAATCACAAAGGATTCTCGAAGGAGTCAAAGTCGCTTTGCGAGATAGTTGTAAGCGAACCAACTTTTCTAGATTGGCCTTGAGCTCCCGATTTTGTTTGATAAGACCTGCTTCCTTATTAGTGAGCTCACAAGGCCTTGAATAGCATCTCGCTTCCAAAGAAAGATAGCTAGCCTCTTCAAAGGCTTTTGTAGCCAAGTTATGGTCATCATCCCTAACCATGCCTAGGTCTTTCTGAGCAATGACCAGACTGGTTGTTCTCTGAGTGACGAGCTCAGTGAATGTCTTCATTTTTGCAGGGACTGATGCAATGGCGGCTTTATCTTGAGAAAACTGAAAGTGCAATTTATATTGCACTTGTTTTGTTAATTCGCCTTTCTTCGCTTATTAACCTGCTCGACAATCAGATGTAGCTTTTTATGGATATTTTGTAGGAAATAATAAGTTGGGCTTCAACATTGCTTAATGGATCAAGATTGATTAGCTTGGGCCTCAAGGAAGAAATCCAACACAATCTGGAAGAGCTGGAAAGAATCCACACGTAGTTTGGAAGATCTGGGCGCTGGAAACATAATTCAGGGAAGAGTTTGATTTTCTTTGGACACAAGGAATGCAATTTAAATAAAGACGGAAAGAGTTTGTTAATACATGGGCACATTGAGAGAAAGAAGGAAATAAAGATTCTCAAGATATATTTTATATATATATATATATATATATATATATATATATATATATATATATATATATATACAGAAGATTTCCTTATCCAGAAACCAATGTGAAGAAGTATGGGCACTGTAGCATACTGTAGCAAAACGGTTACTGTAGCAGTTACTGTAGCAAAACGGGTACTGTAGCAAAAAGGAAAGTAAGAGGCATAATGCAAGAAGGAAGCTGTCATATGATTCAAGGAAGAATTTGATGCTATAAGGAAAGATTTAAAAGAGATTGATATCTAGAAGACTCCTTATACTGTTGAAAGATAACAAAGGCGCTTCTTCCTAGAAGAAAACCCAAGAGGTTTCGACTTGGGCAAAGCCGTGTGTCTTCCATGATGATCGATTCCTGTACACTATATATATTGGAAGAACACGTTATGCAACGCTGCCGATTGCCTTTGAAGAACAAAGATTATATGTTTTAGGCGTCTTTCTTTACTAGACCTTTACCTCGGTGTTTACTTGTGAGTGTTCTCTAAAGATTGAGAATTACTCTAGTATCATTAAACTAGAATAGGTTTTTCTTATCTGTTCTAGGTCTAGTTTTCTGTAAGTTTAATCAATCGTTTGTGATTGAATTAAACTTCTTCTCGTAATTCTACTTTTCAAATTTAGTAGAAGTTTTACATAAAGACCGCCGGTATCTTTATATACCGCTTGAGAAATCTCGTGTTCAGCTTTTATTCCGCAGACTTTACGTAGTTCGTTGATCACGCTTACTATGGTCGAAGTTTAGTCAATATTGTTCACTGTTGAGAAACGGTGTTGATTCAACATCAATAGTCAACATCGTTTGAAACTGTCCAGAAGTACCAATCCCGGTCCTACAGTTCTAACAAAAACAACTCCTTTTTCAATTTAGCCAGTACATGATATATGTTCAAGTATTCATTGAGTCGACAATGCCTTTCAATATTTCGGGAGCAATCACTTCCTTTTCAAATGAGAAACCGCTATGTTCGCTATGTGTTCTCGCCAATGCCTTGTCTTCATCATCCGAAATATCAGCCCAAAGGATCATCATCCTCTTATACTTCTTCATCAAGGTTTCTGAAGGCGGCAACCATCTCAGATATGGGTTTCTTGCCTTTGGAGGATGGTTTCTTTGGTGAAGATACAGCCTTAGCATCATGCTTTGCTTCAGATACTTGTTCAAAGATCTAGCTCCTTAGCAATGTAATCAACAAAGGCCCAGAGCCCTTTAATCTCGAGTAAGCTTGGGTTCTTTGGCGCTTGTTCTTCAAGTTTATCTAGCTCGACTGGATTCGCCATCTTTTCTTCCAAATGAAGATGTAGTCATGGTTCTTCCTCCAACAATTGTTCGAGTTGAGCAACTCGCTTGTGCATCCAATATTTTCCGAGTGTTGTCCTCAGAGCGCCCAACTACTTGTTCAAGAGAGACTTTTGTCAGAGATGGATGGGTAGATTTTGAGGAGATGGAGGAGGGATTTTGTGATGTCCTCTCAAGCAGTGCTTTTAAACCGAGGTATTATTACCTTGTGCAATCCCTCCCGTCCTCGGTGCAAGGCATCATCATCATCCTTCTTATCATCCTCATCCTTGTGATGGTCAAGGAGGTTCTTCATAGTCATTCTCATCCTTCTCTTCTTCATCTTCAGAGACCAGATTGATCACTTCCGAATAGTGACCATTTGCCCATTAACTTCCTCTTGCTCGAGGGTATGAATTGTAGAGTTTGGGGCAAAGTAGGCTTGAATGCCATCTGCATTCTGGTCTGACCATCTGCTTGGTTAAAAGCTTGAATAAGCTTTCTGGCCACTTCCTTGACGAAGTCCTTATGCATTAATGTTCCAAAAGAGTATTATTCAGTGGGGAACATGGCATGGACATAATTTTCCAAGTCAAGGGCTCGTGCTCTCCTTATGGGGTGATCAGTCACCTTAATTATCTCAGATAGATCGGAGCATCGAAGCTTTTGCCATTTATTGAAGCATTTTAGGTGCTTTGGCAAAGCGTATTCCTTGAAGAAAGGAAGCAGGTCCTTATTCTTATCAACAGGGACCTTAGTGGCACTTGTTTGAGCCTGAAAGAAAGAGTTCTGAATTAGTTTCAAAATTTTAGTAGATATCTGGGCTTTAGAGTAGAAAAGTATCTTAGTTACGTGTGATGTGCTCGATGACTTGACTAATCGAGGTTCCAGGTGCCTCAGATATCTGGATATGAGGAGGAGACTGGGAAGAATGATCCTCAGTGACCTTTCTTTCTTCTTGAACCTGAGATTAAAAAATAACACTTTGAAAATTTTAAGCAAGAAAACTACGTTAGACAATTTTAGTTATCTGAGAAGTCAATTACCTCCACAATAGGAGGCTCAGATATTTGTCTATCAGAGACTTGTGCAGTCTCTGGAAGTTTTTCTTATGATGAAAGCTTTGATCCTCATCACTTCCATTGTCATGGGATTGAGGGCAATTCCTCAAAGAACTTCTACTTTTTTGAACTCGTAAGTAGAAAGTATTAGTTTGAGAAAAATGATCGAGAGTTGTCTTTGAAGATTATAGTATCCAAATATATATATATATATATATATATATATGCCTTCTCAATAGAAGGTTCAGATATTTGTTTCTCGAGACCTTGGAAGTCTCTCGATTCTTCTCTCAAGAGATAGACTTTTCGCCTCTCCATTTTTCTTCTCACTTGGAGCCTATTAGAAACAAACACCTTAGTATTATTCATGTGTATAAGGCATATATCCGAGATGTTATATCTTCAGAACTTTCTTCTACCGTGAGATGTGCTCCTGCTCCTTAAGTGGTGAGGCTATGGAAGCCTCCTTCAGATTCGAGGCAAGCTTTCCACTTCCTCTTGTTTTGTGTTTCTAATTCAGCCTCGAATAAAGAGATTTTATTAGATAACAAGATTATTAAACATAAAATATCACAAGTAGAGAGTTAAACCATTCACTACCGAGCAAAGGTCAGTCGATTGGTCTCGAACTTGTGACCCTTCTATGCTTTGGTCTTGTTGTTCCATTTCAGCTTCTTTGTTTGAAGTTTCGTACTTTACCTTTCCCGAGTGACTAACTCTGGCTTCTCCCCTGCTTGATCATTCCGAGTGTGTCTCAGCTTGATCCTCTCTAGGAGTCGGGGAACCAAATTTCATTTACAATATTTTCTTCAAGATATTGCATTGTTGGTATGTCGAAATGGAGTTCATCGACCATTTCATCAACCACTTGTGGTCGTGGTTGTTGTGGTTGTCCGGAAGCGTAAGTTTGAGCATTTGAGAGCTCTTCCAGATTTTTAAGTGTGGTGTTGACATCAGCCTACCAACACTAGGTCACCACTTATCGTGGCTTCTTGAAGTTGTTTATACGTGATTTTCCTCGATGGTGTTGGCACCAACAACCTTTGCTATAGGTGCTTGCTCAAGAACCTTTGAGCTAGTTGCTTTCTCAAAGAACCTTCGACCTTTTGGTCCTCTTTCCTTAGCCATGGTTACTTTTTCAGTAACCGTGGGGGCTGGGATCTTCTCCTCGTCCGATCGTCATCGAAATCTGGAACGGAGTTATCAACAATCCCTGCTGCTTCTGCAGAGAGAGTTTGATGTTTCTCACTGCTATTATCAGCATTGATAAGTTCATCTGCAAGGCATTCTCAAAGATTGATGAGTTCATCCGCATTGACGAGTTCATCGCCAGCAAGGTGTATCCGAGAGTCGACATCCATAGAGGGTATGCCTTCCGATTTGTCAAAACTTCTTTTGTGAAGTTCTGGGCCTTGGTTGCAATGGAACCTTCGATACCTCATCGCCTTTCGCTTTCGAACCTTCGAGATGCAGAACCTTTTTCATCATGTTTGTATACTCATATTTGTAGAGTAGGTTACTATTGGCAATGTCTGCCGTCTCTCTGAGCTCAATACCAAGGCACTCCAGTAAGTAGCAAATCTTCAGTCCATAGCCTATTGTGGCTTTTGGCTCAGCAAGCCCTTAACGATTTTAGGCTCAAAGCCTTGTATCTTCTTCACAAATTTCATGAAGGCGTACTTCCAATTAAAAGGGTTTTCCAAATTTTTGTCTTGTTGATTCAACAAGAACATCATCATCCAAATGTTTCTTGACTTATCTGGTCAGCACCTCCTTGTAGACCATCAAAGCATCTGTGAAGGATACATGCCAACACATCCTAGTGGACCAACAGATATCTGGTCCTTATGTCAGCAAGCTTAAAGTCGATAGGTGTGTCTGGCTTGTCAAGATCACACACATCACTGTATAGTTGCTTCACACCTTCAAGGAGATCTTCATCCTTGGTGTCAATTTCAAAATCCTTTCCAAGATTTTGAAGTTCAAACAGCTCACAAAAAGTCGTCATTCGCCAACAGATTTCTTGTCTCGACTTTGGTCTTGATAGACACCGCCTCAAAGGCCTTCAGAGACTTTGGACATAATCGTGGAGTTGTTGTAAAACTCCAGGACATCCAGTGAAGAAACTCCACTGGGAAGAGCAGATAGAAAGCCCTTGATTTGTGCCTTTTCAAGCATATCAAGTACCAGCTTTCTGTCAGTTTCTATTGCAACTACCAGGTATTCCTCAATCATGGCACCACCCCAAATCATCTTGTGATTTGAAGTCCAATGATCAGGATTGAACTCTCCAATCAACCGATTGTTTGTTATAACCAGCACTGGTGCTTGCTTTTCACAGCATTTATGTAGAAGCATGGGATTTCTGAGTAGAAGCACGTTTGGGAGCCATCTCTTTAAATAGTGAAGTTTTTGAAAAACGAGAAGAGATTAAGGTAGGAAATTAGTGATTCTTTGCAGAAAAACTAAGAGGGAATCAGTAGTTGCAGAGAAAATTGCAGAGAGATTTGAGAGAATTTTGCAGTTTTTGTGCAAGAGCAAATGTAGGATTAGGTGAAAGTAATTTCTTTTGCCAAAATCCTATATATATAGCAGTGTAATTCCAACAGGAAAAAATACACAAATTAATTTTGTGCATTTGTATCTGTGTACGTGCAGTTAAGCGTGGGTAAAATTCAGTTTGCATTAAATGCTCAGTGGGCACGTCTGAGTTTATACAGTCCACTATTTTACATAAAATTAATCTTGGCCTTTAAAATGGAACGCCCATTTCATCAATGGTTGGGATTGCTTTTCCATCAATGATCACAATCAACCCATGTGATTCTGCCCAAATAATGAATTTTGGCGATTAGCTATCTGAATCACATTTCTTCTGTGTGAATAAGGGACATTTTTGTATCTGAGTCTATCTCACACTCAGTATTCGTTCATGTTTTACACAAAGATAGAAATAATACAAATTTCAAGAGAGTAGTGATCGCAGACAATGTACTATTCGCTTGTGTTCCCTCATCGAGTGATCTAGATATCTCGAAAATTGCCGTAAATCTTCAAATAGCCATTTTACCTTTAACTTTTGATATCCGAAAATTCGCCCGTATACTTGTTTGCTAAGTGTTTCACCTTTGCCTTTGATATTCGGATTCCTGCTCCATATCTTATCTCTCCTTTTTTCCTTCTTAATCATATTGAGCTCCTGTCTCACTCACATTCTTAGCTTCTTTTAGTATATGAGTTCCCGTCTCAGATACCTTTTTGCCTTGAATATCTAGATACCTGATCCAGATATCTTTCTCCTTTCTGAATCCTCATCTCAGAGATTAGAACTTTTCAGTTCCTTTGGTAACTCCATTAACCCAAGACTGTGTCTCAAGGTTAAGAACCTGCTTTCTTGCAAAGGCTTTGTAAAGATATCTGCAAGTTGGTCTTCAGTACCAATCTTGAGTATCTCTATGTTGCCTTTTTCAACATGGTCTCTAATGAAGTGGTGTCTAACATCAATGTGCTTTGTTCTTGCATGAAACTAAGGATTCTGAGTTATGGCAATAGCACTTGTGTTGACACAGAAAATCGGAGTTTTCTTCATCGACCTCATAGTCTCGAGTTGTTGTTGTATCCACAATATCCGTGAAGCACAAAACCCAAAAGAATATATTCAGCCTCGTGGTGGATGTGGCAATTGAGTTTTGTTTCTTGTCAACCATGATATTAACTGCACCAAGAAATCGACAAGTTCCCGAGGTGCTTTTTCTATCAAGCAATGATCCAAAGATAGTCAAGATCGTAATAGCCAACTAAACTCAATCCATTGTCTTTTGGATACCACAATCTAACTTCTACAAGATTTCTTTACATACATTAAAATTTTCATAGCAATGTTGTAGTGTGATTGCATCGATTTGTCTAAATCTAGCACATACTCCAACCGTGATATTGCATATCGTGTCTACTTGCAAGTGAGGTACAAGAGAGACTCAATCAATTTCCTATACTTGTGTTCTTCAACACTCTTGTCGATTCAAGATAGGTCATTTTGGTTCCAATGCTCATAGGTATCTTAGCATTCTTTTCAGAAGGCTTTAGATTAAACTTGTTGAGCATGTCCTTTGCATACTTTGTTTGACTAATGAATATTCCATCATTAAGTTGCTTGACTTGCAATCCTAGGAAGTAGTTTAATTTTCCCATCATGTCCATCTCAAATTTACTTTTCATGAGCTCAGCAAAGTCTTCACAAAGTTGCTTGTCTTTAGATCCAAATATAATGTCATCAACATATACTTGGACTAAAAGTAGTTTCCCTTCATAGTTCAAAGTAAAGAGTGTTTTATCAATATCTCATTTCTTGAAGCCACTTTCCAGCAAGTATTTGGCTAAAGTATCATACCATGCTCTCGGAGCCTGTTTCAGTCCATACAGAGCTTTCTGAAGCTTATAAACCATTCTACTTTCTGTGGAAACCTCAAAGCCTGGTGGTTGTTCAACATAGACATCTTCAGCAAGTTCACCGTTTAGGAATGCACTTTTAACATCCATCTGATAAACTTTAAAGTCATTATGAGCTGCAAAGGCTAGAAATAGTCTAATTGCGTCCAATCTTGCAACTGGAGCATATGACTCGTCAAAATCTAGTCCTTCCGTCTGGTGAATCCTCGCAACCAACCTTGCTTTGTTTCTGGTTATTTCACCAGACTCATTCATTTTATTTCTGAAAACCCACTTGGTTCCAATTACAGATATTCCGTCAACAAATGGAACCAGTTTCCAGACTTTGTTTCTCTCAAATTGATCCAACTCTTCTTGCATTGTAGAGATCCAATCTTGATCCTTCAATGCTTCTTCTATAGTTTTAGGTTCAATATTTGAGATGAAACATCCATAAAGAGAGTCAGCAATTTCTCTCCTAGTTCTAATTCCTTGGTTTAAAGGACCGATCACATCCTCGGTGGTGATTTCTTATCCATTTCATAATGGGTTTTGAATTAGTAGGATCAGTATCATTTTGATCTAAATGTGAATCAATATGATCTTGATAAGATACTTGTGCAGTATCAGAGATATCTGGCACACGGGAAATGCCATAGATATCTGACACTTTTTCAAAGGTTAGAGGTATCGAATTTGATTTTCAGAATCTCATTCTCGTAAACCTCTTCATGATGAAGGTTCTCAAGAATCTGCTCCATTTCGAAATTTCATAGGAAATTCCTCATCATGTCTTAGAGTCATCCGTTGTTACTAAGCAATGGTTGATTTTCATCGCCGATTCATCCTCTAAGTGAATGATAGAATTGTTTCTTCCTTTGATAATTCTTCTTCGTAATCTTTAATCATTAGCTCTTTGAACGATCCGAGAGTTCTCCATTCAAGGGTACTTTCTTGTTTCCTTCAGAGAAGACAACATGAATGATTCTTCAATCTTTTATGCTCTTTTGTTGTAGATTCTGTAGTTTTGCTATTCAGAGAATAACCAAGAAATACTCCTTCATCTCGCTGTTCAAATGTTCTCAAGTATTCTTTTCCATTGTTAAGAACAAAACATCTGGAACCAAACACCATTAGATGTTTGATACTAGGGGGTCTACCAATCAAAAGATCATAAGGAGTTTTGTCATGGTGTTTGTTAATCAAACATCTATTTTGAGTGTAGCAGGCTGTGCTAATAGCTTCAACCCAATAGATTTCACTTATTTCAGTGTCAGCAAGCATTGTTCTTGCTGCTTCTTTTAGGGTCCTATTCTTCCTTTCAAAGAACACCATTTTGTTGTGGTGTCCTTACTAAGATAGTTGATGTTGTATACCTTTGCGTACAAAACTCTTTATGTAATCGTTCACAAACTCAAGACCATGGTCTGCTCGACATGATACCTTGTCATTTTTCATGACTTCAAGCTTATTCAGAAGTCAGTATCTCAACCCTTGCATCGATTTTTGTTTGAGAAATACAACCCAAGTGAATCTTCAAGAATCATCAACAACAACTGCATTATACTTCTTTCTCAGATAGCTAGTTACAGAGGATTCAAAAGATCCATATGTAACATTTGCGTGGCCTTCACAGATTGTCTAGTTTTAGACTTGAAAGATGTTTTCGATTGTTTTTCCATTTGGTAAGATGAGCATATACCATCTTTTCTATATACCATTTTGGGTAAACCAACCACCAATTCTTTCTTGGCTAGCTTATTCAGAGTTTTGAAGTTCAAGTGACTCATTCTTTTATGCCATAGCCAGTTTTCTTGGCCATGATTGACTCACCATGAGACATTCTTCAACAGGCGTATGCCCAACAAGAAGATAAAGATTTCCTTTTCACTAGCAACCAAGACTCCGCTTTGACACATCATCAATTACTTTGCATAGTTTTGACTTGATCTCGACAAAGGTACCCTTTGTCTACTAATAGACTCATGCTTAGGAGATTATATTTCAATCCCTTTACATGTAGTACTTCAGAGATTGTAAGGGCTCCAAACTTCAGATTGCCAAATCCTATGGTTCGATTTTCATCTCCTCCAGGAAACCTAATAATTGGTCCTTTATCGCATTTTCTGTAGTTAATCAGATTTGCTTTGTCTCCTGTCATGTATTTCCCACATCCACTATCAAAATGACACTTCTGGTTCTTCCTCAGAGTGTTCGCATAAAATAGGAAACAAGGAGTTATGCTCTCATTCCAACAATGGAACCTTTCGACTAAAGAATCTCCTCAGAGAATCCATTTCTGAATGAACTTCCTTGGGATATTCTTTTGACTTGTTGGAACATAAGGAGGAATTTTAGGTAAATGATAGGTATCATTATCATTTAAAGCTATTTTCCTTCTTGGTGTGTTCCTTGATGCTCCTCGTGGTGCTTTCAGATACCTATCAGATTGCTGAGTCTGCTTTTCAGCAAACTTAGCTTTCCTTGCCAGACTTCTTCTAGCCCTCGCATTCGTGAGTGGTCGTAACTCGTTTCTTTCTTCCACTTCGATGATTGCTATGTGCAATCCTCGCTTTCATCCATCGTTCTTGCTCTTGTTTACACTCACGAGCGAGTTGTTTCCCGATGGCTTTATAGCCAATGCCATTTCGAGCACCTGGTGCTTTGCTAGTCTCTGGAACCTCTTTCTTTCCAGAAAACGTGATGTTGGAAAATTTGCTCGCCTCGTAATTTTTCCTTTCGAGAGACATAGATCGTGGGTGATTACACTTTTCGTTATATTTCTTTACGTAAACATTCCCAACAATTTTCTTTTCGACTTGTTGTTCCCACAAAGGTTTGGTCAAGAATCGCCTTTCCTTTGTCAACAACCTTAGCTTTCGACCAATGCTATATGTTATTTGGGAACCATCTTGTCGAAAGCACTAACAAATGTTATTCTTCGCCACTCTTATTCAGAGTGGTAGAACTATTTGTTTGTGTGTCCAAATTTAAGTCCTCCCTTTTCAAGGATCTCTTAAATAAGAGTGTACTTCAAGAAGAGTGTCACAAGCTTTGGCATAGGATTGAAAAGATAGTTCTTTCTTCTCGAAGTTCCTCATTTTCGTAAAGAAGATCTTTATTTTCCTTTTGAGTATATCCATTGCCTTCCGTAACTTCTGCTTCAGATATCCGTGCTTTGAGAAATGCATTTTCAGCATCATTTTCTCGATATCTTGAGTAATTGTGAATTTTCCTTCTCAAGAGAATTCTTTTCTTCTTCAAGAATGTCACTTAGCTCGGATCATTTGAAATTCTCTTTGTAGAGATCAAGTTCTCTTCAAATATTCAATCTCGATTTCTTCCTCATCACTCTCATAAGTTATGAATTGAGAGATGTTGGTTACCTCGTCGCCATTAGGCGTGGCTCAATATTGAGCAACTGGATAGATCTCCTCAACCCCTCAAGATAATTCCCTTTTCGCTTCAATTAAAGTCAACTAATTCACGAGTGATGCCACATAATTCGAGAAGGTAATTTGGTATCATCCGAGTCTTCTTCCTCGATTCGACTCAATATCAAGAGCATCCATTGATTTGAATCTTTTCCTTACTTCACCGAGCATAGCTCTCGACCTCTCTTGAAGTTTCTTTTATCTTTCTTGTCACCGCCTTTAGCTTATTGAAAACAAGGCAATCTCTTTTAAAATGACCAGGTTTCGATAATAGAAACATATATCGCTTTCGATTTCTTCCTCAAGATTAGATGCTTGTCGAAATGGCTTGTTCAATGAGCTTGATAACCCATTTTTGTATCGTGATAATTTGAGCCTAGATGCTTTTTCACTTCTCTTTCGCTTTTCATCTCTCAATCTCTCGACGACATATTTTCTCATTTGCTTTACGAAGAGCATCTTCCTACCATTTCTCGTATCCTTCTTTTCAAGTACCTTGTGTTACTAAAGCAACATTGTGAACTTTCTCAGAATTGTTTGTTCTCTCCGAGTAGTTTCATATTCGAAAGAGCTAAGTGGTAAAAGAGTTCTACCGAGTGATATTTGGCATTCCTCGTTGAAATAAAATACCGAGTGTGTTCCCGCTTTGATTCAAGCTTCTCACGATAGTCTTCACCTTTTCGTAGTTAGAGTATCTCTCACTTTCACCAAGTGCCATTTCACTCATCAACGCTAGAACAGAATCTAGGTCGAGCATCATGTTGTTCTTTCATTTCTCATAATTCTCCGCTTGAGAATTGAGCGCCACTTAAAGACATCCCGCAGAAACACACTAAAATGCATAAATCAAGTGTAGGTGAAAAGCAGTTAGTGGGCACTTATCTGGGATCTAGGTTTAGTGCAGAAGGCTTGGGAACCTCCCGCTCTGATACCACTTGTTGGTCCAGATAACGACAAAGGGAAAAGACTAGAGGGGGGGGGGAGGGTGAATAGTCTTTTACAACTTTTGTCGATAAACACAATTTCTCAGATATCTGTGAAGATATCTGATACTTAATTTCAGAGAGCGGAAGACTTTTCTGTGATAAGTGCACGTGCTCAGCAAGATATGAGTAAATACTCAGCAAGGTAAATAAAGCAAGTAATAAATTGCAGAAAGTAAATAACACTGATCTTTATAGTGGTATCAAGGTATGTAATCCTTCAACTAATCCACTTCGCCTTTTCTCACCCTAGAATCCACTAAGACAGATATATGAGTTCACCTTACAAATATATTCTCTGGATTCCTAAATACACTAGGTTCCCAACCAAGTGTTCCCCCTGAGTTATTCCCCGGCTTTCTCAGCCAAGTACTTCCTATACTCAAAAACCTTTGAGCTATTCCTTAGTTTCTCAAACTAAGTACTTCCTATGCTCAGTAACCTTGGAGTTATTCCTTAGCTTCCCAAACTAAGTACTTCAGATTCCACGCCGCTTAAGGTGTCAGTTAAGGTAGTTTGTCAGGTTTGATAGATTAATAACTTCTACAGTTATGTAATACTACCTTCTTGAACAAGAGTCACTTAACACACTTCACAATGTGTGGTGATATGTTCTTTACTGACCCAAGTCTATGATAAATGTTCTAGAGAATGAATCTTATACTTGATCTTTTGATTCAACTCCTTCACGTATAGCAATTTTGTTAAGGATCGTGACACTTAGAACTTTCGTACTTAGAATTCAAGAGCTTAGTCGCAATCGTAAGTCAAGAATAAGTAGGTTGAAGACTTGTATGCTTGAGAGAAAAAATACCACTAGTTGTATTCTCAGAGAGGCTTGGTATTTTCAGTGAGTTCAGTGTGTAAGTTCTGTGTGTATGTTCTGTGTGTATTTTTCAAGCATTCTAAGTGATGATATTTATAGTTGAAAATCATGCCGTTTGAATAGTATCCGTCAGCTTAATGAAATTCAAACTATTGATATCTTAAAATAGTAATGCAGAAGACGCTCTCTTTCGTAGATTTCTTTGTTCGTATGTCTCGTCACATGATTTATTGCATTGTACTATTTTTGTCATGTAGTGCCAACGAACTATGCACGCTCAAGCATGTTGCGTAATTCAAGGTGTACCTTCGTAAATGTTGCAGAACCTATAGTTCACCTCTAGAGAATTTCAGAGAACCCGAAAGTTCACATCAAGAGAACGTTGAGATTCCTGATGTCGAACCAAGGAGGAGTAAGAGGGCTAGGACTCAGAAAGACTTTGGTCCTAATTTTCTCACATTCCTTGTAGAAAACGAGCCTAGGACTATCCAAGAGGCGATGTCCACTCCTGAAGCCCCCTTTTGGAAAGAGGCCATTGAAAGTGAAATGGAATCCATCCTGCAAAATCATACTTGGGAAGTGGTTGACCTTCCTCCGGAAATAAGCCATGGGTTGCAAGTGGATACCAAATGCAAGTATAAAGCGATGGAACCATTGATAAGTACAAGGCTCTAGTAGTCAAAGGCTATAGACAAAAAGAGGGTCTTGATTACTTTGACACATACTCGCCTGTGTCTAGAATAACTTCCATTAGAGTATTCATAGCCATAGCTGCACTGTGTGGCCATGAGATACATCAAATGGATGTTAAAAATGCTTTCCTAAATGGAGAACTGGACGAGGAAATTTATATGGAACAACCTGAAGGGTATGTGGTTCCAGGACAAGAGAAGAAGGTCTGTCGTCTTGTCAAGTCATTGTACGGACTCAAGCAAGCTCCTAAACAATGGCACGAAAAGTTTGACAACACGCTACATCAAAGGGCTTTTCTATAAATGAGTGTGATAAGTGTATCTATGTGAAAGGGAACGCTGAATCCTTTGTCATGATATGCTTATATGTAGACGACATGCTCATTACTGGAAGTAGCCTGGATTTAATTTTAAAAACAAAGCAAATGTTGAAACAACTTTTCGACATGAAAGACTTGGGTGTAGCGTATTTAATCTTAGGGATAAAGATCTCTAAAACACCCGAGGGTTTGGTGCTATCACAATCTCATTACGCTGAAGACGCTTAAAGAGATATGAGGTCTTTGACCACAATGTAAGGACACCAATGAACTAATCTTTGTGTTTGGGCAAACACTCAGTGATCCATTAAACCAAACGCAATATGCTCGGATAATTGGCGCTTGATGTACGTGATGAACTACACTGCCCCGATATTGCTTTTGCAGTCAACAAGTTGGCTAGGTTTACGCGTAATCCAGGAAGTGCTCACTAGAAAGCTCTACTTCATCTATCGGGATACATAAAGACCACAATAGATTATGGATTACAATATGGAAGATATCCGGCAGTATTAGAAGGATACAGTGATGCAAACTGGATATCTGATAGTACAAACACCAAGTCCACTAGTGGTTACGTGTTTACCATCGGGCGGTGCTATTTCGAAGTCCTCTAAACAAATGTGCATCGCCTGATCCACGATGGAATCGGAATTCATAGCTTTGACAAGGCCGAGAAGAAGCGTAATGGCTTTAGAATTTTTAGAGGACATCCCTTGTTAGATAAGCTCGTGCCTTCAGAATAATTCATCAGGATGATGTCGGCATTAGGGAGGGCACGAAACAATATGTATAATGGAAAGTCTAGACACATATGTCGAAGACATAAAACCATGAGGCAGTTGGTCTCTACGGGGGTTATCACTGTTGATTACGTGAAATCAAAGGATAACATTGCGGATCCGCTAACCAAAGCGCTACCGAGGGATCAAGGACACTGCTTGTCTAGGGGAATGGGCTTAAGACCCACTCAATAAGGGAATTTACGGTTGAAACCCAACCATACTAACTGGAGATCCCAAGAATTTGGTTCAATGGGACAACTAAACTGTAAAGGACCAGTACGTGCCTCTTGAAGTTTGTACTTAGAGGTAAAAGCACTTAGGAGTTATACTCCATTTGCGCCATTCCCGTGAAAGACACATTAAGTGCTCCTGCAGACCGGGCGGAGGATGAGTTACTAAACACTTAATGATCTCTGAAGTAGATTCTTAATCTCTTTAGCTTACGAGCAGAGCATTGGCAGGAATGCTCTTAGAACGAGATCATCTATTTGGGTGTGAAGTATGGGAGGCCACTTCAAACGAGAACACCTATGAATCCGAGCAGTCCAAGGCCTTTAACGGACTGAGAAAAGGAACGAGGCAATAAGGAAAATTATTGTGTTGATATCATTGTCTTGGTTTACACAAAATGCCGACCGGTTCTAGGCATCACGTCCACCGGTGGCAAGTAACTGATGGTATTCTACTACGGATTCTAATGTCACCGATCGATCCCGATGCAATATGATTTCCCAAGAAATTCTAAGCTAGAGCACCCTGCCAGTCGGAGCATCAATTCTCTTTCATGTGGGGATTGTTAGAATTTTAGTCACCAAAGAGGCTAGTCCATGACTTTGCACCTCAACCAAAGGGGCCCCACACGTTGGAAATGAAGTTTTCTTAAACGTGTATACTCTACTATAGTAGTATATGACACTTGAGAAAGAATTACTAAAATTTATTGAAAGGTGAAAGAGTTATTGAAGCTCAAAGTGTGTCGTTGATGCATTGAATATGGAATGCCAAGAGTTGGAATGGGAGAAGTCCCACATGGCTAAATTTGAGGAAGAAGGAACTACTTATTAGTCCAAGACTTGGGTTAAGTGATTGGGCCCTTAGGGAACCCATGCTTTTGGAAGGGGGAGGAGCTAGATGCAACTACACACGCATCTGCACGGTTCACTAAGAGCCGGGCCAGGGCCCGGGTCTAGGGTCACGGGTCGTGGGCCGTGGGTTCGAGGGTCCGGGGTCCGTGGGTTCGCAGGTCGCGGGCTAGAGTTGATTGTAATCTTTTTGGGCCAGAAACTAACTATGCTTAGTTGAGTCCAATAAGATTAGTCTGAAACGAAAAGCCCAAACAGTGCCACTGTTCGGATTGGGCATGAGCGAATCAGTACGAACTGTTCACATGGGACATATCTCGAATCCGTTGTACTCAGATGTAACTCATCTCATTGCATCAGCCACAACCATCAGACTGCTGACTCAACTCTTCAAACTATAAATAGCCCCTGTTCGGATTTAACTCACAACAATCCATCCTTCTTCCTTCTCTTAAACTCAGAAGCCGTAAGAATCCTTTATCAGATTAGTTCACGAGTCAAAGTTCGAAAGCTAGAACTCGATTCAAATATCATTGTTTCTATCTTGGGAGACTATTTGCTAAGTCAACCGTAGCACCAAAGGGGGAAATATGCCTTAAGGAAATAGCCCACCTTTGCTCAGCAGCCTAATCCTTCCTTACTATACACTCGCTTCGCTCCATCCTCATACACTAACACAAACAACAAAGAATCAAGGCCCCGGCCGCATGTGCGAGCTAATTTTTCGGCTGGATTTTGTATTAGTAGCATCCGCAATGTTATCACGAGGCATCGAAATCACCAAAATTACAATTGAGAGCATAAATCTAGACATGATCAGTTCGATTAATTTTATATATATATATATATATATATATATATATATATATATATATATATATATATATATATATATATATATATATATATATATATATATATATGCTACAACTTGTAAAAATGATGATTAATTATTTTTGTGTTTTGTTTTTTTCCCTTCAAGTTACGCAACTTATATAGAAATTAGGAAACGTTTGATGACAATAAAATAGTGCATTTGCGTAAATATAGGCCTACTTTATGGAAATTACACAAAATATATATACTATTAATTTATATATTTATTTATTTACTTACGTAAATATAGGCCCACTTTCTGAAAATTATACAAATATAAATCTTTCTAGTCTAGAAATAGAGAATATAGTAACTTATATATTTTATAGAAGATATGAATATGTGAAAAGTTAGTAGAAGTTAGTTACATTATTGTTTAGCATAAGCCTCTGTTTATATATAAATACATTAGTTAATATTCTAATAGTAAAAGACTACAATATCTCTATAACTAAATAAGGTAGAATTATATTAGAAATCAACTTCCTTAATACGCCCCCGCAAAATTGATGTACGGTCAGCTACGGCGATTTTGGAATGCAAAAACTCAAAACGGGTACTCCTTCTTTACATGGTTTGTGCGCCAGGTGCGCCCCGTAAGTTGATTGTATTCTTGGGGACATGATGCATATTGGTGCTTCGGGATACGAGATGGTATGGTGAAGACAGAACCAAAAAGCTCGGTGTCGAGCATAGCAACCGGTAGTCGAAGTGGGACAAGTAATTGTGAATGAGAGGAGTTCAATCTCCAAATTCTAGTTCCAAACTTGACGAACAACATCTGTTGATGTTAATGGATTATACATGGCTAGTTGTTTGTATTTTTGGTTTTGAAGAAATCGATCGACCGATCAAGCCGTCGGGTAATCGCTGAAAGTAGAGAATAGGTGCTCGTCTGAGACTTAGGTAACAATGAAGGGAAAAATAATAATAAGAAAGGACCAATGCTCGTTTGAGTCTTAAATGCCTTGAATATGTAAAGCAGAAAGAAAAATAAAAATAAAAAAACCCACAGAGTATATGCTCGTTGGAGACTTAACCGACTCGTGATAGTGGCGGAATAATAAATAAGTTGATCAATATATATGCCGATCGAGATAAGGGTGGCTAGAGTAGGCTAGAGCAGTACAACAAGATTTTTTTTAATTTCTCACTTGTATCCAATACATGCCACTAATCCAGCCGAGCACTGTCGGACCCTTTTTGAGGGGCGGCTCTCCCAACTGTGTTTTTTACATCCACAAGGCTCGAACCCGAGACCTTGCTTAAGCGACCTCAAAGTCCGTTAGCACTTGAACCAACAACCGTTTTGGACAACAAGAATTGTTGCAAGGAATAGTAAGTGGGTTTGTGGAGAAACGGATCATGAACGGTAGCAGGAGAAAAAAAAGGACAGGACCAATGCTCGTTAGAGTCTTACATGGCTTTGATACCATATAGAAGATATGAATATGTGAAAAGTTAGTAGAAGTTAATTACATTATTTTTTGGCATTGCCTCTATACATATAATTACATTAGTTAGTATCCTAATAGTAAAATAATACAATCTATATATATTTATATAAAAGAACATTTTCAAGTTCTCATGAAGCCATTTGGCATGCTGTGATTGGTCTATACTTTAGATAAGTTGGAGAAACGAAATAAGTTGATTGGTTAATATTCTTCATCTTATTGAGTTGGAATTTTGATAGTTGATGGAGATATATTATACTAATTATTTACCTTCTATATATATTTTTTTGGGTCATTGATTATATATACAACACAAGAGTCGTGCTACACCGGTAATGGAAGGGAATCTGAATTTAGATATACCTTTCTGAATTACAATTCTGGAACTATAAAACAAGTCCTTATGATTTAGAAGTATTAATTAGTCCATATTTTTATAATTTTTTACACATGCATGTAAAGATGACTAAACTTTAGATAAAATTATAAAAACCTATAAAATTATGTAAACAAGTCAGAAATATATCAATAAATTTTAGTTTATTATAAAATAATTATATCAAATTTTATAAACTAAAGTAAAACTAAACTAGAAACGTATAGTAAACGAATTGGTAAAATCCCTAGAAAATTGTATTTATTGTTATTAAATCCAAATGTTCTATAAATTGTAAAATTATATATTAAACCATGAATATTGAATAATATATCAAATTGAATTGAAACAAAGAGAAACAAGATGAGATGAACTCATCAAATCTTTCAGGTAATAGAAATTATACCTTGAGTAATATATAAAAGTACGAAAATAAAATAAATTATTTGAATATTGTTCAAACACATATATGGGTATATAAAATGAGTTTTCTAGTAGTATTTAGTTTATACTTGTTGAGGGATAAACCCTCAATACCAACACTACTACTGCAAGTAACCTAACCTAAGCTCCACCTCCAACTTGAAGTCCGAGAAAAGGCCTGTCCGAGAAAGAGCACCTGAAAGGACTAAGTGGGGTTCGAATGGGTTACCCGGAGTGCCAAGGTCAATCCGGAAGGAGGCTTTACTCAAAGGAGAGATGATAGCTCTCAATGCAATAGTAATGGGAAAGGTATTATGGATATCCCTGATATCGCCTATGACTCAATCTCCTTTCAATGTCCTCGCTTTAAGGTCTTGGACCTTGTGCTATATTTATAGTTATCATGTACTTATGAAGAGGTTCATAAGATGATGCCAAGTGTATGATTCAGATATGGACACCAATTACCTTTCGCCCATGGCCCATTAGTGAACAAGAATCCAATAATGGTAAGGGGCCCGAGGGTAGTTTGACCTTCTCCCTCCGAGAGTACTGCTCACTGTTGGTCTGGTGTTAGTCCCCTGATGATCCGGCTCGCTGTTGATCCGCCTTTGTAACTCAATGTCCGAGCCTGAGTCTCACCAAGTATCTCAAAGGTTCTGCGATATACGCTTGGTCTTAGTAATGGTGGCCCCGAGATTCTCTGCATCGTCCGTTAGTATCTCAGATCGACATGGTCGTTTGAAGTTCTTTCCTTAGCTACCGGACTAGCCGTGGAGATATAGTGACTTCAACAGATCGTCGATTCACTTTGGTCGGACCATGTGAGGTCGGACCAAGATCAATTGATAGTTGCCGTGATGCGCTTTAGACACGCCTACGGCGCCAGAATCGATTGGACACATTTCAGATTAACATATGTCCCCCGCCTAAGTATCTTAGTAAAAGATAGTTGGTAACTATGAGGATCACCGTCTGTGGAGCGTGTCCAAATCGTTAGTTAAAAGAAACAGGAAAAATCCTTTCGTCGGATCCGCCGTCTGTGTTCTCAAGGATTCAATATATCTATTTCTTTTTCGTCTGGAAAGTTATTACATAACCGGACCGTAGAGGAAAAGGTATTCAGATCCGAGATATAAGTGTCCGAGTACGTTAGGATCTCGACGCCCTCTAAGTCAGTTGGACCGATTGTTGAATTGGTCCTCCGTAGCCCAAGAGGCCCAATAGGTTGTCCGCTCGCCCACGGGAAAGATCCCAGTCAAGGGATGTGACCGTTGATCGTGACGACATCAACGGTTGGGGTTCCAAGTCCGATTGATGTGACGCGTCGCCAAGCATTAAATGCAACGCATCGACAACCATCCACTCTAAGCGCCCAACCTCGATTGAGAGGACCAACGGCCGATTCAAATCCAAGCGATGCGATTTCGTTAGGCACCGCACGAATGCGCCGTGGCCATCTATTTAGAATCGCCATGACCGCTGATTTGAAGTGATCAACGGTCATGATTTAATCCTAAATGATGTGACGCTGGCCTTCCCACTTTGTCCCTATAAATAGTTAGCGATTGGTCACTTTCATACTTTAGCCAAATTGAAACGGGCAATCTTTAAGCAATTCAAACAACGCAAGATCGATCCGAGCAATCGACTTGTAAGACTTTGGGCCATCAAGTCGAGATCCGTAATCTCGACATTATCCAAGTTCGATCGTCTGCGATAAACTTCCCGCTCAATATTAGTGCAAGTACCCCTCATTCTTTTGTTAAAGTTGCTCAGATTCGCTTATACGCCTATCGCATGTCTAGTGTAGCCTCCTTGTCGCTTCCGAACTTGTACTTGTCTTTAGTAATTAGCTCATGATACCTTTCGTTTAGAAGGTAGTTGATGTGTTTCACGCATGCTTATAATATGCCAATTTTCCTCATTGATGTCTTGTACTCTCATTTGGTAAGTTCCGTCGACACAACCTGGCCTCGACAATGCATGCTTACTTGTAAATCAGTATCGGTTGTGGTGTTCACCCATAAATTGTTTCTTTTGTTGTCGTGCCATAAGGGGCAGATCGTGGTGCCAGTGGCACAGCTTCGTGTGCCAGGGTCTTGGGGTCCCTGTCCTTCTGTGTATAGAGAATCTTAGGGTTTAAACTTTTTCGCTGACCTCGACTTAATAAGACATATAAATGAACTCTGACAATAACAATCATCGCTTCGATCCGCTTCTTCCGCCTAGATGTCCGGAGCGATAGTCAAAACGTTCACGAGGTGCGGGATTACCAGGATGGAGTGGGTTCGGGCGATGAATCCGTGGACGTGAACGTGTTCGTAGAAGACTATCTCGTGGATGTCCTTTCTTCCAGAGATTCCGATGCTAGGCATGGAGCCCATGAAACAGTTAATCCTCCGACGGACGGGCCAGTGGTCGAAGAAGGTGTCGATGAGGCGAGAACGTTGGTCCAATCTCGGACTATAGGTGGTGCGGGAGGGCATATAGATCCGAATGAGCTTCAACTTGAACGGGCAGGCGACAGCGAGCATGAGGCTGATGACGTGGAGATGTTCGAGGCTGGAGTGGAGGACCGTGTTCTGGTAGAGACAGGTCCGTCCAAGCCAAGCACATCCGGGAGACCCGAAGGTGTCCTCGAGGACGAAGAAGATGGTGAGGAAGAGGAAGATGAGGGCGAGGAGGAAGAAGGAGAAGGATCTCCTGTCACTCGTCCCTCTAGACGATCCAGTCAGAGGATTGCATTACACCCGCGCCTGCTGCTCATCCGGGCCTTCCAATAATTGAGGGTCGTGGTGCCAAGGCGGCAAGGATCAAATTTCTCATCCCGCATCCGCAGCCAGTGATAGCGACGAAGTTCGAGAGCTAAACGCTGGACGGGAATCTTCCTACCGTCTGTCATGGTCAAACTCGAGGAGATTCCGGATGGAGGCGAAATGGGAGATCCCCGACCAGAAATCATGGTTCCGAGCCCGCATGCATTTTATAACCCTCCCATTGGATATATGCGCATGAGGTGGCCTTCTCCTGCGGATGGAAGATCCCCATTGCCACAGAGCTGAAAAACATTCTGAACCATATTGGTTTAGGTCCGAGTCAGGTTATCCCCAAGTCCCTGGGTAACCTTATTCGCTTTGTAGTTTTTTGTAAGAAGAAAGGGCAACCCAGAATTTTGAGAACTTTAGTGCTCTTCCACGCCTGCTCAGTCCGGGAATCCACTATTCTATACTTTCATGAATAGGAAACCTTACAACTTTATCTCGACTCCATCTCGTCATTGGATCAAGTGGTGGATAGGTACGTTTGTTCGGATGGCTTTAAAGCCGTGGATGTCCGAGATGAGGGAACAATGGGGCTACCCACAAAATTCCTTAGAGAGACTATCCCGGATCAAGGCCCCTTCCGAAGAACGTGGCTCCGGGTGGCGGTAATCCACAAAAAGTATGACCCACCTACTTATCCGCTTTCACGGCTTAATCCACACCGCTTCCCTACCTTTGCGGACTAACGGATGAAGTAGACGAGGAGGGAAGATGACTTAGTAAGGACTCGCTGACTTGAGACTCATGCTCATTCTTCTTCAATATATTCCATTTTGATTACGATTTCCGCAATTGTGATAATTCTTCTTAACCCTTATGTATCTAACGCCCGTTTATTGTGTAGCTTATTGGTTCAATATATCATGTCGACACTCCGCGAGAAGAAGAAGTTGCAGAGAGAACAGCAAGCCTTGGAGGTAGCCGCTGGTCAAAGGACCAAGATCATTAACACCTCCACGGGTCTCCCCATGCCAGATCCGAAGAATTCCGCGGTCTTTGCCGCAGAGGACGAAAGGCGGAACAAGGCCGGAGAGGATTCTCGGTAAAGCCCCTCACTGGAGCGCCACCGCTTCAAGTCCTGTGCCTCACGCCGCCGCACCACAACGGAGGTGTTGATGCGACGCTATTACCTCGGGCGAAGAGAGGAGCAACTTCGAGGCTCCTCCCGCAAGAAAGAGGCAAAGAATTGTCCGCCGTTCTTCCTGCTGACCAAGCCGCCTCGACAAGGAGTACGAGCCGCTTATGGCTCCCCGAGGTTGAGCGGGTCGAGGGTCGGATGAGCTATACCAACGGGTAAGTAATCTTTGGATGCTCTCCTCGTTTGTTCTTAGTATGATAAAAGTGCAACTTATGTTCTTACGACTTCGCAATACTGCGCTTGTCAGGCTATGTAATGGAAGGTCATAACGCGCTACCATTGAGGAGGATCTCCACAAGGTCAGGCCACTTCCGCAGATGAGGCCGAGAAGGCGAAACAATCGAGATGCAAACAAGGAACAAGAAGTGAAGTTCCAAGTCAAGACCACCGAAGGAATCAAGGCGACTTCGACTAGCGGAGAACTTTGTTCACAAGTCGATGCAGCTTTTTGGATTCCAAGGATATACCGCCGCCGAGGCCTCCAATATGCCCGCCTTCATGCCGGTCGTGACTTCATGGAGTCCGACTCTTCAAGTTCTTGATGGCGACAACCACGCTTCGCTCGATGGGTTCGTGTCCGCTATCGACAACCGCAATTCAAGGGACCACTTCCTCCGGACTTTAATCGGAAAATGGAAGGGTTAATCCTTCGCGACGCTTAATGGCGTGGAAGTCCCTGCTGATGTTGTCTCGATGAACAAATGTCACAGGCGAAGTTTGCGTGATCTCGCCACCGAGGAAGGTGAGATCGAGATCCAAATGGCGGGCCCTTCCTCCCAAGATGGGTCCCGATGCTCTCCGGAAGGTATGCTTTGTACCTTCGACAATTACCGTGCTTTCAAGAAGTGGTTCGCCTCGCTTTGGGTTGTTGGCTATCCCGCTGATTTCAACTTGTTCAATGTTGTCGAGTCCATTGTCGCACAAGCTACCTCCAACGTGCTCCGCCGATCCGCCTCAAACCGTGAAGCCGGGTCCGAGCCAAGCCGGGCCTCGTGAGAAGTCCGGTATGCCCTGCTGAAATTCTCAGATTTAACTTTTTCTGTCAGATTTGCATCTTTGATAACTCGAATGTCCTTACATACTATAACAATGTTTCAGATTTTATCCGAGGAGTTGAACCTCCTATGCTTCCTAACTATTACTTGCTCTCTTCTTCGCTCCTTTTTATCCGCTGCTCATAAGTCGAAGTTTTATAAATTGTCCATCTCTTAAGAGCTCGACTCAGAGATGGCATCCGATGTAGAAATCGACCATCATCTTTTCGATACTCGAGCCATTCGCCTTTGGGATGTCTAATCCTTCTAGAAGGAGGAAGGTGAAATGAGAAATAGTCATTATGACTACGCCTTTTCATCTTCTTAGTCGCCGGATGATCGATGATGACGAGATCAAAGACTCTGCCACTATAAATAAGGGTGTGGTAATTCTCCTTTTCACCGTACATTCCCCACTCTTTCTTGTGTTTTATCCACTTTATTATCCCGCTGAAGTCGTTGTTCTTTAGAATGTCGTAATCGGGTGACAAAGAGTATAGTCATGGTGAATCATACATGGAACATGCATCCGCCTATTTATCCGGTAGAGGCACCGAGGGTGACCCGATTATCCCGGATTTTGAAGGCGATCCCCTCAATGTCCGTGAATAGCTAGAGATCGGAGGAGGAGAGAGAGCGACGAGGTTGATCCGTATGAGGATCCGTGCGCATGAAGAAGCTCTCAGGCCGAGGTGGACGCCGAGTCCCAAGGCTCGACTTCCTGAGTCCGTGAAGGAACCAAAGTGGTATGCCCGTGGATACATGTACCTATTCTCGATCTTTCAAGGTTGTACTTCGCTATGTAAATGTTCGATAATTTTGTTTATAAAATTCAACTATTTTTCCTCGGATGGATTTCCATCTTTTTCAGGCATTTCCGGATGTCGACGACATATTTTTGTAAAGTGGCTAAGAAACTCGAACGTAGTTGATGGGCTTGTTTAGGCGTGATTGATAAACTGTTTGCCCAATACCTCGCCCAAATGAATAGTTTAGCCCATTGTCGACGCCGGTTCGACGGTTTGACGCCTATCGTTCGCCACTTATAAACATCATGGATCCCTCTTAGCCTTAGTCGTGCGATCCAACTTCCACTTTCCAAATCTACTCAATAGCAAGAGGATCTCTTGAATAGTTTCTTCGATTCTGGCCCACTCTCAAGTCGGCGCTCATCTTGAATTTGAGAGTGGCGGGTCTCGAGGGGAAAATTGTTGAAGATCGACAAAGGCATAGATCTCGATTTTAAATGTATGTCCGCTCCTTTGCTATCTCCCAACCCCACTTTAGTGGTTCAAATCTCTTATATTGGAAATGGTTCCTAATTTCAAGAGAGATCGAGTCTCTAAAGCCGGAGGCGGAAATCTCTTCGTCTGCACTTTGTTTTCCCTTTACACGTGACTTGCATTGCCATGTTTTGGTGGTATCCCAAGGATTCCGCATGTTTAACCATTTTCGTGTGTAGATCGAGTTCGGTCTCCGCTGAATCGACTGCCGCCGACACGGAAGAAGTTTTTCTCGACGGGGGGACGATCTTTGCTGGGAGATGACGTATCTCCAGAGGCGTCTTTCTGCATTTTTCGTGTTGTGTCCGTAAGTTCGGATAATCGATCCGGGATTGTAAATTGTACAGACAAGATTATGCATAATTCATCTTTGTATGAATGAAATCTTCTTGCTTTCCTTGTCATTAATCGAACATTAAATCTCGTATGCATAAATCGGAAAATCACAAATCGAAGATCGAGGTTGTATTGATTTGACGGAAATTCAATTACAACTCATGCTCTATGGCCAATGACAAAAGGATCAAAAAGAAACAGAACTGACGGAGTTCCGTGTATCAAATGGTTGAAATTGAGATGATCAATCGACACGATG
This sequence comes from Plantago major, assembly GCA_026545765.1. Lineage (NCBI taxonomy): Eukaryota > Viridiplantae > Streptophyta > Magnoliopsida > Lamiales > Plantaginaceae > Plantago > Plantago major. The sequence continues at coordinate 57,602 of JAIFAC010000078.1, forward strand.
GAGCTCCGCGCAATTATCTTTAAGCATAGAACTTCTGAAGGTTTCTAGCATTCCACGGACGCTTGAGGAGATGTCCGCTCATCTTCTAATTCATAACTCCCATTCACTTTTGCCCCAACAATCTTGTAGGACCTTCCCACTTGAGCTTGAGTTTCCCAATATTGCTCAAATGTCGGCTCGTCGAGCACTAGGTCCCCGACTTGCAAGTTCGCCGCATGGACGCTCTCATGTAGGCTCGGGCAGCGGTTCGATACCTAAGGATATTCGCCAAAGGCATCGTACCTTTTCGTTTCAAGCATGTCCACCAATATCCGAGCTTCTCTTTGCTTTGTTTTCAACTCTTCGATTCTCAAAGTCTCTATAGCAATCTCGGATGGTATGACCGCCTCAACCATACACCAAGGAGAAAGGGGTTTTTTGGTCGCAATCAGCAAAGGTGCGATGCGCCTAAAGCACGCCTTCCGTGTCGGCTACCAGTTTCTTGCGGTTCTCAACCGCTTCTCGAGGATCTTCGACTATTGTTTTGTTTGTGGACTCACCGTCCATCGCTTTTGGGTATCCAATGATGTAAATCGTTGCTCGATTTTGAAGGACGCCACCATTCATTGATCCTATGTCCCGAGAACTGGCACCATTGTCCAAGACGAGAATCTCGGCGTGCCAAAGCGATGATGATATTTTTCCGTATAAAGGTCCGACTGACTCTCAGAATGGTTGCAACATTTCGCTTCTACCCATTTGGTAAAGTACTCCACCCACAATGAGAAACTTCTTCATTGGTACCCTGGAAATGGTCCGACAATGTCGATACCCACCGATCGAATCTGACACGCTTATGATTGACGGAATCATAGGTTCGGCTTGACGATGTGGGATGCGTATTGGCAATCCCGACATCTCCGGCGTGGTCGGAATCTTTACCGATGGTGGGCCAATAATAGCCTTGTCAGATGATTTTCGGGCGAGGGTCCTCCCTGAATGACTCCCACAGCCTGCTAGTATCTCTTCCAAAGACGGCCTCAGGCTTCTTGTGGGTTCAAGCATCTCGTGGGTCCCGGAAAAGATCTTTGTACAAATCATCACCCATTATAAAATATCTATTCGCTTCAGATTGACACCTCGATTCTTTCGATCTACCGCAAAGATCCGCCCTCGAGGTAGTTAAAATGTCACCATCCAGCTTTCTTCCGTGTCAAGTGTCATGACGGATGAGTCAAGAATGGTGAGTAGAATTACTCTGTCAGGTCCAAAGTCACCAGAAAGATGCGATTTTGCCAAGGCATCAACTCTTTCGCTCCAAGCTCCTCGCCAAACTTTTCCAAGGTGAATTCTCAAGTGGTGGCCGATTCTTGAGTAGCTCAAGATACTTGATCATCGAAGGACCTTTGTGGCAAAAGTTCCTGAAAATTGGGCCTCGACGAATGTGAGTCCGTAAGCTTTGACCTTCCGGCTTGGAGTGACTTGCTACAGCAATTTCACTAAAAGTGCCTCATACTCTGCCTCATTATTGGTAACTTTGAAATCCAAGGAAATCGAATTGTCGAGTTCCGCGCCATCTGGGCTCTTAAGGTAGATTCCAATTCCTCCCACTCTTCCAGTGGAAGAACCATCGACTTCCAATGTCCAGATATCGAAGGATATTTTTGATTTGGAGATCTCCGAGTCAGCCGAGGTTCCGCTTCGTTCATCCCTCCAAAGGATTTTCGCTCGATGTTGTCCGAATTGGGGTTTCGAACATCACCAAGTAGAAATATTTCGTTGACCGGTTTCTCCGACAAAGGGAGGGACGATTGATGAACCGGGCTTCTCGAGGTTTTCCGGGTTGAATATCATGGACCGATTTCGGATTATATGCTTGGTGATTAAGCAATCGAACACTTGCTTGTCAGGACCTTCTCGAATCCTTCTCGATAGTCCGCTAAAAGTCGGCGAGGACTGAGCCTTTTGCCGATTTGAGCTCGTAGCAAATGTCGATTCGCTAGCTCGACGCCCACTTGGAGAGTCGCCCCATTGCTCGGCTTTCCTAGACCTCGCTGAGATTCTTCGATGGGGCGATCCAGATTGCTTTGATCTTCTCGGTTTGCACTTATCCTCTTCCGTGACCATGTATCCTAAACTTTCCTCCCTTCACCCTTAACGCATAATTTTCGGGATTCAACTTCATCCCATACTTCCGCAGTAATGGAAAAGCAATTATTGAGATGCTCAATATGCTCTTCTTCGCCTTACTTTTAACAAGCATGTTGTCACGAGACTTCCATGCCTCCAACTCCTTGAACATTTTATTCACCAATCGCCGCCGGTATGTAGCTCCCGCTCTTCAATCCGAATGGCATCACCTTGAAACAAGATACTCCTCCCCGCCAAGAAGGCTGTCTTTTTGATGTCTTCTCGCCATCCGGATTTGATAAGCCCCGTATGCGCCCATGAAGTAGAGCGCACATCCCGCTGAGAATCTACCAACCGGTCTATGCGAGGTAGGGATAAGGATCCTTAGGCAAAACTTGTCGAGCCTTGTGAAGTCATCACATCCTCCACTTTCCGGGCCTTCTCGAAAGTACCACATTACGCACTCCATTCGAGTATCTAACTTCTTCAATGTGCCCGCTTTCAAGAGTCGGTCCACTTCCGCAGATATAATTGCATCCTCGACCGGCCAAAGTCTTTCCTCTTCCGCGGATATACCCGATCGAGGGATCCATGTTCGACGGTGAACAAGGATTCTCGGATCTATTCCTTCAAATCATCAAGACTCCAAACAAATACATCCTCGTTGTCTCGAGACAAGCAATAAGTTTCATCTCCACTTCGTGCTCATCTCGCTCCGATTCTTGTCCTCTTATCCGGCTTCCAACAACAATCTCGATTTCCTCGAGAGTTTCGTGAGGCTCGATCCGCAAATCTGGGAATTTATCCTTCGCTTCCTACCCCTATCTCATGGATTCTCCCGTTTGGCGGAGAACAACTCGGATCGGAGGTCATCACGCTACAAAACGGGGCATATGCCCTTCTCGTGGACATAATGTAACACTCCCAGCTTCTGATATTTCCTACCTCTTCTCCTACTCAAGGAGTTGGAAATTTCATTCATGTAAGGTGGATGAAATAGCCCTGAATTGATCGAGTCCCGGCGCCCAAAGATGGCGCGAGTAGTCAAGGTCCGATCAACCACGCATAAATCGAACTGATTACATTCTCGCCGAAGGTTCCGAGTGAAACGGTAACGAACACTTCCTAGTGGTCGCACGCCCCTCCAAACCCCAAAGATTGAGGTGTGAACTCACGTAGTGGATTCTTCCCAACTCCATCCGATCTAGCGCCCTCTTAGAGATGATATTCAAGAACTCCCAAGATCCACCGTAATTTTGTTCACTCATAAGTCGCGATGGTCAATGAAACCACAAGAGGAACGTCCGGTCGCTAATCTCGCCTCCGCCAGAGGGGGGGATTTCGCTATCATCGAAAGATATTGCATTTGTTCCTCGAATTGCGGGGCACCGTACGCCTGCCGTTCCAGGTTTTGGGCGGTCCGCCTCGATTCCTCGCTATCACCTCCAGAGGGTCCACCGCGATAGTGTTCATCACTCCAGACGGAAGGTTCTCCATTTCCGCCTCGTCATATCCGACGGATGTCCTCCTCACAAGGATAGCTCATCGCGGAGGTGGCAAAGATAGTGGGCGAGGTGGTGGGTCGCCAGCTGCTATCCTCCCTTCTTCGCCTCCGCCCTATCGTGCTCGGAGGGCTCGCCCGCATATATGTGCTCCTTCAACTTGCCTTCTCTCACCGTGTTCGACTGCTTTTTAATCGATACAACTGGCCTCATGGCCTCTCGCTTTGTGAAATTTGCAATATCCTTCGCTTTATTTCTCCGACATGGGATGGCTTTGGCCATTGACGCCCAACTTTTTCTCAACAATAGTGGCTAAGATGTCGGATCTCGGCTTATTGAGGCGCCAGATAGTCCGCGAATTCGGGCGGACTCCTCTCCTCAGAAATGCCTTTGTCTCGGATCTTTCTTCGGATCAAACTTCTCGGCGCTGTTTGCTCTTGTCTGCGTTCCTTTCCTTTCCTTGATCCTCGCCGATCGTACATTCCTTCGTATTCTTCTCCGTACATCACCTCCTCACAGATGTCATCCAAGTGCTTTTCGCTCCTCACTTCGACCGAGAGCTTCCTCAATGGAGTTGTAAGTATTAGCATATAGGTGACGGACTAACCATTCCTTATCAGGCTCAACCCGAGTACTTCCGATTGGCGATCTAGGAAAGTTCAAGATCTTCCGCCCTTTCGATGACTTCACTGTGCTCGACAAGACGCTTTTCTTCTTTTTGATTTTCCTAATCGTACAAGAACTTTGAAGACAGATTCCGTGATACGACCTTATCGATTTGTTCGGCAAAGTGTACCAATCCATAGTTGCCAAGAGGGTGGAGGAGAACGTAAGGGCTTTAGTATCACTCACCCCTCGAATCCATGTTGTCACAGATTGTCAGTGACCCACGGACAAGTATCCCCGTAGTAGTATTCCAAGTTCGAATCACTTGATCCGAAGTTCCTATTTCTTTCCTTCTCCTCATGATATCATCACAGAGGATTCGCGACTTGTAGTGATCGCCATGGTCCTTACCAGCGCCCGAGGTTCGTGGATTCGGGTTTCTAAAGCTTTTGTCGGGCGATATTTCATCCATTGCCATGACCTCTCCGTCTGTGGATGGATCATGACATCCATGGGAGTTCGCTCAGCCGGACGACCGGAATGGTTTCGCTACATGATCTCGCCCTCATGGGAGCTTGTCGCGAACTCCCGCCTGTTACCTCCTTCTTCGTATTCTCTTCTCACCCCGACTTCATAAGCGTAGGCCTGGCGGCCTAGAAGGTTTCGCAAATCATCCTGGGCAACCGATCTCCTAATCTCGCTGGATCGGATGTCAGCTCGCTTTCGAGGCGGGTTTCGCTGAACCGCAGAATTCATCAAGCGGAGCGCTTGCCGAGGGTGGGCATTGTTAGACCTAGGCATCCTTCGATAATCGTGAGCAACCTATCAAACCGAAGTTTCGCTTAGTCCGAGGTCGCCAGGCGGACAAATACACCATCGCATCGTAAACTTTGACCGTGGTCGGGCCTCGAGCTTCGCACGAGAAGCTCGTATACCCTTCTCCATGGTCCGTAGGCACGATATTCACAGGACGCTTGCCTCCTCTAAGCGGCGCTCTTTCCTCATCCGAGGACAGTCAGGCAACCGCCTGCCGCCGATATCTCCTTCAGCTGTCCTCCCAACCAACGGCCCTTCGCCCCGGGTGGGCGGACGCCTGGCATGGTGGTGGTGTTCCACGCCTCAAGAAGAGTTCAGATCGTCTTGTTCTAGCCATCAAGACAACACAAACATGCATCCTTTTTGTAAAGGTTCCCACAGACGGCGCCCAAAATGTTGAGGGTAAACCGCCAACACCAACACTACTACTGCAAGTAACCTAACCTAAGCTCCACCTCCAACTTGAAGTCCGAGAAAAGACTTGTCCGAGAAAGAGCACCTGAAAGGACTAAGTGGGGGGGAGGGGTTAGAATGGGTTACCCGGATTGCCAAGGTCAATCCAAGGTCAATCCGAAGGAGGCTGACTCAAAGGAGAGATGATAGCTCTCAATGAAATAGTAATGGGAAAGGTATTATGGATATCCCTCTGATATCGCCTATGACTTGAATCTCCTTTCAATGTCCTCGCCTTAAGGTCTTGGACCTTGTGCTATATTTATAGTTATCATGTACTTATGAAGAGGTTCATAAGATGATGCCAAGTGTATGATTCAGATATGGACACCATCGCTACCTTTCGCCCACGGCCTATTAGTGAACAAAGAATCCAATAACGTAAGGGGGCCGGGAGGTAGTTTGACCTTCTCCGAGAGTAATGTTCACTGTTGGTCCGGTTAGTCCCTCGATGATCTCGCTTGGTTGATCGCCTGGTAACTCGATGTCCGAGCCAGTCTCACCAAGTATCTCAAAGGGTTTTGTTATATACGCTTGGTCTTAGTAATGGTGGCGTCCGAGATTCTCTCATCATCCGTTAGGCATCTCTGATCGACATGGTCGTTTGGAAGTTCTTTCCTTAGACATGGACTAGCTGTGGAGATATAGTGACTTCAACAGATCGTCGATTCACTTTGGTCGGACCATGAGGCCGGACCAAGATCGAATTGGCTAGTTAAGCGGATGCGCTTTAGGACACGCGCGAGGGCGCCCTTAACGGATTGGACACATTTCCGTATCAACAATACTCAATCTAAAACTTCATTAACTTTTACTTTTTAACAGTCACAGTAAACTATATACAAGCTATCCCACACTAAGTAAATAAAATAATAACTAACTTTACACAAAAAACTAATTTTTTTACTAAAAATACACATTTTTCTCCATTTTTATGTTTTATCACTTATTTTAATTTTTCACCCAATACTACACGCCAACCATAATATATGAAGTTCCCCATCTCGGAGAGAGCCATGTAATAGTTTCAATCCATGCTTTTGAACGAAATAATTTCACACATCGCATTAATAATAAATAAAACATGGTATCGGTTCACATAATTGATCCTTAATTAAACGTATTTATTATACCAAATACCTTTTTGATATAATAGTCATAAGTTGGTAAATATTAAAAATATATATATATACTATAACAATAAAATAAAAATAAATTGTCATAAAAATCTCCATTGAATTCATAAAAGTTATTGTACATTCGACCAATCAGGCACTGGCAGCGTCCTTAAAAGTATTATGCCAATAATATTATTGAAACCCACGTCAAGTGCACGAAGGATTTATTAATTCCACTCAAATAAATAATCCTCTGTCTTAGTTTGACAATGAGCTGATCAAGGGAAAGAAGAATTGATCGATATAAATAGTTACATATTTACCACCAAAGACTTATATAGTCTCATAATCTCAAAGTAACACAGGTACCGTAACACCAGAGTCCAAATAAGGTAGGGAAAATTATGTTCGTGACGTTGAATCAACATTGCAAAAACGACCTTCTCAGATATCGTCACACTAAATGTATAGTGAAATCAGATATCGTCACACTAAATGTACTTTTTTTGTAAAACTGTACATTTACACTTTAATATATAAAGTTTTTCCTCGATAGGTCTTTTTTTTCGTAACTTATTTTCGTATGCCTTTAAGATCAATTTTTCCAATAAGCGATATCTTCCAAATAATATTTGGTTGGGCCTCAATTCCTATCCATAGGACCACATCCAATCAAATAAAAATTAACATAGTCCGTCTCAATTTATCGATACATAATGTAGTAAATAATAAAATCATGTAAATCAATTCAAGTTCAAATAATTCTTTAACTCAATAAAATAAATAGACGGTCCAAAAATTTTGGAATGTTGCAGGTCGGGAATACTATAGCACAAACTTTGATAAGAACTTTCATTTCAAAGTGATCACTTACCCTTCTAAATATTGTAGTTGACTTTAGTCAATATTGATGGTGAGAATGAATCAAAGTTGAGTGTAGCTAGTGCAAGTGTGGAGGATTCCACTTTTATGAACAAGCACCAAACTCTTGGGAGAAGGTACCATCATATGAAGGGTCAGTGTAGATTAATGGTGGATTTTGCCATCTATATATTCTTCTGTTTTTTTCCTTTTTTTAGTTCATTTAAACAAATTACTCATTGTTTTGGTAAAGAGTTATGAAAAAAATTAGTTGATAAATAATACTTCCCTCCGTCCCAATTTCACTTACCCATTTAATTTTTTATGGTCAACGCCAACAAACTTCGTATGCGAATTATTAAACATTACTTCATCCGTTCCATTAAAAACTTCCTAACTTTCCTTTTTTGGTATTTCATTAGAAACTTTCTAACCTAAAAAAGGAAATTTTTTATCCCACTATATAATTTTTTATTATTTCTCTTTCCTACTTTATCATCATTTTATTCACTTTCTCACTTACTTTATTATATTGCGCCATAAGGGCCTACATGTCGTTTCTCCTGTCACTATGTGACAGGAGAACAAAAGTGGCAGCAACCAATCGGCTGGTGCCACTTGTTGGCCCCTTGTTTTTTTTTTTTTTTCAAATTCCATTTCATTTTTAAACGGTTATAAATTTCAAAATGAAAATGCAAAAAATAATTAAAAATCACCAACGGATTTATTTTTCCGAGATCTATAAAATGAGACCAGTCTTGACTATGTTTGGATCATCCCATCTCCAACTCCTCTTTCTCTCTTAATTAAACTTAAAACACTCTCTTCACTCCAAAACACCATATCCACTTCGATTTTCCGACGACATGGATGGAAACTTGTTTTCTCCGGAGACTCTCAAGTGGATGCAAGAAAACACACCCGGATCCTACCAAGAGTTGATGCAAAAGCTCAACGAAAACACTTCTCAACAACCCCAACCGAGCTTCGTTCGCCCTTTGTTTCAAAGCTCGTACCAAGACCCCTACACTCAAAATTAACATTCTCCAACCTCCCAAACACGAATATTTTCGCAAGCACCGGAAATTGTTCCTGAAACGCAGCCGGAAATTCAGCCGGAGGCGTGGGAAAGGGAAATCCAAAGACACGGAAGGAGGGACGGCCAATAAAGGAGAAGGACGGAGCTCACTCCACAACACGAATGAGGACTTGGTTCTCATCTCTTGTTACATGGCTGTTAGCGCAAATCCGATCATTGGCACGAATCAGAGGTACGCAAGTTTGTTCAAGAATGTCAATGAGAAGTTCGAGGACGCAAGAGGGATGGGAGGATGTTCGTTTGGAAAAAGCGGAGTCATGATTCACTTGCCGGATTTAGCGGATGAGAGATGACATTAATTGGTGGTTGATTTGTGGATCGTGCTACTAGGGTTGTCGGCGATCGGAGTGGCTACAATGAAGCCAATGTAATCAAACCGCCAGAATTCTACAAAGAGAAGTCAGTAACGCCGTTCATTGTTCAAGCAAAGGATGCCATGAAACAGTACCCAGAGTGGGAAACGAGTATGAACTTGGAGGAACAATACAAGAAGGTCGCAACAACTCCGAGGGTTGAGGTTCTGGATGATGATGATCAACCAATGGAATCAAGAAAGTAGTAGTGGGAGCAAGCCATAGTGAGGACAAAGGTCACGATTAACAAACGACCTATGGGTCGTGACAAGGCAAAGAAGATGGTTAGAGGTGGTAGTTCGCAACTCCTCAATGGATGCAATGAGCGAGGATGAGTTAACTTTAATGAAAGTTATCCCCATACCTCGAGTTGGAAAGACAGGTCGGAGTTTGCCCGCCAAAAGAGTAACGAGGATGAAGGAGAAGAAGATGGACATGTGGATGACACTTATGGGGGAACTATGCAAACTTGACCCAGAACATAAGGGAGTTTGTGATGCATCGCAGTATGAATTGTTTCCACCGAGTAATGGTCAAGTTGGAGCTTATTTTAGTTTACTTGCTTTTCAAATTATGTGAGTTGTGGCTTGTTTGTTTTTTACTTTTCGAAGTGTGGCTTGTTTTTTACTTCCTGAAGTGTGTGGCTTGTTTGTGTTTTACTCTTCCAAGTGTCCGTTGTAATAAAATCAGTGTGCTTTAAATTTGAATTTGAATTTGAGTTTGAATTATTTGAATTACTAAAGTAAGTCTTGTGATTTATCCTTACTTTGTCGCATCTTATATTTGCTTTGTCAGCATCTTGTCTTCAATTTCTCGACATCTTATCTTCAATTAATGAGGCATCCAATGCATCAGGACTCAGCTATGACTAAGAAATGAGTCACACATCTCCGACAACCTGTTTATATAATGCAACCATAGAACACATTTTCAGACACAACAAACTACTTGCATTCATCCCTTCTTCCATTATCTTAACTAAACAGAAAACACTCTATCTACTTCAATTTTCCAAAGATAATCATGTCCAATTCATCATCTGATGATGAAAGCTTGCTTGGTTCTTCTTCATCCAATCCTTTCGCACAAATCCAAAGCATGATAATGAAAAATGTACCAAATATGGTCCAACAACTCAAAGAATAAAGAATAACCGGACGAGCCACAACGCCAACTACTTAAGAAGAAGCGGCTTACATTAATAGAAGTCGAGAAGAGCGTGGTAAACAATTGGAAGACTACTTCAAGTTAACCCACCATATGCAGATAAATTTCGATGGAGATTCCGAATGGAGAGGCCGTTGTTCGAACGGGTGATTGGTGTGGTGCGCCAAGATGATTTCTTTGTGCCGATGCTCTTGGCCGACCGGGGTTAACTACACTACAAAAATGTACCGCAGCCATTCGCATGCTAGCTTATGGGGCTTGTGCTAACTTCGTTGATTTAGCGCTTGGTTGGAAAGCACGGCCTCATGTGTCTTTCGCATTTTGTGATGTCGTCGTAGTTTGGTCCAACATACATGCGAGGGCATATGAAGCCGATGTTCAAGGATTCGCAATCAACGCCGTAAGAGGATTTGTGGCATGCTTGGAGTATCGATCGTATCCACCGGACATGGAAGAACTGTCCCAAGGCGTGGCATGGTCAATTTCAAGGCAGAAGCAAAAAAGCCTACCTTGTTTTAGAAGCAGTAGCATCCCAAGATACTTGGATATGGCATTCATTCTTCGATTTCGGAAAATACAATGACTTGTCAATCGCAACGCTCACTGTTGTTCGACGATCTCCGAACGCACGGCACCTCGTGTCAACTTTGAGGTCAATGGCCATCAGTACAACATGCCTTACTACCTAACCGATGGCATCTATCCAGCTTGGGCTACATTTGTTCTTGCCATCCCGAATCTGGTAACGCACAAAGAAGCCAAGTTCTCTGAGCGTCAGGAGTCTTGCCGGAAAGATGTGGAACGTGCTTTCGGAGTACTGCAAGCACGATTTGCAATTATATTTAAATCCGACCTCTTACCATGTGGCCACACTGAAAAAGATTATGGATTGCTACATCACACTCCACAACAGTTGAGGATGAGCGCCACAAATACCTAAACGATGACAAGGAAATCGAAGAGTTCAAACAAGATACCCGTGAGAATGTACCCCATGTGATTGACGGAGTTCGTATCCAAGCGCAAGCAACAATAAATTCTATCCCGAATACATGAACTTTTCACCAATGCAAGAGGGCACGCATGAAGAACTCCAAAGGGACTTGGTCGGAACATATTTGGAGGATGCGCTGACGGAGCTTGCCCAATCGGTAGTATGTGTTTGTTAGTTTAATGCATTTTGTATTGTGTGTTTGTTGCATTTCCATTTTGTTTTAAATTCTCGCTTTGTCAGAATATATTTTGCTCAATAATTTATGAAATGAGTTCTAAAAATGCAATTTTATTAATTTCAACTTCTAAACACTCTTATAATATGTTAAATATATATTTTTTTAAAAAAATTTTAAAAAAAATTGGAATTTCATGACGGCACGATGACGTGTCACCAATGCAGAAAATCTCACACGATCCCATCACTACCAAAGGACGCCACCGAGTCGCCACCATTGCAGTAGTCTTACAACTTTACTAATATACTACCACCACAAACTAATATTTAACTATTTTTTCTTAATTATATATTTTAAAAATCCATTAGAAGTATTATATGTGAGTAAATCAAGCTCAAAGTTGAACGTTGTTGATTAGAAAATGTCAAACGTAAATAAACTGAGACGGGGAGTATGAGTTATATAAATGGTGTTTGGAATAAAATTAAAATTTTATAGGTGTATATATAAGATTGTTATATAGGTTAATAGGTGCCAAACACATTGTTTTAGAGGTTGTATGTATAATTATGTCCTGAGTTGTGCAGGCACAAGATCATAGTTATTACTCTTGGTAAGCATGCTATAGAAGCTTAATATTATTTACGGTCTAAATGCAGACAAAAAGTGTTTTATTCATAATATGATGATGAGCCCAACCCGCCTTAGAATATTAAGTTCCCAATTAAGAGGTCAAACCTTACTATAAGGGAGTTCTAGTTTTCCGTATATAAAATAGGAGAATGAAGGTGCGATACATACTTGGCGTAACGCCATTATTACAATTCAATTTGATTCTTATGTGATGATGGAGTCTCAAAACTCGATTTCTTATGCTAATAATTTATAATTATAATTGAATTAATCTTTTCATCTTGTTGTCGCTTCTTAATCTCCCATTTCTTTTTTCCACTAAATACATATAGTAATTATAAGATCATTTTAGGTTATGTAAGTAAGTAAGTGCTTGTTACTCATACAAAGAATTGTTATTTTAGCATATAACTTTTTTTTTTTTTTTAGGGAAAACTTCATTTCAATCATGAATAAAATCAACGATATCGTGATTCTCAAACGGAATCTCGCATAAATAGCAATTAACTAGACAATTTAAAGTATTTGCTACCTTGTACACTAGATAATTAGTCCATGCATGACTTACATACTCAAGTTGATAAAATTTCAAATGGTGTCCTCATTCTTACACGTTTCTCTATCCTCCATGAATATCTATACAAATGGATAATCTTAGATATCAAATGACATCACCAAAGTTACCCACAAGGTGAATTAATTAACTCATGAGTTGAAATGGATAAGAAATACATGTTCGTGTCTTTTTCAACTCGAATAGTAAACGTGTTCTCTTTTTCTTTCTTTGTCGATATATCTTGTCTCCAATAAATTTCAAGCAAAGTCAAGTAGATAGCTTCTCAATTCTTGCAAGAATGGTAGTTGATGTGGGGTAAGTTTGTTAATTAATGAAGTTGCTAAGAGTCCTACATAAGTGAGAACTCGGCAAAATTCACATGATCAAATTCTATATCCTAAAACTTTTTTACATTATAGCCTTGTGTCAAAGAAAATAGAGAAAGATGGCAGATACAAAGCTACTTCTTGAGAAGTTTAACCATCCTAGCCTTGTGAGTGTTCATTCCAACTTATATCTATGAAGATATGTTTTCAAATGGAAGGAACTATTATAAGAAATGTTTCACTTGTGTATATCGTATGTATATCATTGTTTTCAAACAAAACTCATGCTTAAAACTTGTATAGAAAATCCAGATTTGAATGTGTATGCTTCCGCATCTTTTGCATCTCTTCATCCATTTACACTTCTTGGAAGAGAAACCTGCTATTGAAGAAACAATAAAAATGTTCTCTTTTGATTTGTTGTTGATTTTGTTCTATTTCGATTAGGTTTTGTTTGTTCGTTGGATCCAACTTCGTTGTTATTAAAAGGTACCACCGAAGCGGTGGGCTGACAGTTGACCTCGAAGTTTTAGCCAACTCCTCCCTAGCGCATAATCAAGTCGTTGTGGCTTTATGGGTCGAGCTATATGCATGTACCATGGCATGGTCTTCGCTTGTTGGCAAGGGCTCCGTGTCGGTGATAAGTTTATTCGTGAGGGGTTACAAGGTATGATCGCAAAATTTCAGTTACTAGGACCGTGTATTGCTTTTGCATTTCGTATTCGTTCTTTCTTCATTTTAATTTTATTGGATAATCTTATTACTCAAATTAAAGTCTTTCTTTATTGAAATTGTGAAATATATGCATTTGCTACATGTTGTTCAGATCATTCATGATCCTTAGCACACACATCGAACATCAACCGAGTCCTTTACTCATATATTTTCAAATGTTTTGATTCCTTCCAGATTTAAACGAGTTTGAGGATGTACCATTAGGAGGAACGCTATGCGAGATTTAGCTTAGAAAGGCTTTAGGAGAAATTAATAAATGTATGATGCATACTTGAACTTTAATGTTTCCTATATATTGTCTAGTACTTTGTTTCTATTTAAGCATAAGACTTTGATTTGCTCGAATAATGTAATATAAAACCGTCACAACGTTTATATTATTATCAGTATGGTTAGGCTTGCTAAATCTGTCGCCACAGAAGTCGCAAAAGATTTTCAAAGGATTGTCACAATCAGCTAAAATTCGTGGTGATTTATAAATTGGCCAATGCGATTAACCAAGGTCGGACATAAACATACCGTGGTGTTGGTAGGTCTTTAATATTTCCATCGAACTTTATCCAGAGGTCTTTAATATCGCCATCTAAATAGATGCAAATGTTATCCTAAAAGTTTTAACGATGTTATCACGCCTATCGAAGGAGGGACGCCGCCACCGTCAATAAAAAATAAAAGTGGTGTTTCACTTGGAGAACATGTACTTATCATGGAGTATAATTCATTATACCCTCCGCCTCAATTCAATTTCTCGATTCCATTTTGGGACGTCCCAATTTCAACTTTCCATCACTTTAATGGAAAATCTCTCTTACTTTATTCACACTCCCTCATACTTTATTCACTACCTCTCCTACTTTATTCAATCTTTTTTCTACTTTATTAACTTTTCTCTTAAAAACGGTGTCCGGCCCACATTAATTGAATCCGGGACTAAGGGGTATTATTATTATTATATATTTATTTATTTATATTAATTTATTTTATGTGATTTATATTTTCAAAGTCTTTATTTATGTCTATTATTGTTATTACTATTATATAATAAGAAAATAGATAAGCATTTCCACATAAGTCCCCTCTGATGCTCAAATATCAAAGTTTACATCAACATGGAATATTGTAATATCCATTGATCAATACCTTATCCTTTCAAGTATATATCTAAATGAAGTGATAAAAATGGGGTTAATTTCAATGGTCGATAGAATCGAGGATATCTTGAGGCATATAACAACGTTATGTCTCCATACGAAGCGATGTGAGGATTTAGAATCCCGCATTGCATTATCGATATATGTTATAAGGATTGTCATTTCATTTGGACAATGAACAATTTGTTTCCTTTCAAATATGGTGAACGTGCATGCCGATGTTGTCAACAAAGCTATTTTCAAACATTGCGTCTTTGCAATGGTTCGAAATAACAAAATAGATCCTCGAGCCCTAAACCCATTTATACTAAAATTCTCGCTATTATTGTTAAAAAAATGAACATAAAATATAGATGCACGATGAAAACAAAGAAACAAGGTTTTGGTTGAATGTATTGGCATGTTGTGCTTAATATAACAAGGATGCATGTGAAGCTATGTTTCCTCTTATTCAATGATGGAGAGTATATTGGTGGTTTGAAGGGAAGTCTAGGGATTTCAATTTTTACGTCACTTTTATATAACAATGTTGTTATCACGCATCATGTCGAGGCTTTGGAAGTGACAAAACATATATGGAATTTATTATCGTATTTACATTACGTCAATCAAGAAAGGATACCCAGAACTTCATATGATATGTTCAATCAAGAAAGGATACTCAAGAACTTCGTTATGATAAATTTACATACTATATGACCTATTCCCTTCAATGACAATCGGCTTGAAGTTTTATATGTAATTGTCATGTAACGATGAAAAACTCTCCATCCGTGTTTGAAACTTCGATGAACAAATAAAAAACATTGCTATTATGGAAGTAGAGAAGCCCCAAGAAAAAGCTGCAACAATCTCGATTCATTTGACTAAGTATGCCGGTTTGGGACGAGCTTTGTTATATAAAATTCTACAAATTCATTCATTTTGGATTAGATGTTCTATGCTGAGTTGCATGGAGCAGAACTACGGTTTATACCCACAATTGGTCGATGAACAATGTGCGTATATGAGAAAATTATGTTGATTATCGATGGTCAAATTAGCGAAGAATTCTTCTTAAACATCTATTAAAGGGCACTTAAAATCTTTATATGTAGAAAGATGTGCTCAGTTTGAGGGCTAGAGGAGATGTACTTCCAATTAGGTCGATTAGGATTGCATCACTCCTTCTTTATAAAGGTAGAGGACAAATCTCCAAGACACTGTGTGTTAGGAATACATTACAAAATCACGAGGACTCAACATGCAATAAACTCGTGATTTAGAGGTCACAGAGACTTTCTCACGAGGCTCGACTTATTATTTAGGATAAGTCTCCCATGACAAACGACATTGTTTGAAGTGCTTGAGCTTAAAGGATGTGATGGAGTGGATTCGATGAGCCATTTTAGTGGGGAGTGGTTATTGTCTTCTACGGAACTCCCGACATATTTAGCGTTGTTCAGAGAATTCATTATAATATTGTGAATCGCCATATATGCTCCTCAGATATGAGATGTTGTGGTGCATCGGTTGATGAAAGAACATATAAGATTATTAAATGGCCCGTCATATCTATATACATATACTTATATCATATTCAACTTATCATTTTTATGTCCAATTTAATCCTATAAAGTCTGATTACGTCATCTTCCAAATTCAAGAGACAAATGAATTTGATGGGTGGATAACACAGATCGGTGATAGCATTGCTCACGTTTAACTATTTGTAAGGTTGATATCAAGATCCCCAAAGGTTTACTTATTTGAGAAGTAAGTCATCCAATTTTCAACTATTGTAGATAGTATATATCCTTAGTTGTTGGAGTCACTTTGGCATTCATCACTTGGATTAGTGGATATTTCACCAGGTTGTTCTTGCACCAACAAATGAAATATTTGATGATATAAATTAATTTATCATATCGAAGATGTCGAAGATATTGAATATTTGAGTGCATATATCATTGTTAGGGTAGATAACTGAGAACGGTCTCAAACATGTTTCACCGGTGAAATTTTCAACAATATCAATTAATCACTTTCTAGATTACTAACCATAGGATCATCCACAAGGTTGGGTGGTTTGATAATGCTTCGGAGGAATATTGATCAAAACTTACCATAGGATCATCTCAAGGACATGCTCTCACACGTCCTACTCACCTCCTCACATGTAATCAACCATGGTAAGTTAATTGTTAATTTCTGGAAGAAGCATACGACGTGTCGTGTGACACTAGAATAAACGTAATTTATAAAGAAATGTTAAACAAGTTATGAGTTGATTTTACCTTTATGTTTATAAATTTTAGGATTTTTAACACCGACAAAATTCTATATAATGGTTGCTCTCAATTTCACTAATTTATACACTATACACTTTTTTACAAGTAGGGTGACTTTCGATACACTTTTGAAGCGATTAGATCATGAATTTGTCTGTAGCAGGTTTATATGTTTTCAACTTCAACATGTTTTCTATAAATTTATTTATTACATATTTTAAGTTTTTCTCCATACCTGCAGTATCGGCGGGCCGTTAACTATAACTTCAAACAAGGTAGAATTCTTAGAAATCAACTTCTAACTATATTTAAATGGTGTAACTTTTGGCTACGTGGTAATCTAAACTCAACCTTCAACTTGTTTTTTCAACAACGTTATACTAAGGAACATCACTGTACCACATTTACTAGATGTCACCATCATATGTTAATTAACAATAATAAACACATTATATTGTTGTTGATTTTGCATTTGAACTTCATTAGTTATCCAAGAATCCATACACATTTCTGATTTGATTATATATAACTCAAATTTAATTTATTGGATTTCTTATTTTACAAATTTGTTAAATAGGTCTCGAGGACAAATCAAGCGAACATCATTCGGAAAAGATGAGGAAAGTCGGATCTTTGACTTTGACTCTTCATTTAGTATTATTCCGTGTAATTACTCACCCAAACCAAACATCCAACAACTTTGAAGGTCTAAACTCGGGCCATTTAATCTTGGTCCTAGTACTTTCGCACTTCATATTCATGGTGTATTTTTCATTCATCTCTTTAATTTTCGCTTTGAGAATATATCAAGAGTAATACTTAGATTAAATGGAATTAACATTTGAAAAAGTTTACTTGTGTCCTTAGGAAATAATAGGGACATTTAGGTATTTGGTTTAGTATATGTTACATTACGATGTAGTGATTCATGATGTTTTATTTGGTGTACACCATGATCACTATGTAAATGTATGGCGTCGGTATAAGACAACTTGCAGCGTAAGATGCAAAGTCATCGTGTTGTAGCATAGAAAATAAATTATCTTGTATCAAATGTTTGCATTATCGGTTTGGAAGATATGAATCAGTGGTACTTTATTATGCCGTAGAGGATTGCGGTGGTCATCTACTTGACTAACTCTTTTATACATCACACAAAAAAAACAATTACTCATGTGAAGAGATTCATTGGCGAATATTGTCTTTGTTATGGTAGTTAAGCTGGAACAAAAGTTCGGTTGTGTCTTGTATTTCAAAACTATCGTTGTCTCACGTTCGGATAAGCGCCTTGAATAGAAAAATAAATGTTTACATACTTCTTAATTTCCAAATAAGTACATTCATAAAGATTAGAACATATATATATAATCATTTGATAGCACATTAAGCTGGAAAACATATATTGCATCATAACATCAATTACATTGATATTTAGAAAGTACATATATTCACCGGCCCACACACGTGAGCATCTACATTCCTCTCCATCATCTCCCACCACTATGTCGTTAATTATGATCCTTGAGGCTATCATAACTCATACGATCTTTGTAACAATCAACGTCGTGAGATCCATCACATACTTTTTGCACGAGAATGATTTATCGGTATTATCCTACCGAACGATGAATTTGATCTCTTGAGTCTTACATTCTGTTTTGCCCATGGCCTTACCTCACGATTTTAGGCTCTAGGGAGTTCCATTGCACGCTTGTTTCATACTTGGCCTATCTTCCCTCTCACATTAAGAAAACATCCGCTTGACTTTTCAACTCCGGGTTACATTGTTCTTCATATTAGATTGACTCGATAGTCTCATCGAGAACATCATATAACCATCCTTTACTTGACTTCAGGAAAAAAGCGGATAGACTCCTTTTTCTCCTCGACCTTCCACATGTAATTGCCTTCTTTCGATATTAGTTCCACGAGGACTACTCCAAAGCTATGCCGAGCGTAACTTTTTGTCGGTCAATACGTTGGCTTTGCATGTACTCGGGATCGAAGTATCCCACATTATACCTATTTTTCATTGTATACTTGAGTACGATCATTGGGACCCAGTCTTGAAGTTCCAAATGGGACACCTTTGCATTGAATTCACTGTCTAGAAGGATGTTAGCTGACTTAACATCCACAACAGTATGATTGGAGTAAAATTTGTTGAGTCAATCGCATGATCCATAAATGATCTCTATAGTGATCTTTAGCAACTTCAATCAAATAAACATTTCCTAGATTGTTTGTGCAAATGGTCATAAAGAGTTCCATTATTTTATGAATTGTTACACTTGGAGAAGGACTTCACTTTCGAAACCAAGGCTTCTTCGTTTGATATCGATTAGTGAAAGAACTATGAACTCGTTAATAATTGCTCAATTTAGAGACGTATCTACTTCTTAGACTTTTTATAGCAACTAAATTCTTGCTTTTCTAAAGGCTTTGTATACTCTGATCAAAGCCTCCTTAACTATGATAAATGCGTATTATAGGCTAATTCGTTGCTTTGTCGATTCGGTTGCGATGAATTTTTGCTATATGATCATCATCATTTGTGGACACTTCTCTTCCTCCACCGACCTTGAGTCTTTCTTTCCAGCGAGAATGCCACCATTTTTCTTTGAAAGTATTCATCCTTCATTTTTGTTGTGACCTTCATCTCTTGCGTTCCAAGTATAACAAGCACATTATGAGCATAACAAATTGATCCTGCTTCGCAATGCACGATTTATATTTAAGAACACTTGTAAGTTTAGTTGTTCACACATTTAAGTTTAGTTATTTCTTCTATTATGCAAAATTCTTTGACACCTTATGATTTTGAAAGTGCATGATTCCTGGAGTGACCTCTGAACGATTCCATTACCCTTGCCAACCTTTACGGTAGATGAAGACTTGAAAGTCTCTACATAATTCTTACATGTGTGTGTACAATTGCTAAGCTCCGAGCGACATTCATCTATATCTGCGAAATCAAAAACACATGTTTAATTTATATAATGATCTTGGAAAAATTTGTTTGATAAGTTATGTAATAATAATTGATGGGCGGATTATGGTATGAATAACATTCTATCTCATCATTAGCACAGAAAACTTTGAGCAGATCTCATTCACCTTGTAATTTATTTTATTTTTAGTCCACAAAGCTTTTTCAATAAAATCCAAATAAATGAAATGACAAATTTCTAATACAAACTAGTTTTAGATTACGTATTTTGTTTCATTTTTTAGAGAAATTTTTATACAAAAATTGCTCTGTACATATGAAGTACCAAAACTAAATTCTGTTTGTAATATATATTTATTGCAACACTTTTCCAAAAAGAAAGTTTGTAAAATTTACCTTGACAACCATAAACAAGATATGGATTTCCACGATATCACAGCTTACATTGACATCTATACCCATATCCATTTTGGGCTGTAACATTGTGCATTATGGCCTTGTGGGCATAGACGAGTTCATACGAGGCATCTCCACGTCTCCTCCCCTTCATCAGCCCACCATTGGAAGCTTTTCAACATTTCTCAAATTGGTAAAAGTTTCTCGAGAAAAATTGAAGGAATTCTTTTCAACAAGAAAGCGCATGGACGATGATTGAAGTCCACAACTTGGCTATAATTAAATGGCTACCTAGCAGTAAGACCACTTGCAAAATATTCTTAGGAATACTTGAGATATAACGGCAACCTAGTCGCTTGGGATCCATCTACCAAGTCATCCTTAGTACATGTCGCCATGAAACCCGTAAGGAAAGGACGTCGGTCAGGACCACGATATGTACCCGTATATGTGTCGATCAAGAATAATTAACTTGTTAGTTGTGTTTCTTTGTCGATGTCTGGCAAGCTTTATGGGCCAGGATGTTCCTTAACCGAGCTCACGTATTTTTAAGTAGTAATCGACCATCTATGGAAATATTTAATATTTCAATTGAAATTTGCCTAAAAGTTTTGGGGGAATTTGAAAGTTTGGTTAAAATGACGATATTCCCATAACACTCTTCGTGGTGCCCGAGCAGGAAGGATGTTAATATCCTGGCGGTGATCGATCTGATTAGTTTTGGCTATTGGGAAATTACGCCGTTCAGTGTTCGGTGACAAACATTGAAGTTGGTATTAGCGAGAAAAGTGAATAGCAAAACACGGGTATCAAATCATGGCAATTGGCGAAATCTTGGGCTGATTGAATTGAATTTGAAAAGGTTTTGTATTGTAAAATTATTGGTTGGATGCATCTCATATTTATGCATGCTTTGGGAAGTTATCTTACGGTCAATGTGGACCTGAAATTCAATAATTGGTATATTGTTGTTCCATGCATGTGTAGGATCAGAAGTGTAGTGGAAGTGACCAAGAAAGTCAATGATGCGATATAATGGCCCATGGACACCTAAGGCCATGCTTTTGTCCTAATCGTCTTTATTTAACCGTTTGTGTTATTTGAGTTTGAGGGCAAGTTTGATTATGGCTTGATAAATCGATTACTCAACTGCACGCATAGTGAGGAGGGTTTGACACTTTCTTGTCGGCATATGATGTGGGGGTGTGACAAATATAGTGGACTAAGCATAAATATCATCCGCGACAATTTAAATTGCTTGTCGACTTACTAGCTAGCTCGTAAGTATAAGGTAGAAAGTGTTGTTATTACGCATTTATGGTGTCTTCTATGACAACATCTTAAATTTCTTTACTGCTTTGTTTTTACAGCATATGGTGGCGGGTATGATTAATATAGGTTTGGAATGTACGATTTTGTTTCATGAGATCGGGTTTGGAAAAGCAACAAAGAGATGACATGTTTGTGCACTCTTGAAATGCGAATCTCTAAGAAACCTCTCTTAGAGAGGCGACACAAAAAATCAATTTATAGTAATAATAAAACTACCGAAACTAAAGTTCACTACTAAAAACCTTCAAACCCCAATTAGCTATCTTTAAATCTTTAAAATGGGTCAAAAAAGTCAATATCTGATCCGTTTTAGAGACCTATATATATAGGAGAGTCGAAAGTCCCTTCAAATGTTAAGACTAGACAATTATACCTTTTTCGACTTGGCTTACGAAGGTTTTCGGCGGATCTTTGACGATTCATTAAAAGCAGGTCAAGTAAAAACTAGACAATATAATGTAAAAACTAGACAATATAATGTAAACTTAATATCATGTAAAAACTAGAGAATTCATTTTATAAATTAGACAATAGTATAATGTAAAAACTAGACAATATAGACAATTATGTTACCTTTGGTGAGTAAATTTACGGACAAGTAATAAAACTAGACAATTCATTTACAAAACTAGATAATTGGGTTACAAAACTAGACAATATGTTGTAAAAACTAGATAATTATGCCGTTCATTTTCAAACTTGAGAAACTTTTTCATTGACTTTCTTTGCTTCTAGCTTTTTCAACTTTTCATTTCTCCTTCATTTGCTTTATCGCATCTTCTTTGTTAAATGGTGCAACCTTAGTCAAATATCATATCTCAAACCATTTAAGTGACAAGAATAAGAGCACAAATTTCAACGAAGGAATTTCCTCTGATTCACACAATACCTGAAAACAAAAGCTTCGGAAAAAAAATTGCAAGATTTTCACAATTTATCTACAAAATAGGGAAAAAATTATCTAAAAACATAATAAACTAGTACATACTTGCATTAGATCCTTGCAAGGAAAAAGAGTTCCTTGGAACGCTCCATATGCTTCATCGAGAAAAACACCGCGGTCGGAAGTACTAATGTTGATACGAAAATATGTCCAATCCGTCATAGGCGCCTTTGGAGCGAATCTAAGGCGTCCGAGTTGTCTAAAGGATCCGAGACCTGATGATCCCACAGGCCCCTCGGGTCAGAGCCCTCCCTAGAATAGAGGAACAAAGGATTTGAAGCGTCTGGTCAGAGCCCTAGGCCCTCGGTCAAACCCTCCCTAGAAAAGGGACAGTACTTAAGCGATCTGGGTCAGGCCACAGGCCTTGAGTCCGACCTATCTAGGTCCGTCGGATGATCATTCGGATGACATGACAATCTCACAAGCAACCAAGTGGTGGCACTAGAGTAGGAGGTCCAAGTCATGGGTCCGAATCGGAAGAGTTGGGCAAACCTGAGGAGCTTCCCATGAAGCAATCTGGTCCGGACCGACCTCTCCGGACCTTGAACCTCATTTGAATATGTCCACCCTCTAAAACTCTCTCAATAATGACTAAACTACCAAAGCCCAAAATGGTATGGGCTAAGTGGCATTATTGAGCCATGGCCTAAACAAGCCTTGGTGGCTCGATCGAGGCCTTACACTTGCTTACGATCCATGAGGGCCCTCCCTCTTTGAAATTCCTATAAATATGGCACACTTCCCCATGTTAAGGTAAATCATCGACATAGCTAATCCCGAACATTATCTGAGGCCCGGATCAGTCTCTCTTGATAAAGTCTCCAACGGTTTGACACTTAGCAAGCGGGATCCTAACCACTCAAGTCACTTGTGGAGTTCATCTGAGCTTGAGGTCACAGCTCTCACACGCTAGCTCTTCTGATGCAGACTTCTTACCTTAGCCATTGTCCGAAGTGAATAATCTCTAAGTAGTTGGGGATCTTACCCTCAACAACTAAGATTACCGATCCAATCAACACGTATTAAAAACTATCGATTTATATGAAAAACTAGACGAGTTAACTGTTTGCACAACAAAAGATATAACATCAAAAACTACCCAAGTATTGTTAAAACTACACATATGTGTTAAAAGCTATAACATAAGGTATTTACATAAAAACTAGACAATATATGTTAAAAAGTAGACAATTTCACAAAAAGGTGTAAAAACATTAAAAGTAGACAATATATGTTAAAAACTAGACAATTTCACACAAAACATTCAGAAAATTCAAACAGACAACAAATCCCCACAAAAAACATATACAATGTACACAACCACATAGCAAATCTAAAAATCATAAAAAGTAGATGATACATATTAAAAACTAGACAATACATACTAAAACCTGAACAAACGTACAACAAAAAATTACACCCATGACAACGAACAACATAGACAATTTCTACTAAAACATAGACCATTTATCTGAAAACTAGACAATTTATAGTAAAATATAGACAATTTATACAAAAACGAAAAACATGGGCGATTTCTACTAAAACATAGACCATTTATACAAAAAACTAGACAATTTATAGTAAAACATAGACGATTTATAAAAAACTAAACGGCTGACAACGAACAACATAGACGATTTATAGTAAAACATTGACCATTTATCTGACTAGACAATTTATATCATAAGATCCGGACACTCAAATCACATAATCATATACCATTTACCTTTTAAGTAGTGCCTCAAACATAACAATACACCATTCCGACTAAGCATCTCAAATGTAACATCTAAACTTCTTAACGAATAGAAGACAATGGACTTTAACACTTTACAAAAGTAAATGCCTCCACCTTAATCGATAATTAATACCTCAAAATCAGTGAGTTACGATTACATCATTCCAGCCTCCTATAGCTCTTTGATTAGAAAACCTTCAAGCAAAAAATTACCAAATTCATCATATTGCACTAAAACATTCAATCAAATCGAAGAAAACAACAATAGTATTATAAATGATAACATACCGAGAAGTTCCGATCATATGAGCGAGCTAGGCGAAGAGGTTGTTGCTCGGAAGGCAAGTGAGGATCGACTATGGCGATGGAAATGCCTCAAGGTTTGAGGTGATAAAGATTAATGAGATGCTCACTTTATCCATCATCCCTCGCCAATTGAAGAGATGTTGGCCTATAATCAATAGATTGAGCTAATTGCTCATTCACCATTATCGACAACCACCAGATATCCATCAATCGAGTAAGATACGGGTGGATTCGCTCGAAAATTCTCGATTACTTTGAATCCGCCATTGAATCAACCACTAAAATCACGAACACGAAAAATAATGAACAACAATCTCATGAACTCAAAAGCTAAAATCGAAAGAAAAGCAGAGATCACACAATTCAATTCAAAGCGCAAGCTAGGGTTTGGTGTTGAAAATTGCCGAAGGAAATATTTGGAAGAAAATAACGAAAGAAGTGAAGCAAAAATACAATATCACGTTAAAAAAGATCTTTTATACTAAATCCGGTTGCTCGACCCAGATCCAGATTCCAGAAATTTGACCCGCGAGAAGGAAATGGGCAAAAAACAAAACTAGGCAATTTTTTGTGAAATCTAATGTACACTTTGGACTCTCCAAATGGATAAGGACTTTTATAAGACTTAGTACAATATATATAGCATTAAATTAAGGTTGAAAGACAAACAATTAGAAACAAAACAGTCGCAAAAAATTTCTCTCCAGTATCTCTCCCTTTTCCGGCCACGAAAACTACGAAACCAACTTTGCGAAATCAATGAATCAACTCGAAAACATCAAAATCATTCAAGATCAATTAAGCATCAACACTCAAAATCTATTCCTAAAGACTAGACAAAAATCTATCAATGTTAGGATTAAATCTTTCAATTTCACAAGGCTAAAATCTGATTTTTTTTCATTCGATTTTAAAAAATTCTAAAAAAATATTTTTAAGCACGATTTCATTAATTTCAACTTCTAAATACCTTTATAATATGTTTAATTATCTAAATTTTAATAAAATAAAATAAAATAAAATAAAATAAATTCATTGCAGGTCAGGTAATTTTTCAGGATTCAGCTATAGAAATGGGCAAATGGCAATGACAGTTTCGCCTATTACAGTCATTCCTAATTTCCTATATCCAGAGACATCTTAATTGCGAAGATTGCCCTTTCACAGTGATAATATTATATTGTCAAGAACGTCGAACTTTTATTTGTTTACAATGATATGGGATGCTGCAAGTTCTAAGTGGAAATTTTGCAACCACTCCTTGGACAACTCATGTGCAAGGCCGGCCTTAACATCTGTGACAGCCCTTGCATGTAGATATTTAAGGGCCTCAAATTTATATTTAGATTATATATATATATATATATATATATATATATATATATATATATTCTTTTCATTCAATATACTAAACAATAAAAGTTATGTCTCCAAGTGGAAAAGTTGATACCTAACATTTCAAAGGTCTTGTGCTTAATTCATTATAGTGTAAAAATTTTATTTTACTTATTTTGAATATTTTTCTATTATTGTTCTTAATATTTTTAAAATTATTTTTAAGGGGCGATATTGAAATTTTTAGGTCATGATCTCTAGGACCTGCTCATGTATGTAAAGCGTGTAACCCAACAACATTCAATGTTACTAAACTTTATAGAGATGGAAAATCAAAACAATCGGTATAAATTTTGATCTCAAAGTTACTCTGAAAGTATAGTTGTGAAATTTGGATTAGCTTGATATCTTGGACAAAGTGATGGTGTTATGAGATTCTTTGGGTTATGAAGAGTGACGGAAGACTAGTGTTCTTTGGATCACAGGATTGTGTTGTGTTTTGGTGTTCGAGACCTTTGGAGGAAACACAAATAACATAACAAGTGATTACGACATGTGGCGTTTTCTAATCCTTGGTTCTAATCCTCGGGAACCCGATATATAATCCTCAGTCCCATTTCGGTTGGCCATTTAATTTTTGAGGCGAAAATTAATATTATGCCACTATATATTACATATGGAGTTTAATTTGTATTGTATTAATAGTTTGTTTGGTTGTTTAATTTACTTTACGACTTTATTACAAGTAGTGGAAAATAATATTATACTTTTCCTTTCAAATAATAGTAAAGAAATGAAAGTGGACAATATAATGGAGCACTCAAAATGACAAAAATGAACATTTGGTGTGGGGATAGGGAGTTTATATTATTATTATTATTATTATTATTATTATTATTATTATTAAAACTTAGGATAATTCTATGAATTTCCTATAACAGGAACATATGAACTAATATAATACCCAAACATTGAAACATATAAGATTGAAAAAGATTTTAACCTACCATGTACCAATAGAAAAGGAAAAATAAGTAATCATACATTGAATCAAATTGCCCATTGACTACGATTTTCCACTTGGAATTTACAGACACCGTGACCACCCACCATCACATTCTTTTATCATCCAGATCAAACTTCATTGCACAACTGCGATACATGCTTCTACTGTGGTAAGATTAACCTCTGCTATTTAATTGCTACTTAAGAATCCTAAACAAAGCAATCAAGCAATAACGACAATCGAACAATCAACACAATCCTTGGATAGGTTTGCACCTACATCCACGGAGATTACTAAACTTCCACTGTAAGCACAACACAAATGAAAGTGATTACACAAATGAACTAAAGAGTTTGCAACAAGCACAAATTACAAGGTGAATCCACAAGGTTTCAAGCTTCTCAAGCTACTCTGTTTAACTTCTTCTTATGAAAATCAGAAATTGTTCTTAAAGTGATTACACAAATGAACTAAGTAGCTAAAAGCAGTTACAAGATGTTTATATACTCAATCGTCCATAACGCTCCAATTTGATGATGAATAGATTTACGCAAGTTAGTTACTCAAGTAACAAGCTTTCCCTCTTCAAATTACGAATCAATAGGATTAGAACACATCATCACATCGTCATCACTTGTTATATTATATGTGTTTCCTCCGATTGTCATAACACCAAAACCTGACACAATCCTGTGATACAACAACGATGATCTTCTGTCACTCTTCATAACCGGTGTTCTCATAACGCCATCACTTCTTGGGAAGATATCAAGCTAATTGACTCACAATTCTCCACTTATCTTATATGATAAATCGGTATCCCTAGAGTTAGGATACAACCCTTCCCTCCATCAACTTGATAGAACTAAAACAAAATGAAATATGAAATTGACTTAGTGAATCCATCTGAGATTAACATCATGCTTATCTTCTCAATATTGTTAGTACCCTTCTCAACCTCATCACTCACAAATGAAATATGAAATCAATATATTTAGACACTGTCATGATATGCATGGTGCTTTGACAAATGAATATCCTTTGGCTATCACCATTGATAGTAATAGGTATGAACAACACCATATTGATCAATTATTCCCTTATTATATATAGACCAACTTCCTTCTACGGCTTTAGTCATAACCATAAACTCGACAGGTTGTTGATAAAGCAACCACAGGCTAATGAGTAGACTTCGACTCACGGTTGTACCATAGGATTTCCTTGTATATATCGAGTTTGCGGATAACTTTGAGTCTACATACCACAAGTGAGTCCATCTATGATTGTTGTTTCTCAAACACCAATCCGGTATATTTCCACAAATATCGTGAGCAACCATTCCAGACCTCCCGATGATTCTTTTTGAATTATCCATATATCGCTAAGCGAGCTCATTGCATGAGCCAGTCAGTCTAAAACAAACCATTGAGTACATGATAGACTACAAAGAACTATAGCATATGGAATATTCTCCATGCTCTTCTTCTCTTCATCAGATTTAGGACAAGATTTACAGGATAGCTTGAACTGAGTTCCTAGGGGAGTTGCAGCATGCTTGGATTTGTGCATATTGAATATCCTCAACACCTTGCCCATGTATAAACTCTGATTCAAAATGATATTTCCATCACTTCCATCAATGATATTAATCCCTAGTATTCTCTTAGCTATTCCCAAATCTTTTATCTCAAATTCTGATTTCAATAGATTCTTCACATCTGTTATATCGATCGTATGCTTGCTGGCTATAAGCATGTCATCAACATATATGAGCAAATATGTCATATTGTCAATGTTATCTCCCTCGAAATATACACAGGTGTCATGGTCACACCTTTTAAAATCATGGTTGAGCATAAACTTATCAAACTATACATACCATTGTCTTGGGCTTTGCACGAGACCATCTGATGATCTTAAGATGAAACAAGCTTTGTTTTCTCTGAGCTATATCAACTCATACGGTGTGCTCATATATATCTCCTCGTCAATTTCCCATGCAGAAATGTAGTAGTTACATCCATCTGATGTAAATTCAAATTGAACTCTGCTGCCATGGCCACCAACATTCTTATTGAATTGTGCTTGACAACTGGTAGAAGATCTCATTGTATTCTATGCCCTCCCTCTGTGTGAAACACCTAGCCACCAATCTGGCTTTGTATCTCACATTTTCTTCACTTCAACTCAAGTTTCTTCTTGAAATCCATTTCTGTTGACGGTTTATGTCCTTTTGGTCTTGTTACAATATCCCAGGTATGATTCTTTTCAAGTGACAAAAGTTCATGTTGTATAGCTATGTACCAATTACTCTTCTCTGAGCAACTTATAGCTCTTTGATAATTCTCAGGTGCATAGCAATCAACTTCTTCAGCAACACTTAAAGCAAAATACACCATATATGGATCAGCAGTTGAAAATCTTATTCTTGGTGCTCTATCCATTGTAAGTTGATAATCCACGACATCCATTTGGAGTAACAACTTCAATACATGTTCTTCTCCTAATCTCAGGTCTCTCCACCTGATTATGCAACACATGTTCACCCAAAGCTTGTTGGTCTGGAATCTCAGCATTTTCAGGAGATATCTTATTTTGTGTTGGCATAACACCAGGATATGTGTGATATAGATTTGTTGTCAGTATCACACCAGCATCTGTATGCTCCCTGTCTTGTGCTGTAGTGCCACCACCTTCAATAAGCTCCACCTCACTCTGTGTTCTCATACCACGAAACTTATCAACATTCTTACAAGTGTTATTATATCTTCATGAAAAATTACATCTCTACTGATAATGCATTTATTCATTCCAGGCTTCAAACACCACAACTTGTATCCTTTTACTCCTTTTGGATATCCCAGAAACAGACATTTCAATGCTCTAGCTTCCAGCTTTTCTTGCTTGACATGCACATAAGCTAAGCATCCAAAAGTTTTATGATATAAGTAGTCTGAGTGAGTACCTTTCCATACATCTTCTAGTGTTTTGAACTCAAGAGATGATGAGGGACATAGATTTATCAAATGTCTTTGTTGTGGTCGACTTCTCCCCAAAAACTCTTTGATAGACCAGCTCAAGTAGCATCAAGCATGCACACAAAATGTAAAATCGAAAATTGAATCTTGTGGTTTCTGAACCTCCTCCTCTCGGTTTCCTCATTCCGAACTGGTGCTTGCCAGCGACCGGTTGGTGACAAAATCCTCTATCACCTTACCATCCCTCTGTCATTTGCTAGTCCTTTCTTGCCCTTCCATCACAAGATTCATGTATTTTCATCATGGGCAATCAAAGCTAGCAGTACTATCGGCATTGAATGCACTAGCTCCCGTTGCACCTCTGAACTATTATTTGTCTCCACAATGGTTGGTCCAGATAGCTCTGTTGGGTGCGTAGTAACGAAAGCACTTCATACACGGATCGAATAACAAGAACTATTTGTTGTTTAGTTTTTGTTAGTCGATAAAATGAAATCCGCCTCAAGTAACCAGCTCTTGGCGCTCGGTAGGAATTGATTCCCGGCGTGGCCAAATTTGATGTGCTCAAATTACTACTTGGAAAACAAGTAGAAAGTAGTTGTTGTGAGCAGACAATACTAACCACAATGGTTGCTAAGGAACCAATTAAGCTACCCTGCAATTCATAGCAACGATTACTTGTGTAAATAGTTTGGTTTATTTGGTTTTGATTATTTATAATTACTAGAAAGAAAAGCAATGTAAAGTTAAAAATCAATGAGACGAGAGAGAACCTGGCGGTTATGATTGAGTAATGCTAATTTTCTCTAGGAAATCGTTCATACTTGTCACAGTCGGTGTACATAAATCGATCAATCGACCTCGACGATAGTCATTTGAATGTTTTGAACTAGAGTAATGAATTGCGTCGATCCACGATCCTTAAAAGCGATTTGAAAATCTTGAACTAGCGAATCGGATTGATAGTTTTTAAGATTTTGAACTAGACGAACCTATATGAATCCTCACCACAAGTGAATATAAAGCTGTCACATAACTCACGTGTTGAATTGGTTTTGATACTCATAGTGGAAGCAAGGATCAAAGATTTCAAAGTATTGCATATGATAAAACGGACATGTTGATAATGTACGCCAAACTCATACAATTCGATAAACAAAAGAAAATACGAATCGAAGAGATAAATGATGAAATTATCAAATATTACCAAAATTCGATATCAATCCTTCATCAATGATGAAAAAGCTCAATTATGTCTCAATGTCAAAGTATGAATATGGAGCTTTTTCTAAGAACTAGGTTAAAATAAAATATGAGAAAAGATCCCCTTCTAAGCTAATAAGGAAAATAGAAAATCTGTTCTGCGTATCTCGCGGTAAAGCAAATGCCTCGTTAGTCTTCTTCTCGAAATATATATATCCTCACATAATCTTTGTGGCGAAACACATTAACTTCAACTTCTCATCTTTGGCTCGAAACTATCGATTCACAAAGCAACACCAAAACACCAAGCATAAAATGCAAAAAAACTAGAAAACTATAGCGAAGACTCACAAAGACGCTAAAAGGATCAAATGAGACACTTAAATTATCTCATCAACACTTTCACATATCGTGAGTATACCAACCGCCCTTGGGACTCTAAGGTGGCCCCTCTGATTCAAGAGGTGGCTCCATACGCTCCATCTGATGTAACACTTTGTTCCATATGACCTTGGTTCCTTTAAGTCTGAGGAAGCACACCACTTCACATCACATAGGCACATACACAAACAATTCATAAATACTGGATTTTACATGCGACTCTTATTTATGATCCTAAAGGCGATAATTCTAATTTTCACAAATATTAAAATAGTAATAATCGACTTTGAAAAACAATAAAGGTGCAAAAACTCACTTGCATTATACTTCTTCAAATTTATTTATTTCATATTTATTTTCAACATGTTATTCTACAAATTTATTTATTTCATATTTTAAGTTTTCTCCATACCCCAGTATCGGCCATTAACTATAACTAAACAAGGTAGAATTCTATTACAAATCAACTTCGAACTATATTTAAATGGTGTAACTTTGGCTCGTGGTAATCTAAACTCGACCTTGACTTGTTTCAACTTAACGTTATACTAAGGAACATCACTATACCACATTTACTAGATGTCACCATCATATGTTAATTACTAACAATAATATCCGATAATCCATACACATTTTGTGATTTGATTATATATAACACGAAATTTAATTTATTGGTTCTTATTTTACAAATTTGTCATAGGTCTCGGACAAATCAAGCGAACATCATTGAAGATGAGGAAAGTCGATCTTTGACTTTGAGCTCTTCATCTAGTATTCGTTAGGAGTAATTAACATTGACCAAACTTCCAACAACTTTGAAGGTCTAAACTGAGACAATTTTATCTTGGTGCGTAGTACTCAACCTTGCACTTCATATTCATGGTGTAGTTTTCATTCATCTCTTTAATTTTTCGCTTTGAGAATATATCGAGTAATACTTAGATTAAATCGATTACGTATTTGAAAAAGTTTACTTGTGTCCTTTAAAATAATAGGGACATTTAGGTATTTGGTTTAGTATATGTTACATTACGATGTAGTGATTCATGATGTTTTATTTGGTGTACACAATCACTATGTCTGAAGTATGGCATCGGTATAAGACACTAAAGCAACATAAGATGCAAAGTCATCGTGTTGTAGCATAGAAAAAATCGATGTCTGTATCAAATGTTTGCATTATCGGTTGGAAGATCTGGAACCAAGTGGTGCACTATTATGCCGTAGAGGATTGTGAGTGGTCATCACGACTAACTCTTGATTTATACATCCACAAAAAAAAAAAAACAAACAATTACTACTATAAGAAGATTGATTGGCAAGATATTGTCTTTGTTTGTGGTAGTTAATGGAACAAAGTTAGGTTGTGTCTGTATTTCAAAGCTATCGTTGTCTACGTTCGAGGATAAACGCGAATGAGAAAAATAAAATGTTTACATACTTCTTAATTTCCAAATAAGTATATTCATAAGATTGAACATACATTATATATATAATCATTTTGATAGCACATTAAATGGAAAACATATATTGCTTCATAACTTCAATTAACATTCTGCATAGTGACCACACTTGAGAATCTACATTCTCTTGCATCATCTCCCACCACTATGTCGATATGATCCTTGAGGCTATCATAACTCATCTAATTCTGTAACAATCAGCGTCGCCAGATCCATCCATCACTTGCGAGAATGATTTGTCGTCATATCCCTTGCTAGACAATGATTTGATCTCTTGAATTTTGTTCTGTTTGGCCCGTGGCGCCTACCTCACGATTTTAGGCTCTCGAGTTCCATTACACTTCTTTCATACTTGGCGATCTTCCCTCTCAAATTTAAGCAAACTTCCAGACTTAGCAACTTCTGATTACCTATTGTTCTTCCATATTCATTCAACAACGGTCTCATCAAGAACATCACATAACCGTCCTTGCTTGACTTCCAGGAAAAAACTAGATAGACTATTTTTCTCCTCGACCTTCCACAGTAATTACCTTCTTTCGATATTAGTTCCACGAGGACTACTCCAAGCGTGAACGCTTTTTGTCGGTCGGTGGTGGCTTTGCATGTACTCGGGATCCAGTATCCTAATGTACCTAGCACCATTAATGGGTGCCAGGTACGATCCATTGGGACGATCTTGAAGCTCCAAATCGGACATCTTTGCATTGAATTCATCTAGAAGGATATTAGTGACTTAACATCCACAGTGTATGATTGGAGTAGAAGGCTGAGTGCAAATGCCTTGATACTCGGCGGTCTCTATAGCAATCTTTAACACGCAACTTCAATCAAGTAAACATTTCCTAGATTGTTTGTGAAAATGATCATAAAGAGTTCCATTGTTTATGAATTAGTACACTTGGAGAGGACTTGGTTTCGGTAGCAACCAAGGAGCTTAACTCGTTTGATTGTATTAATTGAAAGAACCATGAACTAGTTAATGAATTGCTCAATTTGGGACGTATCTACTTCTTTACACTTTTATAGCAACTAAATTCTTGTTTTCTAGGGAAGCCTTTGTATCTGATCAAGAAGCCTCCTTACTGTGATTGTATTGTTATGGAAGTTATTAGATTGCATTGTTAGGTTCGGTTTGCGGTAAATATTTTTGCTATATGATCATCATCATTTGTGGACATTTCTCTTCCTCCTGTGACCTTGAGTCTTTCTTGCAAGAATGCCACCATTTATACGAAAGTATACATCCTTCATTTTGTTCAACCTTCGTCTCTTGCGTTCCAAGTATAACAAGCACATTATGAGCATAACAACGATAATCCTGCTGCAATGCAGTTTATATTTAAGAACACTTGTAAGTTTAATTTGCACACATTTAAGTTTAGGTATTTCTTTCTATTATGCAAAATTAACGACTGCTATGATTTTGAATATACGTGATTACTGGTGCAACCTCTGAACAGTTCCATTACCATGTAACCTTCGGTAATGCACCAGAAAGATCCTACATAATTCTTACCGTGTGTGTACAATTGTTAAGCTCAGGAAGCGACATTCATCTATATCTGCGAAATCAAAAACACGTTTAATTTATATAATGATCTTGAAAAAGCTATTTGATAAGTTATGTAATACTAATTGATGAGCAGTTATGGTATGAATAACATTCTATCTCATCATTAGCACGGAAACTTTTTGAACAAATCTCATTCACCTTGTAATTTCTTTGATTTTTAGTCACCTGGCTTTCAATAAAATCCATATCAATAGAAGCAACAAATTTCTAATACAAACTAGTTTTAGATTACGTATTTTGTTTCTGTTTTAGCGACATTTTATACAAAAGTGCTCTATACATATGAAGTACCAAACTAAATTACAGTAATATATATTTATTGCAACACTTTTCAAAAAGTCGGTTTGTAAAATTTACCTTGAAAACCATCAACAAGATATGGATTTCTGATATCCACATACATTGACATCTATACCCATATCCATTTTAAGACTGTAACATTGTGCATTACAGCCTTAGCGGGCATAACAGGGCAGTTCTCGAGCTCTCCCCGTCCCTCCCCTATGGACCAATCAGCCACCATTGGAAGCTTTTCAACATTTCTCAAATTGGTAAAGTTTCTCGTGAAAAATTGAAGAATTCTTTTCAACAAGAAGCATGGCCACAATGATTGAAGTCCCTAACTTTGCTATAGTTCTTAAAGCTACCTAGTAAGACCACTTGTAAAATATTCTTAGGAATACTTGAGATATGACAACAACCTAGTCCTTGGCGGGATCCATCTACCAAGTCATCACATAGTACATGTAGCCATGCAACCCGTAAAGGACCGTCGGTCTGGACCACAATATGCCCATATGTGTCACGGTCGAGAATAATTAACTTGTTCGATGTATTTGTTCTTGTCGGTCATCTGGCATGAGCTTTATGGACGAGATGTTCCTTATCCGACTCACATTTTTTCGTAGCAATCATTTGCAATGAATTGCATAATTGTGGTGACCATCCGGTGAAATATTTAATATTTCAATTGAAATTTTGCGAAAAAGTTTTGGGGACTAAAAGTGGTTGCAGTCACCCGCGATGTTCCGTAGCATTCTTGCGTGGTGCGAGCAGAACGGGATGTTAATATCACCGCGATCGATGCAGTTGGTTTTAGCTATTAGAAATTACGCCGTTCAAGTGTTCGGTGACAAACATTGAAGTTGGTATTAGCGAAAAGTGAATAGCAAAATCGAATTGTATGGAAATCATGGCAATTAAAATCTTTGGGTGATTGAATTGAATTTTGAAAAGGTTTTGTATTGTAAAATTATTGGTTGGATGCATCTCATATTTATGCATGCTTTGGGAAGTTATCTTAGGTCAATGTGGACTGAAATTCAATAATTGGTATATTGTTGTTCCATGCATGTGTAGGATCGAAGTGTAATTGGAAGTGACCAAGAAAATTAATGCGATATAATGGCCCATGGACACCTAGGCCGTGCTTTGTGTCCTAGTCGTCCTTATTTAAGCCGTTTGTGTTATTTTGAGTTTGAGGGCAAGTTTGATTATGGCTTGATATGTCAGTACTCAACTAACAACGCATAGTGAAGGAGGGTTTGACACTTTCTTGTCGGCATATGATGTAGGGGTGTGACAAATATAGTGGACTAAGCATAAATATCTTCACGGCAATTTAAATTATTTGTCGACTTACTAGCTAGCTAAAAGTATAAGGTAGAGGTGTTGTTATTAGCATTTATGGTGTGTTCTTCTGTGATACATCTTACATTTCTATACAAATTTTTTTTGAGAGCATATGGTGGACGGGTATGATTAATATAGGTTTGGAATGTGCCGATTTTGTTTCATAAGATCGGGTTTGGAAAAGCAACAAAAGAGATGACATGTTTGTGCACTCTTGAAATGCGAATCTCTAAGAAACCTCTCTTAGAGAGATGACACAAAAAATCAATTTATAGTAATAATAAAACTACCCAGACTAAAGTTCACTACTAAAACCTTCAAACCCAATTAGCTAGCTACTAAATCTTTAAATAGGTCAAAAAAAAGGTCAATATAAGTCAATTTTGCAAGAGACCCATATATATAGGAAAGTCCCGAAAGTCCCTTGACGTTAAGGCCCCATGATTATACCTTTTTCTCGACTTGGCTTACGAAGGTTTTTCGCGGATCTTTTGACGATTCATTAAAAGCGGGTCAAATAAAAACTAGACAATATAATGTAAACTTAATATCATGTAAAACTAGAAATTCATTTTATAAATTAGACAAATAGTATAATTTAAAAACTTAGAAAATATAGACCAATTATGTTACCTTTGGTGAGTAAATTTACGGACAAGTAATAAAACTAGACAATTCATTTACAAAACTAGATAATTCAATTACAAAACTAGACAATATGTTGTAAAAACTAGATAATTATGAGTCATTTTTCAAACTTGAAACTTTTTCATCATGACTTTCTTTTTCTAGCTTTTCAACTTTTCATTCTCCTTCATTTTCTTTATCGCATCTTCTTTGTTAAATGATGCAACCTTGACAAAATATCATATCTCAAACCATTTTGTGTCGAAAGAATAAAGTGAGCAAATTTCAACCTGAAGAATTTCCTCGATTCACTAATACCTGAAAACGAAACAAAAGCTTCGGAAAAAATTATGTGCGAAGTTCCTGATTTATCTACAAACTTAGGGAAAAAATCATCTAAAAACATAATAAACTAGTACATACTTGCATTAGATCCTTGCAAGGAAAAGGAGTTTCTTGGAACAGCTCCATATGCTTCATTAGAAAAACACCACAGTCAGAAGTACTAAGATTACCAGTCGACACATATTAAAACTATAGGTTTATATGAAAAACTAGACAATACATACTAAAACTAGGCAGGTTTGACAATCGCACAACAAAAGATATAACATGAAAACTAGACAAATATTGGTAAAAACTAGACCATATGTGTTAATAGCTAAAACATAAGGTATTTACATAAAACTAGACAATATACATTAAAAAGTAGACAATTTCACCCAAAAAGGCGTAAAACATTAAAAGTAAACAATATATATTAAAAACTAGACAATTTCACACAAAACATTTAGAAAATTCAAACAAACAACAAATCCCCACAAAAACATATCACAGTGTACACAACCACATAGCAAATATAAAAATCATAAAAAAGTAGATGATACATGTTAAAAACTAGACAATACATACTAAAACCTGAACATACACCAAAATTACACCGCATGACAACGAACAACATAGACAATTTCTACTAAAACATAGACCATTTATCTGAGAAAACTAGACAATTTATAGTAAAATATAGACAATTTATACAAAAAGCGAATTTTACTAAACATGGGCAATGATTTCTAACATTTATACAAAAAAACTAGACAATTTATAGTAAAACATAGACAATTTATACAAAAACTAAACCAGCAACAACGAACAACATAGACAATTTATAGTAAAGCATTGACCATTTATACAGAAAACTAGACAATTTATATCATAAGATCCGGCGACACTCAAATCACGCAATCATATACCATTTATCTTTTATGTAGTGCTGAAACATAACAATACACCATTCCAATTAAGCATCTCAAATGTAACATCTAATTTACCTTAACGAATGGAGAAGACAAGCGGACTTTAACACTTTACAAAGTAAATGCCTCCACCTTAATCAGTAATTAATACCTCAAAATCAGTAAGTAACAGTACATCATTCCAGCCTCCTATAGCTTTTTGATTAGAGAAAACCTTCAAAGCAAAAAAATTACCAAATTCACATCATATTGCACTAAAACATTCAATCAAATCAAAAGAAAACAACAAAATCTGAGCATACCGGAAAGTTCCGATCATATGGGCGAGCTAGATGAAGAGATTGTTGCTTTCGTAAAAGTGAGGATCGACTATGGCGGCGATGAAATGCCTCAAGGTTTGAGGTGATAAAGATTAATGAGATGCTCCTTGTCCATCATCCCTACGCAAATTGAAGAGATGTTGGCATATAATCAAGTGATTGAGCTGGTGCTCATTCACCATCGACAACCACCATCCACCAATCGAGTAAAGATACGGGTGGATTAAACAAATTCTCGATTACTTTGAATCCGCCATTGAATCAACCACTAAAATCACACGAACACGAAAAAATAATGAACAAGAATCTCATGAACTCAAAATGCTAAAATTGAAAAGCGAGATCAAACACAGATCTCAATTGAAAGCGCAAGCTAGGGTTTGGTGTTGAAAATCCCGGAGAGGAAATGACGGAAGAAAATAACGAAGAAGTGAAACAAAAATACAATATCACGTTAAAAAGATCTTTTATCTTGAATCGTTTCGACCGGATCGATTCGAGAAATTTGACCATGAGGCGAAATGGGCAAAAAAAACAAACTAGGCAATTTTATGTGAATTCTAATGTACTCTTTGGACTCTCAAATGGATAAAGACTTTTATAAGACTTAGTACAATGTATATAGCATTAAATTAAGGTTGAAAAGACAAACAATTAGAAACAAAAGCAGTCAAATTTCTCTCGATATCTCTCCCTTTTCGGCAAAACTACGGAAATCGATGGAATCAACTCGAAAACATCAAAATATGTTCAAGATCAATTCAACATCGACTTACTCAAAATCTATTCCCTAAACACTAGCAAAATCTATAAATCTTTCAATTTCACAAGGCTAAAATCGATTTTTTTCATTCGATTTTAAAAATTCTAAAAAATATTTTAAATCATTTCATTAATTTCAACTTCTAAATACCTTTATAATATGTTTAATTATCTAAATTTTAATAAAATAAAATAAAATAAAATAAAATAAAATAAATTCATTGAACGTCAGGTAATTTTTCAGTTCAACTATAAAGAAATGGGCAAAGGGCAATGACAGTTTTCAACCACCCAAATTAGCTAGCTGAGATATAATTTTGGGAGTGTTCCATGATCTACACCAAAAGAGTTAAGCCAGTTATCTTGTACAAAATAGTTAAAACTAGAAGAAATGTAAGGTCATTCCTAATTTCCTATGGCCCATAATGGTCTAATATCCAGAGACATCTTAATTGCGAATTGCCCTTTCACAGTGATAATATTATATTGTCAAGAACGTCGAACTTTTATTTGTTTACAGTGATATGGGATGTGCAAGTTCTAGAGTGGAAATTTTGCAACCCTCCTTGGACAACTCATGTGCAGGACGAAACAGGCGCTTACTTGCATCTTGGGCAAACATTTCGGCCTATATTTTGAGATCTCAAATTTAAATTGGATTTTATATATATATATATATATATATATATATATATATATATATATATATATATATATATATATATATATATATATATATATATTTTCTTTTTTCATTCAATATACTAAGCAATAAAATTTATATCCAAGTGGAAAAGTTGATATTTAACATTCCAAAAGGTCTTGTATAATTCATTTATGGTGTAATAAATTTTATTTCTTATTTTGAATATTTTCTATTATTATTCTTAATATTTTTTTAAAATTATTTTTAGAAGTAAATGGAATTTTTATGAATTGCCCAAATCTGGTGACCACTCATGTAAAGCGTGTAGCCAACCCAACAACTTGTTCAATGTTACTAAACTTTATAGATTTGGAAAATCAAAAACAATAAGTATAAATTTTGATCTCAAAGTTGCTACGAAAGTATAGTTGTGAGCTAGATTAAGCGATATCTTACGGAAGAGTGATGGTGTTATGAGATTCTTGGGTTATGAAGAGTGACAGAAGACTAGTGTTCTTTGGATCACGAGTTGTGTTGTGTTTGGTGTTAGCAGCGGAACTTTGGAGGAAACACAAATAACATAACAAGTGATGATGTGTGCGATGTGTTCTAATCCTGTGGCTGATAATTTGAAAAGGAAAGTTTGTTACTTGATTAACTAACTAGCAGAGATTCATTATCATACTCGGGAACCGGTATATACAATCTCCGTCCCATTTAGGTTGGCCATTTAATTTTTGAGGCGAAATTAATATTATGCCACTATATATTACATATGGAGTTTAATTGTGCTTTGTATTAATAGTTTGTTTGGTTTAATTTGCTTTCTTTTATTACAAGTAGTGGAGAAAATAATATTATACTTTTATCAAATAGTAAAAAATGAAAGTGGACAAGCTATAATGGAGCTGAAATGACAAAAAAATGGGCCATTGTGGGAGCGTAGGGAGTTTATATTATTATTATTATTATTATTATTATTATTATTATTATTATGTGTGATGTGGAATATTGAATTTTATGTAAATGAAAAATTAATAAAAAATGATTAAAATTTGATTATTGGGCTGATAAAGTGGAAAGTTGAGTATTATTTAAATGAAGAAACAATAAAAAATTAATAAAAAGGAAATAATGAGTTGGTAAAGTTGTAAGTAAGAGTGTATTATGAGGTTATTGGTTAAGTAAGAGTAGTTAATTCAAATGAAAATGAAAAGTTTTATGGACAGTAAATGAAAATATAAATGTAAAGCTTTGATCGGAGGGGAAAGTATATGCTATATGATACAATAATTAAAACATTTGGTATAATTGATATACAATACATTATCATCTTAAGTCTATTAGATGTGATGTAACATAGATAGAATATCTAATCAACCGATTGTTATGTTTATTTTAAATAGATGCTTAACTGTGTCCATACTTTTCGTATATGCGTAAGTCAAAGATCGAAGGGATGGGCTATAATCATTTCGTTAGTTTCCGTCAAAAGTGGAGTAAAGAGAGATTGTATGTTTGTGATTAAACTAGAAAAGAAAAGAAAACTTGGGATAATTCTGTGAACATTGAAA
The DNA here is from genome assembly GCA_026545765.1 of Plantago major. Classification (NCBI taxonomy): domain Eukaryota; kingdom Viridiplantae; phylum Streptophyta; class Magnoliopsida; order Lamiales; family Plantaginaceae; genus Plantago; species Plantago major. The sequence goes on from JAIFAC010000078.1 coordinate 98,959, forward strand.
CATATAAGATTGAAAAGATATTAACTACCATGTACCAATAGAAACGGAAAAATAAGTAATCATACAATGAATCAGGAATTGCCCCATTGACTACGATTTTCCACAGAATTTGCAGAGACCGTGACCACCCACCATCACATTCTTTTATCTGTTGAATCCGACTTCATTGCACAACTGCGATACATGCTCTACTATGGTAAGATTAACCTCTACTATTCCCATTGCTGCCAGAATTCTAAACAGAACAGTAAGCAATAGAAGCAATAACGAACAATGAGCAATGATTCTTGGGGTGGGTTTACATCCGGAGATTATCAAACTTACTATGAACAAGAAAGCACATATTACAAGGTGAATCCACAAGGTTTTCAAGCTTCTCAAGCTATGTTTCACCTAACTACTTCCTATGGAAATCAGAAATTGTTCTTACGAAGTGATTACAAATGAACTAAGAGCTAAAGAGTTACAAGATGTTTTATATACTCTAATCGTCCATAACGCTCCAATTTGATGATGAGCAGATTTACGCAAGTTAGTTACTCAAGTAACAAGCTTTCCCTCTTCAAATTACCGAATCAATAGGATTAGAACACGTACATCACATCTCGTCATCACTTGTTATATTATATGTGTTTCCTCCATTGTCTCACATAACACCAAAACCTGACACAACACAATCATGATACAACACTAGTCTTCTGTCACTCTTCATAACCGGTGTTCTCATAACCATCACTTCTTGGAAGATATCAAGCTAATCCAGCAATTCTCCACCTTATCTTATATATGATAAATCTAAATTATCCACGAGTTAGGATACAACCTTCCCTCCATCAACTTGATAGAACTAAGACAAAATGAAATATGAAATTGACTTAGTAGATCCATGAGGATTAACATTTGTGCTCATCTTCTCAATATTGTTAGTACCCTTCTCAACCTCATCACTCACAAAATGAAATATGAAATCAATATATTTAGACTGTCATGATATGCATGGTGCTTTGACAAATGAATATCTTTGGCTATCACCATTGATAGTAATAGTATAGAACAACACCATATTGATCAATTATTCCCTTGATATATAAGCTTCTTCTACGACTTTAGTCATAGCCATAAACTGACGGTTGTTGATACAAAACCACGGTGATGAGTGAACTTCGACTCACGGTTGCCTAAGTTTCCTTCTATATATCGAGTTTTGCGGCATAGCGAGTCTACATACCCCACAAGTGAGTCCATCTATGATTGTTGTTTCTCAAACACCAATCCCATGTATAGTTCCACAAATATCACGTGAGCAACCATTTCCATGACCTCCAGTGATTCTTACGAATTATCCATATATCTGCTAGCCATTGCATGAGCAATGCAGTCTAAAACAAACCATTGAGTACATGATGAACTACAAAGCAACATATGGAATATTCTCCATGCTCTTCTTCTCTTCATCGGTTAGGACAAGATTTACCAGGATAGCTTGAGTTCCTAGAATTGTATGCTTGGATTTGTGCATATTGAATATCCTCAACACCTTGCCCATGTATAAACTTCGATTCAAAATGATATTTCCATCACTTCCATCAATGATATTAATCCTAGTATTCTCTTAGCTATTCCCAAATCTTTTATCTCAAATTACGATTTCAATAGATTCTTCATCATTATCTGGATTCTTCACATCATTATACTCGTCGTATGGCTATAAGCATGTCATCAACATATATGAGCAAATGTGTCATCTTGTCGATGTTATCTCCCTCGAAATATACATAGGTGTCATGGTCACACCTTCTAAAATCATGGTTGACATAAACTTATCAAGCATACGTACCATTGTCTTGGGCTTTGCACGAGACCATACAATGATCTTAAGATCAAACAAGCTTTGTTTTCTCTATGTGCTATATCAACTCCTTGGTATGCTCATATATATCTCCTCATCCAATTTCCCATGAAGAATTGTATTAGTTACATCCATCGGCGTAAATTCAAATTGAACTCTGCCATGGCCACCAATATTCTTATTGAATTGTGCTTGACAAGCGGTAGAAGATCTCATTGTAGTCTATTTCTACTGTGAAACCCCTAGCCACCAATCGGCTGTATCTCACATTTCTTCACTTCAACTCAAGTTTCTTCTTGAAATCCATTTACGGACAGGTTTATGTCCTTTTGGTCTTGTTACAATATCCGGTATGATTCTTTCCAAGTGATAAAAGTTCATGTTGTATATCTATGTACCGTTACTCTTCTCGAGCAACTTATAGCTCTTTGATAATTCTCAGTTCATAGCAATCAACTTCTTGACAACTTAGAGCAAAAATACACCTTATATGGATCGGCGGTTGAAAATCGATTCTTGGTACTCTATCCATTGTAAGTTGATAATCCCGACATCATTTGGTAAACTTCAATACATGTTCTTCTCTAATCTGGTCTCTCCACGTTATACACTTTCACCCAAGCTTGTTGGTCTTGAATCTCAGCATTTTCAGGAGATATCTTATTTTGTGTTGGCATAACACCAGGATATGTGCGATATAGATTTGTTGTCAATATCACACGACATCTGCACATCTTGTGTTGTAGTGCCACCACCTTATTAAGCTCCACCTCCTCTGTTCTGACATTCTTTACAAGTGTTATTATATCTTCATGAAAAATTACATCTCTACTGATAATGCATTTATTCATTCCAGGCTTCAAACACCACAACTTGTATCCTTTTAATCCTTTTGGATATCCCAGAAACAGACATTTCAATGCTCTAGCTTCCAGCTTTTCTTGCATGACATACACATAAGCTAAGCATCAAAGTTTATGATATAAGTAGTAGGTGAGTTCCTTTCCATACATCTTCTAGCGTTTTTGAACTTCAAGTGATGAGGGACATAGATTTATCAAATGTACTGTTGTGGTCACAGCTTCTCCCCCAAAAACTCTTTGATAGACCAGCTCCAAGTAGCATCAAACTGTGCACACAAAATGTAAAATCCCGAAAATTCGGAGTACTGTGGTTTCCTGAACCTCCTCCTCCTCGGTTTCCTCATTCCGAACCGGTGCTTGCAAACTTGACCCGGTTAATTGACAAAATCTCTATCACCTTACCATCCCCTCTATCATTTGCTAGTCCTTTCTTGCCCTTCCATCACAAGATTCATGTATTTTTCATCATGGGCGATCAAAGCTGAGTACTATCATTGAATGCACTAGCTCCCGTTACCTCTGGACTATTCATTGTCTCCACAATGGTTGGTCGAGATAGCTCTGTATTTGGTGCATAGTAACCGAAGCACTTCATACGAATCGAATAACAAGAACTGTTGTTGTTTAGTTTTTGTTAGTCGATAAAATGAAATCACGCCTCAGTAATGACGGCTCTCGGCCTTCTGGTAGGAATTGATTCCCGTGGCGCGAAATTGATGTGCTCAATTACTACTTAGAAAACAAGTAGAAAATTTGTTGTTGTGACAATGCTAACCACAGGAATGGTTAAGCTAAGAACAATTAAGCTACCACAGCGAATTCATAGCAAGATTACTTGTTTAAATAGTTTGGTTTATTTGGTTTTGATTACTTCTAATAACTAGAAAAGCAGAAAAGCAATGTAAAGATAAAATCAATGAGAGCGAGAGAACACAGCGATTATGATCGAGTAATGCTAATTTTCTCTAGAAATCGTTCATACTTGTCAGTCGGTGTACATAAATTGATCAATCGACCTCAACCAATCGTCATTTGAATGTTTTGAACTAGAAGTAATAGTGGGTCGTCGATCACGATCCTTAGCGAAAATGATTTAGAAAATCTTGAACTAGCAAATTGGATTGATAGTTTTACGAAGATTTTGAACTAGACAAACCTATATGAGCGAATCCTAACCCTAGAAATGAATAAGCCAAAGCGTCACATAACTACATGTTGGTGTTTTAGCTACTCATAGTGGAAGTAAGGATCAAAGATTTCAAAGTATTGCATATGATAAACACAGACATGTTGATAATGTACATAAACTCTTTGATTGATAAACAAAGAAAATACAAATCGAAGAGATAAGCGATAGATAATTATCAAATATTACCAAGAATTGATATAAATCCTTCAACAATGATGAAAACCAAGCTCAATGATGTCTCAATGTCAAAGTATGAATATGGAGCTTTTCTGAACTAGGTTAAAATAAAGTATGAGAAAAGATCCTTCTAGCTAATAAGAAAATAGAAAATATGTTGCATGCGTGTCTACTGCAGCGGGCGAATGCCTCATTAAATGAAGTCTTCTTTGGAAAATATATATATATCCCTCACATAATCTCGCTGCGGCGAGCAAATTACTCCGCATGGCGACCGATCTTAAGCGAGTTCATTACGCAAAATCTCGCCGTGGTGAGCTCCTCCTAATGGATTTATTGAGGCTCTCATAAAATCTCGCCGCGGCGAGTCTCTTCAGCAATTACAATGCCAGCTTCGTAAAATCTCGCCGTGGCGAGCAAAATACTTCGCCGCGGCGAGCCTCCTTAGCCAAAAGATTGTGCACTCGTAAAATCTCGCCGCGGCGAGCCTTGTTAACTTCAACTTCTCATCTTTGGCTCGAAACTATCGATTCCTGCAAAACAACACCAAAATACCAAAGCATAAAAATGCACAAAAACACTAGAAAACTATAAACGAAGACTCACAAAGACCGCTAAAAAGGATCAAATGACACTCTAAATTATCGTCTCATCAACACTTTCACATATCGTGAGTATACTAACCGCCCTTGAGACTCTAAAGATTAGCCCCTCTGATTCAAGAGGTGGCTCACACGCTCCATCTGATGTAACACTTTGTTCCGCATATGCCCTTAGTTCCTTTAAAAAAGGCACACCACTTCACATCACATAGGCACATACACACAAACAATTCATAAATACTCGATTTTACATGCTTGACTCTTATTTGCAATCCTAAAGGCGACAATTCTAATTTTACAAATATTAAAATAGTAATAATCGACACTAAAAAACAATAAAGGTGCAAAAACCCACTTGCATTATACTTCTTCGTTGCCTAACCATCTCAAGAAAATCCAATAGTTCTGTTTATCAAAGGCTCTCGTCCAAACTCAAATAGACATGACACCGAGGTCAAATAGTTCCAAGTCAATTCTACTCAAGAACCCCAAGTCCACTCGAACCAATCAATTATAGCCTTCCAGCATCATCATCATGATTAATCCTAGCTAATTAAGCCAATACAACAAGTTAAATATATTAAATATGTATAATGATCACTAGCCTATGGTGGCAATCTGATACAAACCAACAAGAATACATCAACACCTCAAGCTCTCTATGTAAACTCAGTCAGGTCACGTTCAGGATATATGACCGACAATTGATCCAAGTGACACAGAATAATGATTGTAGTAACCTAATAATCATCGGTCCAGTTTAATCCGTCCTAATTGTCCACTAGCTCTTCAGTAAATATTTTGAACTTTTACTTGGTCAAATCAATCCAATAAAAATAACATAGTCGCTTGATATATCGACCCATAAAATAATAATTAATAAAATCCCATAGCAACTCAAGTCAAAACAATCCTCGTCTCAAATTAAATTCAAATAAATTGTCGATAAAATTTTGAGATTTTATATTTTGTGTACCCAGATTTTATGAAGCGATGCTTGGATCAAACCCAAGCATTAGAAGTGTTGATGACACTATTACTTCAACCCTTAACCCTATTGACTCATAATCTCTCATTTATGTGAGGTTGAATCTTTTATTGAGTATGTCTCGGCACTACAAATCTGGTTCATGTTTTTCAATGAAGAAATACTCTTGAAAATAGTATTTATAGTTGAATGGTGAGTTTCACAAACATACAAGTGATGGTCATTTCCCTAGGAAAACTTGGTATCATGGTTTAGCGACGAATTGATTTTTACATATCTATTCTTTGAACTTAAATGTGTGATCTCTAGTAGTTGTGTCACTTTCAATTGCCATGTGAATTACGTGATAAGCGATTTAGTTGGCATGAGTGACAATATCCTAATTCTTTGTGATAACCAGTACTACAATCATAAATCCTACCATAAGGTTTCATTCCGGAGTTATCTAAGTAAGCATAAGTTGTTGATACCCAACATCTGATTCCCAAAAACAACAGTAAGTTACTAGGGTGTGAGAGTATTTTTGGTCCACAAGAATCTCTAATTTTGTACCTTTGCTTGATTAGGCAGGTTGGTTGCCTTTTGACTTAACATCCGCAGATCCAATGATTGTATTTTTGTTTGTGATGTGTTTTTCATGCTTATCGATTTTCTTTTTTGTTTGATAGTTGTTTTTTAAGAGAGTCATACATCTTGGCTTGGTAGAATACTTGGAAAGACTTTATTTCTCAATCTTGGTGTCGGCACATTTCTTTCTCTCCTTTGCCTTCTGCGAGTTTTACGTGTCATGGAAGCAAAAAAAAAAAAAAAAAGAGGCCATTGCAAAGAGCACAAAGTATGCTAAATGGAAAAAGAGCCCAATTGAGGCATATTTTACTTTATATTTGTTGGCAATCTCTGGGTTTACCATATTTCCTTAAATCTTGGAATTTTGACTCTCTAAGACTACATTGAGTCCCTTTTTGGAAACTTAATGAGGCAACTTGCTTCTTGTTTTAAAATTCTGCGATCATGTGCTCTTCTCTTCTCTTCTCTCCCCTATGTGCTTTGGGTCAATTAAAAGAGTTCAATGTTTCTAGGTAGTATTCCCTCTTCAAGTGAGATAATGCATGTCTTAATTGTCTTTGTTTCTTTTGAGTCAGTCTTATTGTGAGTTGTTGGTTTTTGTTGAGGGGGAGTGGTTCTTTGCTTGTTTGCTTGTCAAATACATCCGTGTTTAGGCTAAAGGCACCATTTTTTCAACAATAGTTGTTTGAACCTTGGTTTGTCACTCGAATCATGATGCTAAGAGTCTTTTAAAAGTAAGATTTTCGATCACTTGTGTGGTTTTAATCCTCTACTTTTGTCTCCATTGTTTTAAAGAAGAAAATCTTTTATTTCTTATCTTGGAGATTTCTTTGCAATTGTTGATTTAACACTAGTTTTGACAAAGCCACAAATCAAGCTTTTTTCATGTGCGGTTCGAATAGGAACACCAAGCAGTCTGATGATTACCTAAGCTACAACCTTAGTGATGATGAGGCGATAACTTACAGTCTCATCTTGTCTTTTTTACCGTCTTTTGGTTAGTCTTTGTTGTCATTTTGTAGTGTTTTTGTGCGTTTTTATGCTTTGGTACTTTGTTTGTGTTTTGTAGGAATTTTGTGTTCCGAAGGTGAAAATCGGAGTGAAAACTATGGTTCTATATATTTGAATTTGGAGTAACTGGGGAAGTGGATTGAGTTCGGACGAAGAATTGAGAGCCGTTTAGCGAGACTTACCAAAAGTGAAATTTCTGGGCAGTCTAGCCATTTTTGGCCATAACTCTCTCATACGATGTGCGATTGACCTGATCTCGGTGGCCACGAAAAGATAATTCAAAGGGATACAATTTTCGTATTGGAAGCATAGTAACATTCTGTCTGTAGGAAAAGTTAGAAGGATTTAAGCTTGCCGCAGCGAAAGGGTATTCTCGCCGAGGCTAGATTTCATGAAAAAGGGGCCTAAGCGGTGTTTCGCGCGGTGAGAATATTTCAGCCAGCGAGGCGATTTTAGCGGCGATTTTTCCTTTATATGCTTGAATTAAGCAATTTTTGCGAACTTCATATATATTGATTTTGACCTAAAAAAGCTCCTAGACTTGGATTTTGACATTGATTGATCTTGACTTGGTTTTCCTCTTATACGAACCATTGACGAATTCTTAGTAAGTTGATAATTCTCTATTGCTTCCATACAATTGTACTTGATTCATCTATCAAATTGTATGCCCTTGCATCTGAATATCCTTATGTTTATGCTGCGTATTCACGAATATGAATTCTTTCGTCTTTGCTTCAATCATGAGTAGTTAAATCTCTCAATCACGGTAGCTATGTGATGGTTATCTTGATTCATTTCTAGGGTTAGGATTCGTTCATATAGGTTCGTCTAGTTCAAAATCTTCGTAAAACCTTCAATCCAATCGCTAGTTTGAAATCTTCTAAATTGTTTTGGTTATGAATCGTTGATGCAAACGGCGATTTCTCTAGTTTAAAATCTTGACGACTTGGTTAAATTGGATTGATTGCTTTTACATACAGGCCGTGTGACAAATATGAGCGATACCTTGGATTTGAATTAGCATAATTGGATCATCACTACCATGTTAAGCTTTCTATCAATTGACAAAGCAGTTTATTTAAAAAATTGCGGGATGTTGGTCAGGATAATGGCAAAGGAAAAGACTAGAGGAGGGTGGAATGAATAGTCTTTTACAACTTTGTCGATATACAGTTTATCGATACTTCATTTCGGAAGCGGAATACATTTTGTGATAAGTGTGCGTGCTTTCGGCGAGTAAAAGTGAGTACTTAACAAGATGACTAAAAGCAAGGTAAATCGATGAAAGTAATAACACAAGAAAATATCTTTGGTATCTGAAGATGGCATAATCCTTGACTAATCCACTTGACCTTTCTAGGACCTAGAAATTCACTAAGATAGTTATTGAGTTCTCCTTACAATAAACCTATCCTTGATTCCTTTACACTAGGTTCCAAACCAAGTGTTCCCACAAGTTATTCCCGCTCCCGACCAAGTACTTCCTATACTCGAAACCTTTGAGTTGTTCCTTAGTTTTCAAAATAAGTACTTCCTATGCTCAAGAACCTTGGAGTTGTTCTCGATTTCCCAAACTAAGTACTTCACTGTACTCCGCCCGTGTATGGTGTTGGTTATGATGGTTTGTCGGTAGTAGTCTTAATAACTTTTTCGATTATGTAGGAATACTCTATAGAACAAGGATCATAACACACTTCACAATGTGTGGTGATATGTTCTTCTTGACCCATTCGATGTTAAATGTTACGGAGAATGAAACTTAGATACTTGATCTTTTGATTGACTCCTTCACGGATAACAAGGCTTGTTAAGGATCGGGACATAGAACTTTCGTGCTACTTAAATTCAAGAGCTTGAAGTATTTGTAAGCTAAAGAGTAAGTAAGCGAAGGCTTGTATGCTCGAGAAAAGATACCACTAGTTGTATTATCGTAGAAGCTTAAGATATTCGGTTTTGTGTTCTTGGTATTTTCGATTATTGTCTTTCAAGCATTATAAGTGTTGATATTTATAGTTGAAAATCATGTCGTTTGAAAAGTATCCGTTTGAAGCTCAAATGAATTTCAAACTATCAATATCTGAAAATAATCTTGCATAAGACATTGTCTCTTTTAAGAGATTTCCTCTTTGTTCGAGATGTCTCTCTAGCATTTATTGCACTTGTACTATTTTGTCTGCGATTGCTCTTGAGAAACTATGCAGCGTTAAGCATTACATGTCTTTTCAAAGCCTCTCACATCTCGATACTTTATCAAAACATTGTTTCTGTTCACGAAAATAAAGTTTTGTCCAAGGTATCGAGCATAGATGTGGGCACTTTTCCTCGTTCAGAAACCTTGTGTTCTCAGATATCTTTTGCAAAACTTGTTTATTGAAAAACACTTGTTTCTTCAAGATATCTGGATATAGGTATCTATTGACACCAATTTCCTTCGTCTTCAGCAAACTTGTGCAGTCTTCAAATCTTCAAATTTGTTGAACTCTTCTGTCGGATGCCTTCTTCTTGGTCTTCTTCAAAGATATAAAAATTACATTCAGAGACCTAACATCCTATACAAGATTTGCTAGACTAACCTACTTAGTGATTTTCCTCTTTTACAGTGTTCAAGTGAACCAAGAGTACTAAGCACCTTTCTGAGCTAAGATAAGTCATTAGATTGCTGATCAAAATCTAAACAGATATTCCTAACAAATTTTCCCCTTTTTGATCAGTCAACGATGACTATCTTTAAAACCTATTACAACTTGGAAGAGGGAACAATCCAACACTTAATCATTTCTTATGATCTTTTCAATTCATTTAATTAAGTGCAGAAAGTAAACATCAACCAAATCACAAGGTGTGATCTTTGCTGACAAGTTATCTTTTTATAGATTGATATTTGAGAGTAGGTTCATCAGATATGTTACAAGGAAAGTTCACAGATAACTTTTTCAATGAATAAAACACATTTTAGTACAATCAGCAAAATCACAAAAACTACTTAATCAAATAGAACAGCGGGTAACCAAGCTCAATTAAACATTCTAAATGACAAGTCTTGAAGTCTTCAAAACACTTGGGTTCTCAACAACCTCAAGTCTTGACAACCTACAAGTCAATTGGCAAATTCTAACTCCAAGCCTTTTGATGTCATCGACGATAAATAGCGATTGTTACGACTAACATTTCGTGTTTCGGCAAATCCAGCTTCTTTGTTGGACTTGGTGGATTCTTTTACGGCAAAGTGCTTAACCGAGATATCTTCCCATACCAGGCTGCTCAATTACGAGATCGAGAGAGTTTGAAATACTCATAAATGATCTTCGGATATTCAATATCATCATATATTGTTCATAGTCATGTAGAATGACTTCATAAGGTTCAACACCAGTCTTGGCCTTGTGCATTCCGATCGTCTTAGATTACATGCACCATCTGGTTTCCCATAAGGACATTCAAATGAGAGGTCCTTTTCCATGGATTGAGTTCTTGGACTTCAAATCCAGCCATGCTTTGACATGCTTTGGATTTATCCAATCTTGGTTTATCTTTTCCATGCCATAAGTTGTTCCATATAGGACTAGGAATTTTCATTTACTAGCGGTGCTTTAGTTCCAGAATCCAATGAACATTTTTGTTGAATGCATCTGTAAGGGTTTGTTGTTGTCGGTCTTGACATATTCAATCAGGCATCAACGGTTTGGTGTAGCCACTTAATTGAATGTCCCTTCTCCTCTTTCTTCTTGTTTTGGCATTCTCTCTTGGGGTTTGCTTGAAGAACTACTGGATAGACTTGGTATCTCCGGAGGGTGTTTTTGGCTATGACGCTGCAGCCCAATAGGCTCGGAATAGGCTATCAACCCTTTTCCTTTTCCCCGTGAGGAGCTTCATCTTCATCGCCTCTTCATCATCATCATCAATGTTAATATTTGTGGAGATTTATGACCTTCTTCATTGCCTGGGATTTGATTTGGCCTTCTTCTTCTTCTTCTTCTTCTTCTTCTTCTTCTTCTTCTTCTTCTTCTTCTTCTTCTTCTTCTTCTTCTTCAGAAGACTCTTCAATCCCTTTTACTTGTCTTTTCCTTGGGGACTTGTTCCTTTGGAGGTCTCTCTCGATCGCCCTTGTTGTCATTCCTTGTTCGAGAATCTCGAGTTGTTGCTACTATCGAGTAGTAGCTTGGTGAAGGAGGGCTCATTTATTACGAGAGGTGGTTGTTTAGATTTCCTTTGTTTCCTCTTCTCTTCCTCTCCAGGCACCTTGAGATCCTTCCCCTTAGTCATTGTTGATTGACTAAGAATCATGAAATATGCGAGAGAGTCAAAGTTACCTTACATATAGTTGTAGAAGCAACCAACTTTCCGATCGACCTTGAGCTCCATTCTGTTGATAAGTCATGTTTCCTAATCGATGAGCTCTTATTGGACCTTGAATAGCATCTTCTTTCCGAAAGATAGCTAGCCTCATTGAGGGATTTTTCAACAAGTATTGTCATCATCCCTTACCATGCCTAGGTCTCTGAGAGCAATGACCACGCTTGTTGTTCTCACGAGTGAAATTAACTTCATTAAACTTCTTCATTTCGAGAATTTGATCTGATGACTTCTTCATTTTGTTGACAACTCCTTTCTTAGAGTTTTTGAACTCATATCCTCGTATTATAATCATGGAGTGAAGATTTGGTATCTTCTTTGAAGCTTTGAGGAGCTATCATTTTCTCTTTAAGTGAGAAACTCCCATGAACATTGGCATGTTCTACCAAAGTTACATCTTCTTTATCATCTGAGTCTTCATCGGTGATCTTCATCCTCTTGGGCATTTTCATCAATATTTTCTCCCAACATCTCGTAGATGGGCTTCTTTCCTTTCGATGAAGAGGAGGATGGTACATCTTGTGGCTGATCCTTAGCATCATGTTGTCCTGCGGAATACTTGCTCGATATCTAATTCTTCAAGAATTGAACAATCAGAGTTCTTTCATCTCAAACAAAAGCTTCCATTTCCTTGATGGTAAGATCTTCAATATTTTGGAGCTTTGCTTTGGATTGCCATCTTTTCTTCCAGGTTGAAGATTTAGATGTTGTTCTTCCTCCAACAATTGTTTGAGTTGAGCAACTCGGTTTGTGCATCGATATCTTATGAGTGTTGTCCTTAGAGTACTCAACTACTTGTTGAGTGTCTTTTGTTCAGGAGAGAGATGTGTAGACTTGAGGAGATGGAGGAGGGAATTTTGTGAAGTCCTCTGTGCTTTTAAATCCCGAGATATTATTACCTTGTGTAATCCCTCATGTCCCCTGTGCGAGGCATCATCATCATCCTTTTGTCATCATCATCCTTGTGATGATCAAGGAGGTCTTTCAAAATTATTCTCATATGTTTCCTCCTTATCTTCGAACAGTTGATCACTTCAGAAGTGTGACCAATTGCCCATTTACTTCCTCTTGTTCAGAGGTATGCCTTTGGTAAAGACTTAGGCAATGGAGCTTGAATGCCATCTCCATTCGGTCCGATCATCGCCTTTCTCAAAAGCTTCTATGAGCTGATGCGGCTTCTTTGACACAAAGTCCTTATGCATCGAGTAGCAAAGAGTACTCTTTGCTGTTGGGAACATAGCATGGATATATTCTCAAGTCAAAAGCTCGACTCTTCTCAATTGGTGATTAGTCACCTTTGTTAATTCCAAATCGGATCAGCTTGAGCTTTGCCACTTTCAAACACTTGAGGTGTTTTCTTGCAGTGTGGTCTTTGAAGAATGGAGCGGTCTTCATGAGGATGCAGACCTTTGGCACATTTGTTTGAGCACGAAAGAAAGAGTTTTGAGTTAGATCTCAAAACTTGTGTGATATTCTCAGTACTAGTGTAGTTAGGTTCCAGTTACCTGAATAAATACATCAAGCTTCAGAGATTGTAATATTGAGGCGGGGGGTGCCTCAGACATATCTTGTTGTGAGGTGGAGACTTGAGTCCTGTCCTCATCAACCTTTCTGCTTGAACACGAGAATTAAAATTATACAATACTTAGGAAATTGTCATATGAAAGAATTATGCAATTAAGCTTCAATGATCTACGAAAGTTTTCACTTACTTCCTCAATAGGAAGTCAGATTATTTTCTCGAAACTCTCGAATTCTGGTGTTCTTCTGATGATGTTGCATTGGGGCTTCATCAATTTCCACAGGTGCTGGGGATGTAATTCTTTCCACTTCTACTTCCTCGAATGAGCTCGTAAGTAGAATGTATTGAGTAATTAGAGAAGAATTCATATTAACCCATAATGAAGGATGTTTATCATTGATTTTTATATATACCTTCACACTAGAAGGCTCAATGATTTTCTTCTAAACCTTGATTTCAGCTTCGGTCCTTTTCAGCATTTCCTCGCCTTATCTTCTTCTTTTCTCGTTGGAGCCTTTAGAACAAACACTTATAAATATCACCAAAGTGTATAAAGCACATATCTAAGATGTTATATCTTAATGAACTATCTTCTACGTGAGATGTGCTCTTGTTCCTAAGTGGTGGGGCTATGGAAGCCTCCTTCTCATATTCTCGAGGCAAGCTTTGCGACTTCCTCTTGATGTTATGTTTCTAATTCACTGTAACAAAGAAATTTCATTAACTAACAAGATTAATATGCACTAAATATCACAAGTAGAGATTAAACCATTCTTCTGATTCGAGTGTCAGTGATTTGTCTCTCGAACTTCAGACCCCTTCTATGCATTGGTCTTCTTCCATGTCTCCATAGCCTTCTTTGTTTGAAGTTTCAGGTACTTCAGACCTTTCCTGGGTGTGGGACTCAGTTTCCTCCCTTGTGTGATCTTTTTTAGTAGGGGTCTCAGTTTGATCCCTCTCATTGAGTTGAGGAACCTGCTCAATTGCAGGATTTTCTTCAAGAATCGTCTTACGGTATTAAACGAATTCATTCACCATAGCTTCATTATCATCCGTGAATCATGTGAATTGGATTTGGAAGGTGAATTAAAGTGTGGCTCATCCCTGATCCTTTGTGAGTTTGTTTAGTGTGGAGGCAATATCAAAATCCTCCATCACTATATCACCACCTCAAAGCTTCTTCTACTGAGTGTGTCTTGTCGGATTCCTTGGACTTAGGTGCTATCTCAACAACCCTTCAGTACTAAGTTCTTGTTCAAAGAACTGTGGTGTAGGTTTTCTTGATACCTCTTTTCTTTAGCATCCTTTTGAACTTGTTGCTTTTTCAAAGAACCTTAGCCCTTTTTGATTTCAGAACTTTAGAGATGACCAATTTATCATCATCACTGAGTCCCATCAAAGATTAGGAACCCGATTGATCCATAATCCTGCGATTTTAGAGATAGGTTGATACCGCCACTACTCTCATTTTTACCAATGGGTTTATCAAGAGGCTTTCCTTTGGTAGCATTGATGAGTTCATCGCTGATTATTCACAGATTGATGAGTTCATTAGCAAGCATGCGATATCTCAGAGTCGACATCCACAATGGGTATGACTTGATTTGCCGCAGACTTCTTTTCGTGAAGTTCTGGCTTTTGGTCGCAACGAACCTCATATACCCCTCATCAAGATTTTGTTTCTTTGAACCTTTCGAGATGCACTAACCTTTTTCATCATGTTTGTATACTCATATTTGTAGGTTAGGCTATGTCACCCTCTCTCGAGCCTCGATGCTAAGCTTCCAAAGAAGAAGCATATCTTTAGTCCAAAGCTCACTGCGGCTTTTGGCTCATCAAGGCCTTTGACAATTTTTGGCTCAAGCTTTTTAGCTTCTTCACAAACTTCAAGGTGTACTTTCCCAATTGAATGGGTTTTCCACCTTTTGTTCTCATTGATTTAATAAGAACATCATCATCCAAATTTTGACTTATCCGGTCGGCTTCTCCTTGTAGACCATCAAAGCATCTCAGAAGAATGCATGCCAACACATCCCCAAAGGAACCAATGATGTCCGGTCTAATGTCGACAAGTTTGAAGTCGATGGGTGTATTCTCGATTTTTCAAGATCACACATCATCGTAAAGTTTCTTCACACCTTCAAGGAGATCATCATCCTTGGTGTTTATTTCAAAATCATTTCAAGATTTTGAAGTTCAAACAACTCACGTAAATTTGTCAAGTTCAAAAGGATGTTCTTTCCTCGAACTTTGATTTTACCATGATCTCAGGCTTTGTAAACACGAAATAATCCCGAATTGTTGTAGAATTCAACACATCCAAAGGAAGAAACCACCGAATAAAGCGTAGTGAAACCCTTGATTTGTGCCTTTCAAGCATACCAAGAATCAACTTCCTATCACTTGTTTTCTCAAGAGCAAAGAATAAGGTATTCTCAATCATGGCACCACCCCAAATCATCCTATGATTTGAAGTCCAATGGTCAGATTGAAGTCTCCTTCCAACCGATTGTTCGTGATAACCAACATCGGTGCTTGCTTTTCGGCAGTACCGCAGGTAGTACCTGGATTTCGGGTAGAAGTAACGTTTGGAGCCATCTCTTTAAATAGTGAAAGTTTTGAAGTCGGAAAGTGATTAGAGTGAGATTTTAGTCATTCTTTGGTAGAATAACCAAGCTGAAGAATGTAGATTTAAAATCTTTGAAAGGTTTTTGCTATTTCGTAAGTGTGGATGTTGGATTAGGAAAGTGATTTCTTTTTTCACAAAATCCTATATATATAGCATTGTACTTTCAAGATACATATACATACAAATTGATTTTGTACATATGTATCTCTACAAATGCAGGTAGGCGTGGTAAAAAAATCGTTTTGCATTAAATGCTTAGTGGGCCACGTCTGTGTTTTTACAGTCCACTATTCAAACGCCCATTTCATCAAGGGTTACGATTGCTTCTTCAGCAATGATCACAATCAGTAATTGTAATTGTGCCCAATTATTAAAATTTGGCGAATAGCTTTCCGAATCACTTCTTTCTTTGACTAGGGACAGCCTTTGGACTTATCTATTCGGGCTTTTAGAGCAGATGTAACTTATCATATAAATGGAAAGATACAAAACACCAGAGATGTAGTCGACCTCACATACATTGTACCACATTTCTTTTATGTTCCCTCACTTTGTGATCTCACGATATCTCGAAAACCCGCCTCAAATCTTTGAAAGACACTTTACCCATCCTTTAGTATATGAGTTCCCGCCTCGTATAACTTTTTATAGGAGTTTTACTCTTTTGCCTTAGATATCTGGATACCCCTTCAGATATCTTTTTCTCCCTTCGAGTTCCCTGTCTCGTAGATTAGAACTTTTCGCCTTTCGTAGCTCCATTAACCCAAGACTATGTCTTAAGGTTAAGAACTCCGCTTTCTGCAAAGGCTTGTAAAGATATCTCGCAATTTGGTCTTCAAGACTAATCTTGAGTATCTCTATATCTTCTTTTCAACATGATCTCTAATGAAGTGGTGTCTAACATCAATGTGCATTGTTCTTGCATGAAACTTAGGATTCTCGAGTTATGGCAATAAGACTTGTGTTGTCACAAAATAGGAGTTTTCTTCTTCATTGATCTCATAGTCTCGAAGTTGTTGTCGTATCCACAATATCTCGTGAAGCACAACAACCAAAGCAGAATATATTCAAATTTCCTGGTGGTGGATGTAATTGAGTTTTGTTTCTTTCAACCATGATATTAACTGCACCAAGAAATTGACAAGTTCAAGTGCTTTTTCTATCAAGCAATGATCCAAAGATAGTCGACATCGTAATAGCCAACTACACTCAATCCACCTGCTTTTGGATACCACAATCCAACTTCTATAAAGACTTTTACATACCTTAATATTTTCATAGCAATATTGTAAAGGTGATTGCATTCGATTTGTCCAAATCTAGCACACACTCCAATCAGATATTGAATATCGTGTCTACTTGTAGTGAGGTGCAGAGAGACTCAATCAATTTCCTATACTTGTGTTCTTCAACACTCTTATCGTATTCAAGATAGGTCATTTGGGTTCCAATGCTCATAGTATCTTAGCATTCTTTCGTAAGGCTTTAGATTAAACTTGTTGAGCATATCTTTTGCATACTTTGTTCGACTAATGAATATTCCATCATAAGTTGCTTGACTTGCAACCCTAGGAAGTAGTTCAGCCCCATCATGCTCATCTCAAATTTACTTTTCATGAGCTCGGCAAAGTCTTCACAAAGTTGCATCGCCTTTAGATCCAAATATAATGTCATCAACATATACTTGAACTAAAAGTAGTTTCCCTTCATGGTTCAAAGTAAAGAGATTTTATCAACATCTCCTTTCTTGAAGCCACTTTCAGCAAGTATTCGCTAAAGTATCATACCATGCTCATGACGCCTGCTTTACCCATACAGAGCTTCTCAAGCTTATAGACCATTCTACTTCTCGTGGAAACTTCAATGCTCGGTGGTTGTTCAACATAGACTTACTTTCAAAGAATTCACCGCTTAGGAATGCACTTTTGACATCCATTTCATAAACGTTAAAGTCATTATGAGTGCAAAGGCTAGAAATAGTCTAATTGCATCCAATCTTGCAACCGAGCATACATGACTCATCAAAATCTAGTCTCTTCACCGGTGAATCCCATGGCAACTAACCTTGCTTTGTTTCCGTTATTTCACCGACTCATTCATTTTATTTCAAAACCCACTTGGTTCCAATTATGATATTCCATCAACAAATGGAACCAGCTTGCAGACTTTGTTTCAAATTGATCCAACTCTTCTTGCATTGGCAGATCCATTCTTGATCCTTCAATGCTTCATCTATAGTTTTAGTTCAATGTTTGAGATGAAACATCCATAGAGAGAGTCAGATTTCCGAATTGCTCTCCTAGTTCTAACCCCTCGTCTAAAGGACCAATCACATCCTTGGTAGGATGATTTCTTATCCATTTTATAATGGGTTTTGAACTAGTAGACCAATATCATTTTGATCAATGTGAATCATTATGATCATGACAAGATACTTGTTCAAGATTTGAGATATCCGCACATGAGAAATTCCATAGATATTCGACACTTTTTCAATGTTAGAGATATCCGATTGGATTTCCAATCTCATTCTTTAAACCTCTTCATGATGAAGATTCTCAAGAACTGCTCCATTTCTCGAAATTTCAGGAAATTCTTCATCATGTCTTAGAGTCATCTCGTTGTTACTAAGCAATGGTTGCTTTCATCGCCGAGTCATCCTTTAAGTGAATGATAGAATTGTTTTCGAGGATTCTACTTCGAATCTTTAATCATTAGTTTTTGAACCTATCTCGAGAGTCTTCATTCAAGGGTACTTTCTTTGTTTCCTTCATAGAAAACTACATGTACAAATTCTTCAATCTTTTATGCTCTCTTTGTTGTAGATTCCGTAGTTTGCTTTTTGAGAATAACTAATAAATACTCCTTCATCCGCTGTTGAAATGTTCTCAAGTATTCTTTTCCATTGTTAAGAACAAAACATCTCGCAACCATACACCCTTAGATGTTTGATACTAGGGGGGTCTACCAATCAAAAGTTCATAAGAAGTTTTGTCATGGTGTTTGTTAATCAAACATCTATTTTGAGTGTAGCAGCCTATGTTAACAGCTTCAACCCAATAGATTTCACTTATTTCAATGTCGCAAGCATTGTTCTTGGCGCTTCTTTGTGGTCCTATTCTTCCTTTCAAAGAAACCATTTTGTTGTGGTGTCCTTATCAAGATAGTTGATGTTGTATACATTTGCAGTACAAAATCTTTTATGTACTAGTTCACAAACTCAAAGACCATGGTATGTTCGACATGATATTTTGTCATTTTTCATGACTTCAAGCTTATTCAAGAAGTCAGTATTTCAACCCATGCATCAAATTTTGTTTGAGAAATACAACCCAAGTGAATCTTAAGTAATCATCATCAACAACGACCATACTTCTTACTCAGACATAGCTAGTTACAGGATTCAAAACATCCATATGTAACATTTGCAAGGCCTTTCACCGAGTGTCTAGTTTTAGACTTGAAAGATGTTTTGATTGTTTCCCATTGGGAAAGTTTCTATACACCATCTTTTCTATATGCCATTTTGGGTAATCCAACCACCAATTCTTTCTTGGCTAGCTTATTCAGAGTTTTGAAGTTCAAGTGACTCATTCTTTTTATATGCCACAAACCAATTTTCTTTAGTGTGGCCAGATTGACTCACCATGAGACATTCTTCAGTTGTGGCAGATGCCCAGTCAGCAACATAAAGACTTCCTTTCCGCCGAGCAACCAAGATTATCTGCTTTGACTCATTGTCAATCACTTTGTAATTTTGATTTGATCTTTACTAAGAACCCTTTGTCGTGAAATTGACTCATGCTTAGGAGATTATATTTCAAATTTTACATGAAGTACACGTAGATTGTAAGGGCTCCCAATTTTAGATCTCCAAATCCACAGCTGGATTTATTTCTCCTCCAAAGAAATTTGATATCCCGTCCAAGATTGCAAACTTTGTAGTCGACTGATTTGCTTTTTTCTCCGCTATGTGCTTCCCACATCCGCTATCAAAATGTTATGTCGATTCTTCCTTCGAGTGTTCTACACAAAACAGAAATAGGAGTTTAAGTTCTCATTTCAATGATGGAACCATCCGACTAAACAATCTTCTAGTAGGAATCCATTTTTGTATATATTTCTTAGGAACATGCTTTTGTCTAGTAGGAACATAAGGAGGAATTCTATGTAAGTGAGTAGTATTATCATTATTAAGAATTATTTTCCTTTTTGGTGTGTTCCTTGGTACTCCTCATGGTGCTTTCAGACATCATGATTGTCGAGTCTTTCAAAATAACTTAGCTTTTCTGCTGTGATTTCTTCTAGCCCGCATTCAGATTGTAGGCTTGTTCTTTCTTCCACTTCTGATGATTGCTTTGAGCAATCCTAGCTTTTATCCATCGTTCTTGATCTTGTTTATATTCACGAGCAAGTTGTTTCCCGATGGCTTTATAGCCAATGCCATTTCGAGCACCTGGTGCTACCTGAGTTCTCTTCTCAGCAGCTTTGCTAGTTTCTGGAACGTCTTTCTTTCCAGAAAATGTGATGTTGGAAAATTTGCCTGCTTCCGCAATTTTTCCTTCTGAGAGACATAGCACTGTAGGTGATTACACTTTTCGGTATTGCTTCTTTACGTAAACGCTCCCAACAATTTTCTTTCGACTTGTTTTTCCCAAAGGTTTGGTCGAATCGCTTTCCTTTGTCAACAGCATTAGCTTTTCGACCAATGCTATAGGTTGTTTGGGAACCATCTTGCTGAGTACTAACAAATGTTATTCTTTCTTCACTCTTATTCAGAGTGGTAGAACTATTTGTTTGTGTGTACAGCCCAAGTCCTCACTTTTCTGACTGAACTCTTAAATAAGAGTGTACTTTAGTAAGAGTGTCACTAGCTTTGGCATAGGATTGAAAAGATAGTTCTTTGTTTTTGAGTTTTTCATTTTCAGAAAGAAGATCTTTATATTCCTTTTGGAGTGTATCCATTGCCTTTCTGTGTGACTTCTCCGTCTCAGATATCTGTGCTTTGAGAAATGCATTTTCGGCATCCTTTTTCTCAGATATCTCGAGTAATTGTGAATTTTCCTTCTCAAGAGAATTCTTTCTTCTTCAAGAATTTCGCCTAGCTCGACCATTAGAAATTCTCTTCCGAGAGATCAAGTTCTTCGAGATGTTCTAGATCTCCTCGATTCCTTCCTCATCACTCTCATAGTTTATGAATGGAGAAATGTTGGTTATCTTGTTAGCCATTAGGCAAGGCTCAATGTTGGAGCAACTGATAGATCTCCTCAAGAACCCCACATAATTCCCTTTTCTTTGACCAAAGTCAACCAATTCATAAGTGATGCCACATAACTCTAGTGAAGGTAGTTTGAGTCATCCGAGTCTTCTTCCTCATTCGACTAATATCAAGAGCATCCAGATGGATTTGAATCATCTCCTTTCTTCAAAGGAGCATAGCTCGGCCTCTCTTAGTTTCTTCTATCTTTCTTGTCACCGCCTTAGCTTATTGAAAGCAGAAGTCTCTTTTAAAATGACCAGGTTTCTATAACAGAAACAGATATCGCTTCCAATTTCGCTTCCTCAAGATTAGATGCTTGTCGAGCGGCTTTGTTCAAATGAGCTTGACAAATGATATTTTTGTACTTGTGATAGTTTGAGTCAGATGCTTTTCAAATTCTCTTCGCTTTTCTTCTCTCAACTCCGACGGCATATTTTCTCATTTGCTTCACAAGAAGAACATCTTCCTCACCATTTCTTTGTATCCTTCTTTCGTAAGTACCTTGTGTCACTAAAGCAACATTGTGAACTTTTTCACCACCACTTGTCCTCTCCGAGTAGTTTCATAGTCGATGAGCTAAGTGAGAAAAGAGTTCTACCGAGTGATATTCGCATTCCTCGTTGAAATAAAAGTACCGAGTATGTTCCGCTTTGATTCAAGCTTCTCATTTATAGTCTTAACCCTTTCAGAGTTAGAGTATCTCTCACTTTCACCAAGTGCGCCCATTTCACTCATCGTTGTAAACCGAAATCTAGTTCTTCAGAGTCTCTGACATTGTTTAAAGTTTTGGAATTTGAGCTTCAAAACTTTGAACTTATTTTCCTTTGTTTTCTCAGTGCCGGCACAGATTTCTTCAATCAGCTGCCAGGCCACTTTCGCCGTTTTTGCACCCCAATGTGCTCTGGAGTGGAACGTATGATGATATTATGAGCCTGACCATCCAGTCGATTTCTCTTGGTATCTTCCAATGTCCAGAGTCTCAGCTTCTCATAAACAACTCGACCAAGAGGGTCTTCCACCAGCTGACGATCTGCTTGTGAGGAACCACCACTTGGTTCTTCATCGGATCTCTGCCTTACCATTAGAAACCTCCATGACTGCTGAGTTGTTGAATGACTATGGGGCCATTCTTTATCACGCCGATCATTTCTGCCACCGATGGCTTTAGGTGGAGCATCATGTTGTTCTTCCATTTCAAATTTCTCCGCTTGAGAATTGGAGTGTCACTTAAAGACATCCCGCAGAATCACACTAAACAAACAAATCAAGTGTAGGTCAAAAGCGCTAGCTGGCACTTATCTCGATCCGGGTTCAAGGTATGCTTGGGAACCTCCCACTGATACCACTTATCGTCCAGATAACGGCAAAGGAAAAGACTAGGGGGGAATAGTCTTTACAACTTTTGTCGATATACATTTCTTTATATCCGTGAAGATATCCGATACTTAATTTCAGAGGGCGGAAGACTTTTGTGATAAGTGCATGTGCTCAAAGAGCGTAAAAGTGTAAGTACTTAACAAGATGACTAAAGCAAGGTAAATGCGAAGTAAATAACACAAAGAAATTATAGTGGTATCCAAGGTAGCATAATCCTTCAACTAATCCACTTCGCCTTTCTCGCACTCCAGAAATTTACTAAGAAAGTTATTGAGTTCTCCTTACAATAAACCTATCCTCGATTCCTTTGCACTAGTTCCCAACCAAGTGTTCTCCGAAGTTATTTTCCAGCCCCAAGAAAGTACTTCCTATACTCGTAAACCTTTCAGTTGTTCCTTAATTTCCCAAACTAAGTACTTCCTATGCTCAAGAATCTTGGAGTTGTTCCTCGCTTCCCAAACTAAGTACTTCCCGACTCCACGCCGTATGGTGTCAAGTTATGATGGTTTGTCAGGCGAGTAGTCTTAATAACTTTTTCAGTTATGTAGGAATACTCTATAGAACAAGGATCACTTAACACACTTCACAATGTGTGGTGATATGTTCTTTACTAACCCAAGTCTATGTTAAATGTTCCGAGAATGAAATTCAGACACTTGATCTTTCGATTCAACTCCTTCACATAGCAAGGCTTGTTAAGGATCAGACACTTAGAACTTTCGCTACTTAGAATTCAAGAGTTTAGTCGCAACTATAAGCTAAAGAGTAAGTAGCGTAAAGTTTGTATGCTTGATAGAAAGATACCACTAGTCAGTATTATCGTATAGCTTAAGATATTCATTTTGTGTTCTCGTATTTTCAGCAGGTCTTTCAAGCATTCTAAGTGTTGATATTTATAATTGAAAATCATGCCGCTTGAAAAGTATCCGTTAGCTCAAATGAATTTCAAACTATCGATATCTAAAATAGTATTGCGTAAGACATTGTCTCTTTCGTAGATTTCTCTTTGTTCAGATGTCTCCGTCAGGCATTTATCAGACTTGTACTATTTTTGTCCTCGCAGCGTTAACGGAACTATGCACGCTGCTCAAGCATCGTATGTCCTTTTCATGAGACTTCACATCTCCAGATACTTTATCAAAACATTGTTTCTCGAAACAAAGTTTTGTCCAAGGTATCCGAGTGTAGGTATTTGTGGGCACTTTTCCTCGCTCGTAAACTCAGGTTCTATATCTTTTGCAAAACTTGTTTATTGAAAACACTTGTTTCTCCAAGATATCCGACATAGGTATCCGATGAGACCAATTTTCTTCGCCTTCAAAGAACTTGCAGCCTTCAAATCTTCAAATTTGTTGAACTCTTCACCGATGCCTTCTTCTTGGTCTTCTTCAAAGATATAAAAATTACATTCAGAGACCTAACATCCTATACAAGATTTGCTAGACTAACATAGTTAGTGATTTTCCTCTTTTACAGTGTTCAAATGAACCAAGGGTACTAAGCACCTTTCTGAGCTAAGATAAGTCATTAGGTTGTTGATCAAAATCTAAACAGATATTCCTAACACAGGAGCTGGCAACTTTCCTAACGTATAATTTTTCGGAAGAAACAATGATCTAGAGACTAGTAAAGTCACGAGAATGCACCTCGATAGCTAAAAGTGCTCGAAATGTCATCGCTATAGAGCCATCGAAACAACTTGCTCGAACATAAGCAATAGCAAGAACGATGGATGAAAGCTTAGATTGCTAAAAGCAATCATCAAGTGGAAGAACGAACAAACCATCAAAATCAATGCCATAGAAGAAATCGCAAGGAAGGCTAACACTAAAAAAAAACCAACGCTTAATCCGCCCTAAACCATCAGCGATTCGCCCCTAATCCGTTAGGGATGATTAGGGACGATAGGACGCCTGCCTTAAAACGGGCCTTTAATCCTTTAGGGACGGATATGTTTTCCGTCTAAATAGGGGATGTTATCACCCTCAATGGTCAAAGATCTGAGAGACGGATAATATCCGCCTTTAATGGTCAGGACTACTAGGACGGATTTATCCGTCTTTAAACTTAGGGACGGATAAATCCGTCCCTAATCAACGGAACTCCCTAAACCCGGTTTTTTTTAATTTTTTTAATTTTATGTTTTTTACATTTCACCGCTTTTACAATGTAGTCGTAGATAATATACCCGAAAGTGATAAAATTGCATTAATTAAAATAGAGATTCGATAAAATATCCAACAAAAGACTAAGTATCCAATAAAATGAATAGTGTGAAAAGTATGTATCTAGAACAACGTAAGTACATGAGCATCTAAGAACCGGAGGAGGCGGTGGTTGTTGGTTCGCAATAACATCTACAGCTATCTCATCCATCCGACGAAAGTGATACGAGCTTGTCGCTTCTAGAAGTTGATCGATCGCTTGCTTGAGAGGATTCATCACCATTCACCGTTTCGAGTGTAGAAATTTTCATGTGATGAGGATGCTCACGCGACACGGAGAAGCTACCACCGGTGTCAATGAAGGCCCAAACCGCCGAGCCTGCACACTCGAATTTTAGCGCCCATCGGATTAACTTGGAAGAATATTTGGTCCGCTCTCAATTGTGAGTTCATGACCATCGATCATCCTCTCCTCCATAATCCGCTTCCACCTCACCGCAATGTAGTGCATACGAAATGAGATACGCTTTAGGAAGATACGCCGAGCCATAATATACACAAATATAAATGTGAACCTTAACAAAGAAACATACCCCAATTTGTTCGGCCCTAGGATCACCACATGCCATTCTTCATTTTTGCCTTCAAGTGGTGAAGAGCAGAGGGCCTCTGCATGGATCTCAAGAACATGCAAACAAGTAGAAAGTTGTTAGAAATGAAAGCAAAAAACATAAGTACAAATCATATTGCAAGTCGTAAATAATATATATATTAATCGACATCCGCGGTCTCAGAATAACACCATGACCCATAATGATGCTCGAGGTGCTCACTATCTCGCCTCTCAACAACCGTTCGCTTCGTTCTTCTCCGCCATGTCCATGACCAAAGGATCTCCAAGATTCGCCAACGTGCTCCACTCATCATCCCCCATCCATTGCGGCTTTACCCTGAGGCTTTCATGTTGCAAACCATCCTCTTATACACTCACCCAACAGCCTCAAAACAGCCACATTGGGGAATGAGGGCATTGGGAAAGTAGTACTTCTACAACATTTCCATAAGTAGCAAGCCCAAATAGATTAATGAAAGTCGGAATTTAAAGTAAACACAAGTACAAGTGCTAACATACCACAAATCAACACAACAAGTTCAAGAATGGTGACTAACATATCACCCAAATACAAAGGGCTAACATACCACCTAAATCAAGACAACAAGTTCAAGAATGGTGACTAACAACATATCACCCAAGTACAAGTACTAATATACCACTCAATCAACACAGGAAAGAACAAAGGACTAACATATCACTCAATTACAAAGCTAACATACCACCAATGTCCTAAAATTTACTAACACAATGGTGACTAACATATCACCCAAGTACAAAGGCTAACATACCACTAAATCAAAGACAACAAGTTCAAGAATGGTGACTAACATATCACCCAAGCACAAGTACAACATACCACCAAATTGTCCTAAAATTTACTAACACAATGGTGACTAACATATCACCCAAGCACAAGTACAACATACCACTCAATCAAAGACAACAAGTCAAAGAACATGGATAAAGCTTTGTAACATTTAAGCTTACCGCATCTCATCAAAATAATGATGCTTCATCCTCTCCTGAGCGTAGACCACTTCTCCTCCTTCACCCGCTTCTCCTTCAAGTCTTATAATCTTACCAAGATTTTCGAGGCACCCGTACAAAGCCTCATATAAATGAGATAGACATGAAACAATCTTTATTAGTATATTCATGTAACATTTAGTAATTATCTCAAGTTATGTTCTACAAATGCATAATACTTACTTCTTCCCATTCGGGAACAAACCGCTTCCTATTCCAACTAGCACTGTGTCGAACGGTAGTAGGACACCCGCCACGGAGGATAAGTCAAGAAACATGGGTGACGCCCCACGCCGAGCTATCGGGAGTCTCAGCACCTGGATCGTGAACTCCGCCAATGTCATAGCTCTCAAGGGCTACTCCGCATCAGACCTCCACTAGTACCACTAATGGCCGTGGACGGTATGTGGACCCACTATGCCTCAAGATCTGCAAATTCATACAACAAGTGTTAGTAAGAAAGACGATGATGAATCAAGGTGTAAAACATATATAATAGACACTTAATAAAGCATATATAACAAGTTGTAGTAATAAGTTGTAATCAAGAACCACCAAGATACACATACCCTCGCCTCCCGCCTGTGGTTAAGCTCCATATATTGGTCTTCATGCACCAATGTACTCATCAGAGCATGTACAACATTTCTCATTGCTTCATCAACAACCTCTTCTTGGTACGAGTTGGTAATCGAGTCGCCCTTCTTAACGATTTCTACCGAGCGGCCCCAGATATGTATCGCAGCCAACCAACCATGGCCTTTGTCACGCTTTCGTGCTTGATATTCAATGAATACCACTCATGCGTTTCGAGTAGCCAAGATAAATGGTTCAGATTACGGTACCTCCTCCTATGGTTAATGTCAACCATCTCATACCGCCGTGCTTCCTCGCATCAAATTGGAGTAGGATCATACCACCAACATCAAAACAGAAGGTTCTTTTCAAAGGAAAACCGAATATTCAAGCCGCATAATTCGCTTCAACTTCCGTGAGAAATCATACAAATCGATAGATCTCGCCCACTAACACACACCCTCAATTGCTTGGCCTTGCTCGTGTTAGATTCAACCGCTACGAACCTAAGACCATCGACTATGTACGATGAGAATGTGGAGACCTTCTGCTTGGTCCTCCGCTAGAGCTACTAAGTAAGGAGATGTGATGTTGTTGATAGATCTCTACATACCTCGAACCAAGGTGGAATTTTGTTTCAGCCGCTTCAAGTTGTGACTCAATCTCATCATCCGTCAATATTGGATTCTTCTCGCATAACGCCTTTGAACTCCCCGTGGACACGATTGGTATGCATGATTAGTTAACTAGTAGTTAGATATTCAAATTCATGAAGCCCTAGTAAGAAAGCTACTCACCCAAAGAAATTTCACCATAAATTCATCAACTTCAAAGACAAATGAGAGGACATAATACTGGTCGCCAACATTTCCTATCATTCACCCATGATGTATTTTTTTCCCCATAGGTCTCCCCGAGACCCTAAAATGTAAATAGCATCATCATCATCCTCTTGAACTTCGAATGTGTCTGCTTGAGACGGCCTAGATGCCTTTGTGGGAACGTGGTCTCCAAAGTAATAGGAGCGTAGGTTGCAGCTTCCTCTCAAGACGTATGCATCGCCATCGATCCTCAGCCTACCTTTGTTGCGACATACCTCTTCAATTTTCCCAAGTACCGCAATGCATATACTTTTGGGTAATATAATGTGACTTTGGAAAATTCGTACATTTGAATTGAATGATTGTCTTCATATATTACACACCTCTCGAATGGATACATCCATCGATATTGAACCGTCCAAAGAAGCCTCGCTTCGTGGGAGGTGAACCGCAAGTGTTCCATAGAATCAAAGAAGCTCGGGAAGATACGCCGAAGCCAGACAGAATCAATGGTATGTTGCTTTCAAGGTTTGCTAACACTTGATCATCAACCACCCTTGCGCATAAATTCTTGAAAATAAGCTCACCAAAGGAGAGCCATCCATACAGTTTAGGTAGCGCTCAAATGCAACCGGAGAAGCCGCCCATAAACACATGACAATCGTGGCTCTTCATTCCATACATCTTCGCCTTCTTCAAATCCACACATCGCCCAACTTTGAGGCATAATTGTCGAAACTTCAATCCCCTAACCCAATCAAACAAATTTTGTTCCTAGATTCAAGATCAATCGTAATATGCCTTGGGCCATCGCCTCTTCTCATTCCGCATTGTCAACTCAGCCTTTACACCATGTATCCAACTCGGCTCTAGATTTAACGCTATCCTTTGTCTTTCCGGAATGTTACAAATCGTGTTGAAGCAGCTTCAACACATTCTTCTCAATGTGCATGAAATCCAACATGTGACGATAAGAAGACCGCCCAATAAGGCAAGTCCCGTAAGATGCTTCTCTTCTTCCATCCACATTTGTTCTCAATTTTCTTGTTATGCTTCTCCCACCCAAGTTCACCACTTTCATAAGACCCAAATTTTATCAATCTCCGCAAGTATCTCAGCACCAAGAAGTTGTCTCGAGGGCCTTTAATCTCTACTTTGTTTTTCAAGAATTGAGTCTTGTTCTTCCTAAACGGATGGTTCCTTGGTAGAAACCTACGACAACCAAACCAAGATTCTTTCCGCCTCCTTCAAACCAATGCATCGTTGTCCTCCAAACAATGTGGACAAGCATGAAAACCCGTAGTTTTCCTTGCAGATAGCATTGAATAAGGTGAAAATCACTACACCCACAATAGTGCCGCCTCAAGGTAAAGTTCTTCTTCGCTGACACATCATATGCAGGATACCATTTTCCCACAACTCAATCAGCCCTTAATTAAGGGTCAAGAACACATCCAAATTTCCGTCTCCGGATCACCGCCCGCACCAACGCAGCCAAGAACATGAACGGTTCCTTCATGCACTCACCGGGGCAAAGTTGTACGGTCAAGATGATCGCCAACAAGAGTACTTCCTATTACTTCCAAACGGTTAAAACCATCCGCATAAAGCCCCAAACGTACATTTCTAGATTCCGCAAACTCCGGATATGTCTTGTTTAACTTTTTCCATGCTCAGAGTCGATGGGTGCTCCATTATACCCATCGATCCGCCTCCTTACTCTCTCCTTGTGCTAACGATTTTATCAAAGACAAGCACTTGAAGCATACAACCTCTTCAAACGAGGTGCTAGAGGGAAGTACCACATTTTCTTATGTGGGAGATTTTTCTTCCGCTTTTGAAGCCCTCCTTGTAACGCTTTATAGCGGTCCTTACCACAAAACTTGCACTTCAAGAGATCTACATCCTCCCCCAATAGATCATGCACATATCCGGACAATACCTATGGTTACCATAGGCAACCCCAACCCCGTGATCTTTTCTTCTTGGTAAAAGTCAGGGTACTAGGTTCGTTCAGGCAACACTGATAACAATTGTAATGAGTTATTGAAGCTCACTTCAGATTGGCCACCTCGCCTTACAACTCATTAGCCGAGACAACAAATACAACTCAAAGGTGCTTCGACACCCGCCAAATCGGCTTCTTTGATGATTCCAACAAGTCAAAGAACACCGATCTCTAATTCGTGGCTCCTCCACATCCCGATCGGTGTCCATGAACTCGACCGCAACATCATACACCATTTGCTCAATCCTCTCATGATCAGATTAGCATCGATGTGGACGATTTTGAGTACTACCCATCACATTTTGCTTCCTTCTTTACGCTTAGGAATACTCCCATAGTCCATGAACGGTATTGATTCCTCACCATGATAACACCATACCTCATACTCACCACAAACCCTTACGCTTCAAGTGCTCGACTACCGCTCTAGGAGGCAAAATTGTCTATTCCTACATTTGTTCGCATTGCAAGGGCACTTCATCATCCCCGACTCAAACAAGTAGTCCGTAAGTGCAAAAGCAATGAAGGCTTCAACCCTTCCACAAAACTAGATTGAATTCGCCATTAATAAAGGCGACGGTACATCCATGAACGATCGATTCATAATTCAACAATTAACTCAAGGCCTCAATTTATTAGATTTATAACATTTATACAATTACGATTTAGTTTCATTACAATTACAATTACATTTTTAATTATGATACGGTAACAATTGGTAATGAATTACATGCATTTTACGATTACAATTCAATCCTAATCGTAGTTATAACATTTATACCATTACGTATTTAGTTTCATTACAATTACAATTACATTTTTAATTATGATACGGTAACAATTGGTAATGAATTACATGCATTTTACGATTACAATTCAATTTTCTAGTAGTTAAACTTCCATATATCTATTAACATTACAAATTGTAGATGAAAATATTATTGATTGTTTTATGTTAATACTCCAAAATTATATTAAAATCACCAAAATCACCAAATTGTCTCCAAACACACAATTAAATCTTCATAATTCTAGTACGTATACGAAAATAGTTAAGTAAATACCCTACACACTTACAATCATAGTAACATCATACTAGCAATCCAATTTCACAATAAATATATCAATTTCACACCTCAAAGCTAACCCAATACGTAATATAAGCTAAATTATCTACTACATACTTCCTATAACAATCCAATTGATCAAACTAGTCGAAATTCATAAAATTCCCAAATTTTAAAAAGTAAGGGGTTTTAGCCAAAATACCTTCAATTTCGGAAAAAATAGCGGATGAAAGTTGAAATTGATGCACAATTCGAGCTCCTTGTCCGACGAGCTTCGAAACGAGACCAAGATTGGCCGGAATCGTCGAGATTTGGCCGGAAAACGTTTCGGACGGATTGGTTGAAAGAGAGGAAGAAAGAAGAGGGAAATGGGGAAATGAATCCTTCTGCCCGTGCTCTGTAAATTCATATCGTATTTTAGGGACGGATAAATATCCGTCCCTAAGCCGTCTCTATAGACATCCGTCCCTAAAATTTTTTTTTAAAAAATTCGTCAATCTGCTTTAGGACGGATAAAAAATCCGCCCCAAAAGGGACGGATTACATAATCCGTCCCTGGTAAGCACGGATTAGGATGGATTATGTAATCCGTCCATTATGATTTGATTAGGGACGATAGCCTATCCGCCCCTAATCCGCCCCTAAACATGCCGATTCGTCTTAAATTAGGGACGGATAGGATAATATCCGCCCCTAAACCGCTTTTCTTGTAGTGTAAGTTTGTCGACAAGGCATCAAAGAACTCGACAGTATCCGAAAGCACCACAAGGAGCACCTAGGAACACACCAAGAAGGAAAATTGTTTTAGATAGCAATGATACTTGTCATTTACACAAAATTCCTCCTTATGTTCCAAGTAGACAAAAGTATGTTCCTAAGAATTACACACTGAAATGGATTCCTACTGGAAGATTGTTTAGTCTAAAAGGTTCCACTATTGAAATGAGAACCTAACTCCTGTTTCATATTTTGTGCAGAACACTCCAAATAAGAAACCAACTCGATTTTGACAAAGGATGTGAGAAGCACATGATAGGAGATAAAGCAAATCTGGTCAACTACAAAGTTTGCAACACTAGACCAGATATCAGATTTGCTAGAGGAGATCTGAAATTGGGAGCTTTTAAGCATGAGCCAGTTTGCAGATAAAGGTTATTCTGTGAAGATAAAATCAAATCTCTGCAAACTAATTGAGAATGAGTCAAAGCAACAATTGGTTGCTAGGCGGAAAGGAAGTCTCTATGTTGTCATCAAGCATCTCGCCACAATGTAAGAATGTCTCAAGGTGAGTCAATCTGGCCACACTGAAGAAAATTGGCTATGGCATTAAAGAATGAGTCACTTGAACTTCAAAACTCTGAACAAGCTAGCCAAGAAAGAGTCAGGTTAGATTACCCAAAATGTCATATAGAAAAGATGGTGTATGCTCACTGCCAAATGGGAAAACAATCCAAAACATCTTTCAAGTCTAAATCTAGACACTCCAAAGAAAGGCTACGCAAATGTTACATATGGATCTTTTGAATCCTCTATAACTAGCTATGCAGAAAGAAGTATGGTCCGTTGTTGTTGATGATTACTCAAGATTCACTTGGGTCAGATTTCTCAAACAGAATCATGCAAGGGTTGAAATACCCAACTTGTCAATAAGCTTGAAGTCATGAAAATGACAAGGTATATGTAATCGTATAGACCATGGTACCGAAGTTTGTGAACCAAGACATAAAAGAGTTTTGTACCCAAGGTATACAACATCAACTATCTTCAAGAAGGACACCACAACAAAATGGTGTTGCCGAAAGGAAGAATAGGACCCTAAAAGAAGCAAAGAAGAACAATGCTTGTCGACATCGAATAAGTGAAATCTATTGAGTTGAAGTCATTAACACACTGTTACACTCAAAATAGATGTTTGATCAACAAACACCATGACAAAACTCCTTATGAGCTTTTGATTGGTAGACCCCTAGTATCAAACATCTAAGAGTGTTCGCTGCGTATGTTTTGTTCTTAACAATGGAAAAGAATACTTGAGAACATTTCAACCAAAAGTAGATGAAGGAGTATTTCGTTATTCTCTCAATTACATATCCTATGTAATCTACAACAAAAGAACACAAAAGATTCAAGAATTTGTTCATGTAGTTTTCTATGAAGGAACAAGAAAGTACCTCAATGAAGAACTCTCATATAGGTTCAAAGAACTAATAATTAAAGATTCTAAAGAAGAATCCTCAAAAGGAAACAATTGCTATTCACTTAGAGGATGACTCGATGATGAAAAGCAACCATCGCTAGTAACAACCAGATGACTCTAAGACATGATGAAGAATTTCCAATGAGAATTCGTAAATTGAACAAAGTTACTTAGAACCTTCATCATGAAGAGGTTTCGAGAATGAGATTGCTAAAATCCAATCCCGTATATCTGTAATATTGAAAAGTGTCGATATCTATGGCACTTCCGTGTGCCGAGTATCCCAAATAATCGAACAAGTATCTTGTCAAGATCATAATGATTCACATTCGATCAAAATGATATTGATCCTACTAGTTCAAAACCCATTATAAATGGATAAGAGATCATCCCGCTAAGGATGTGATCGTCCTTTAGACAAGGGTTAGAACTAGGAGAGCAATTTGTCGGAAATGCAGATTCTTCTATGGATGTTTCATCTCAAACATTGAACCAAAAATCGAGAAGAAGCATCAAGGATCAAGATCGATCTCCGCAATGCAAGAAGAGTCGATCAATTTGAGAGAAACAAAGTCCGTGGGTTTTCGTGAACAATGAATGAGTCCGTGAAATAACCTAAACAAAGCAAGGTTGGTCGCCAAGGATTCACCTGCATCAAGGACTAGATTTTGATGAGTCATTGCTCAGCTTGCAAGATTGGATGCAATTAGACTATTTCTAGCATTTGCAGCTCATAATGACTTTAAAGTTTATCAAATGGATGTCAAAAGTGCATTCCTAAACAGTGAACTTGCTGAGGAAGTCTATGTTGAACAACCACCAGACTTTGAAGTTTCCATAGAAAGTAGAATGGTCTATAAACTTCGTAAAGCTCAGATGGATCAAACAGCTCCAAGAGCATGGTATGATACTTTAGCCAAATACTTGCTTGAAAGTGGCTTCAAGAAAGGAGATGTTGATAAAACACTCTTTACTTTGAGCCATGAAGGAAAACTACTTTTAGTTCAAGTATATGTTGATGACATTATATTTGGATCTAAAGACAAGCAACTTTGTGAAGACTTTGCTGAGCTCATGAAAAGTAAATTTGAGATGAGCATGATGGGAGAATTGAACTACTTCCTAGGGTTGCAAGTCAAACAACTTAATGATGGAATATTCATTAGTCAAACAAAGTATATATGCAAAAGATATGCTCAACAGGTTTAATCTAATGCCTTCTGAAAAGAATGCTAAGATACCTATGAGCAATATTGGAACCAAAATGGCCTATACTGAATCTGACAAGAGTGTTGAAAAACACAAGTATAGGAAATTGATTGGGTCTCTACTGTACCTCACTGAAAGTAGACCTGATATTCAATATGCAATGAGTGTAAAAGATTTCGCATAAATCCAATCCAATCACACTACAACATTGCTATGAAAATATTAAGGTATTTAAAGGGTACTGTGGAAGTTGGGTTGTGGTATCCAAAAGACAGTGGATTGAGTTTAGTTGACTATTCTGATGCTGACTATGCTGGATCATTGCTTGATGGAAAAAGCACTTCAGGAACTTGTCAATTTCGTGCCGATTAATATCATGGTTCAAAGAAGAAACAAAACTCAATTGCCACATCTACCATGGGTTGAATATATTACTCGGTGTTGTGCTTCACAGATATTGTGGATACAACAACAACTCAGAGACTATGAGATCAATGAAGAGAAAACTCCTATTTTCTGTGACAACACAAGTGCTATTGCCATAACTCAGAATTCTAAGTTTCATGCAAGAACAAAACACATTGATGTTAGACACCACTTCATTAGAGATCATGTTGAAAAAGGCAATATAGAGATACTCAAGATTGGTACTGAAGACCAACTTGCAGATATATTTACAAAGCCTTTGCAAGAAAGCAGGTTCTTAATCTTGAGACATAGTCTTGGGTTAATGGAGCTACCAAAGGAACTGAAAAGTTCTAATCTCTGAGACGGGAACTCAGAGGGGAGAAAGATATCTGGAACGGGTATCCATATATCTAAGGCAAAAGGTAAAAACTCCTACCAAAAAGATTTCTGAGACGAGTACTCAGATATCTGTGAGATCACAAAGTGAGGGGGAACACAAAAGAGAAATGTGGTACAACTGTATTTAGTCAACTACATCTCTGGTGTTTTGTATCTTTCCATCTATATGTTAAGTTACATACAATCTCTGAACTTAATAGATAAGTCCAAAGACTGTCCCTTAGTCACAGAAAAGAGATGTGATTCAGAAAGCTATTCGCCAAATTTCAATTGGGAACAATTACAATTATTGATTGTGATCATTGCTGAAGAAGCAATCGTAACCCTTGATAAAATGGGCGTTTGATCTTAACGGACGGGATTAATTCTCGGTAAATTAGTGGACTGTGAAAACATAGACGTGACCCACTAGCATTTAATGCAAAGCGATTTTTACCCACGCCTACCTGCATTTGCACAGATACATATGTACAAAATCAATTTGTATGTATATGTCTGCTGAGATTACAATGCTATATATATAGGATTTTGGCAAAAGAATTTACCTTCGCCTAATCCAACATTTTATCTTGCACAAAAACAGAAATTTCTCTCTAAGTTTTTTTCTGCAAATCTCTCTGCAAATCTGTTGTATCTCTTTTAGTTTTTCTGAAAAGAACAACTAATTTCCCTTGATAATCTCTTCTCTTGTTTTTAATTTTTTTTTAATTTTTCTTTTTCAGTTTAATTGTTAGTCAAACCTAATTCGCGACGGATTAGTCTATCCGTCGCGAATTAGGGACGGATATTTAATCCGTCGCTAATTAGGACGGATTATTAATCCGCCTCAATTGAGACGGAGAAGCGACGGATTGAGCAAATCGCCAATCCGTCGCTAGACGATGCCGATTCGCCGCTATTTGGCCATGCATTTAAATGGCAGTTTTCTTGTAGTGAGAGAGCGCAGCAAAGATCATCCACATGACCGGCAGCAAGAGCTTTGCTTCCTTATAGAAGAAATGCTAACAATACTCTCATTCTCAGTTTTTAGGCTTAGTTGTTTTAGAGTTGTGAACTTGAGAAAAATAACATGTATATTATGCTGGTTACTTGTTCTTACCAATAGGAAATAGAAAAGGGTGAAACGATAGGTCCGTGGACTTCTACGGACCAAGTCACACAAGAAAAGATGGAACATTCCTTGATGATGAAGTTGTTCAAACAATGGCAAGTACTCTGGTCTCCTCGTCTTTACTCATTTATCACACACCTTGAAACAACACTTGTTCTTTGCAACTGTTTGTTATTAATTTCTAACTTATAGATTCATTAAGTGCAATTACATACCTGCTGGTTGCTCTTGTGATAAACTGTGGAAATTGGAAGGTTTCATGGTTTAATGATGTGTATAGTCCTCCCATTGAAATTTTATACGTATTTTACACTTTTGACTTCTTCTCCTGTATTGCCTGGAGTTATTTTGTAGTCTGTGTTACAGCAAATTCTATTATATACAGCCATACACATGATAACTGGAAGTTATAACATACATGCAGGAGAAGGAGGAAAAGGCTTGACATCAAGGTGACTCGGTCACTGTTCAAATGGAGGTTATGGCTGAGGTTGGTGGGAAAAATCGAAATGGGCGAGTTCGGGGACTTGGACTAGGGCCGACTCCAACTCAAGTATTTGGTTGCAGGACAACTTACTCTACTTGCAACCATGATAGTTGCGAGGTTGCTAGTTTGAAAGCAGAAGTAGCAGAACTTACTCACTCATTGACAGAGCTTAAGAATCTCTTCACAACAATGATGGATAAGTTTGCACAATAATTCATGCCACATCACAAGAAACTGTAAGTTTCATTGTCGTTTTCCTTTCTTCTTCTCTCTGAACTCTTCTCTATTCTCTATTCTCTCTGAACTCTTCTCTATTCTATATTCTCTCTGAACTC
Organism: Plantago major; assembly: GCA_026545765.1. Taxonomy (NCBI): domain Eukaryota; kingdom Viridiplantae; phylum Streptophyta; class Magnoliopsida; order Lamiales; family Plantaginaceae; genus Plantago; species Plantago major. The sequence continues at coordinate 135,774 of JAIFAC010000078.1, forward strand.
TTATCTCTTCTCTGAGCTTACAAACATCATAATCTCCGCTCTCCTCTCTGAACTTTCCTTTCATCTTCCTCCTTTTCTTATTATCTCAATTCTTTAGATAAAAAGAGAGAAGACTAATATTTCTCTATTTATTTATGCACTTATAATTTTTTTCAGGTGTCTTCACGAATTGGAAGTTAGTTTGGAGTCTGTTCAGGTAATCCGTAATGAGTTTATGACTCCCCGCCATATACTTATCATATATAAATCGTCCTGTTAGTTAGTTAGTTACTGTTCAAGTTATATAGCTGCAGCACAACTTTGATTGCTTTTACCTGCCTGTGCATGTTTCTCTTCTTGTGTATCTTAGTCTCTGCTAGACTAGACTCACTCTGTTTTATATCTGTCCTGTTAGTGTTTAAGTTATACTAGTTCGATTTCATATTCTTCACCATCAACCTGCTGCGGCTAACTGCAGAGTATTTAGTTATGGTATTTGGATTTCTTTTATCTGATTTGATTTTTTTACCTGCCTGTGTTTCGGTTTTGTCTTTGATTAATTGATTGATTGATTTTCTTATGATCTGCTATGTTGGTGGTGTGGTACTGTTTTGTTTCTAAGTAGTAATATTTTGGTGATCAGAAGGTAGTTTGATAAGGAGTAAAATTTGGGATTTGTTTCTTTATAATATGCTATTATGTCATCTTCTATATGTTTGAAGGGGGAATGTTGTAAATTGTAAATTGTATACAGTCGTTTTTTATAAGAAGCTGGGAATGATCAACATATGCTATAATGTCATCTTCTTCATGTTTGAAGTGGGAATGTTGTAAATTGTAAATTGTATACAGTGGCTTGTGATAAGAAGCTGAGAATGATCATTATGCTAAAATGCCATCTTCTTCATGTTTAATTTGAACTTGGGTTATCCGATTCAAGCCCGTGGGAAACCCTTTCTGTTTTCTTGCAAGATTTGTCTTGGAGCGAAAATAACAAAAATTTGTTGCGTGGCAGATCATGAAATGAAGAAGTGCCTGGATTTGATGTCTTTTGACAGGAAGCTTGTAGAGTTGGTAGAGGTAGAAATGCAAAGGAGCAACTTTTGGATTTTGGGAACTGCAAATCGTTACTTAAGTATCTAGAGATTTTGTAGTAGTGGGTTAATTTGCAAATTCCGACTTGAAAGCTATGTATGAATCTTGAGCACTTCAAATTATTTCTTCTATATGATGAAATCGACCCATCTTATTATTTTCATGGTACTCAATTTCTTTTATGTATTTAAATGCATAAATGATTCAAACAAAAATATACAAACATGAAAACATATGGTTCAAGAAAATAAAAGACTAGCAAAGTAATTTTTTAAGAGTTATGTATGTACCTGCGTTTGAACCAAATGCAGGTATATCCTAAACATATGCCTGCTTTCCGAAGCAAGTGCAGGTATATCCTGAAATATGCATCCCACGGGTTAGGCATTTACCTGCTTTAAGGAGCCGAACGCGTTTTATCCTACACATATGCCTGCGTTTTGGACCAAGAGCAAGTATATCCTAAACATATGCCTGCGTTTTGGACCAAGTGCAGGTATATCCTAATAGTCATATACCAGCTTTAGGAAGCCAAACGCAAGTAAAAGGAAAAATGATTGCTTGCACTTGCTTCTTAATAATTTAAAAGCAGGTAAATAGAAAAACCAAAACCCTAAACCCTAACACCACCCAACCCTAAACCCTGCATTTTTTAATCTTCACTTATGCTTCATAAAAGTGGAAATAGTTCCAAACCCTAACCACGTCCGGTTGTATCTATGCCTGCTTTTCTTTTCCAATTACCTACGTTTCCAAAACGCAGGGTTAAACACTGACTTATACCAGCACTCAGGTATAAACGCAGGCTGACCTTTAATGACATACCCTTCAACGGCGTCGTCCCTGCTTTTGATGAAACGCAGGGTTTATGTAAGATTTATGGCAAATGGTACTTCAAGAGCAATTTTTTTCCATTGAGAGTAATTTTCTATGTTAAAAAAGATTGAACAAATTCACAAACCCTAAGAATATTGATCAACCAACAATCAAAAGTACTAGCAAAAAAACGTGATTTTGTCAGGATGACCTAATTTTCTCCCCAACGCTAAACTACCGGAGTCACAGCCGCCTTCGCCTCCGCAAGATTACCTAATTCCTCCCTCTTAATGCTTCCCTCCTTTCCTAAAGTACAGAAAAGACCTCGTCAGATGTCTCCAATAGAGACAGAGTTCACACCGGTGATTGAAACAAAGAATGACAAGAATTCCTATGCTTATCGTCTCTATGGTGGGCCAAGGAGAAAGGATGTAGATGTCAACAAAGACAGTAAAGAACGAACACAGGATGAAAGAAACAAGATCAAGATTCTTAAACCCATCAACAAATTCCTTTTAAACAGTGGTGTTGATAGTGATTTTCGGATAACTGGAAAACCAATGGAAGGATGCTATTCTGATTAAGGTTCTAGGTAAACCATGGTATTACCCACAACTAGTTGCTAAACTAGACATCTTGTGGGCACTACATGGTGATGCAGAGATGTTGGATCTTGGGAATAATTGTTATTGCATCAAAGGAATGAGTGATAAGAAACGTGAGATGATTCTCACAGAAGGCCCATGGCAACTTGCTGGAAGCTTCTTATCAATTAGAAAATGGACACCTGGTTTTTCGAGCAGATAATGATAAGGTTGAAACTGCCATAACTTGGGTACGGATCTTAAACCTACCTATTGAATTGTTTCGAGAATCTATTATCCAAACGATTGCAGAGTGTGTTGGAGACCCGCTGAAAATTGATGGTAATACTTTTAGTGCTACAAGAGGCAAATTTGCTCGTTTTTGTGTCGAAATAAAGATTGATGCTCCACTTGAGTTAGGTGTATGCGTTAATGGTACCATCTATCAGGTGGTATATGAAAATCTTCCCACAGTTTGCTATACGTGCGGAAGAGCTGGACATCACTCAAGTTTTTGTGTGGAAAAAGAATCAGATAAGCTTACAAATATTAGTCCGGTGCCCACGGTTGAAAAGGTGGAATGAAAAATGTAATGCGCTTATGAAATGGCTTGTTGAAAAAGCAAAGAATAAGGAGTTTGGTGAGTGGATGATGGTACAAGGAAAGAAGAAATCCACAAGGAGTTGGAATCAAGAATCCGCATAAAGCATCTCGCATCAAGTCCGTCACAATGGAAATCCCGTGGCGGTAAGTACTGTGAAGGGCTGCCTCTATAATCCCAATTCACATCATGGAAAATCTGGAAGTACAAATAATAACAAAGGAAAGGAAATTCTGGAAGATGGGGACAGAAGTTCGAATCCGAAAGAAAAGCTAATGCCCACAGGAAAATGAATTTTGCCTAGAAGCATTACAAAGAAAGATCCTAAAAAGGCGATGGACTCTCTAAGACATCCGAATATGTCTAATACCATCAGAAAGAAGGAGATGTATTTTATTCAACACCGATCCTCTAGTCGCCACCCAAGAGACTGAACATTACTAATGCGATGACAAATTCTTTCTCTACTCTTAATGACATCGAGTTGGTTGATGTAGAAAATACAGTAACTCCCATGGTTCGTAATCGAGCCATCAAAGGTGATGATACAATTGTTGCTCAGACAAGTATTGAATTTCCTAATTCAAGTGACTGTAATATGGAAGGGGGGATGGGAATTGCTAACCCCGTCCATTCTTTTTACCAAAATAGTTACCAATGAAGGTCCTTTCATGGAATTGTCAAGGGGCGGGGAGCCCAGATTTTGCTAGAAACCTTCAGGATTTAGTTAGAGAACATAGACCACATGTTGTGTTTATCATAGAGACATGTGTCTTTGAAGAACAAGCTAACATTATCATTCCAACTCTTGGATTCTCAGATTGGGAAAAAGCTCCAACGAATGGTATGATGGGTGGTATTTGGATGTTGTGGAACCATGACGAGACGGAGGTTGAAATCCTTCACGTTGATGACCAAGTAATACATTCTTTGATTAGTAAGCCAAATCAAGCGAGTTGGGTAGTTTCTAGAATTTATGCCCAACCTCGAAAGGAAGATAAGGCCCGGGTGTTTAGTAGCATCGAACGGTTTGCAAGTAGCATGGACCTTCCATGGCTAACTGTGGGAGATTTTAATGAAATTCGTTTCACACACGAAAAATTGGGAGGAAATGTAGCTTCGGTTCGGCGATGTCAAGCTTTTAACCAATGGATCGAACGATGTGAACTTCGTGATTTGGGCTTTCATGGACCCAAATTCACTTGGAATAATAATAGAGATGGATTGGCCAATATTCAGGAACGGATAGACAGAGCTTTAGCAAATGAAAAATGGTGCAAGTTGTTTCCTAATAATGCCGTCCTACATGTCCCGAAAACTTACTCGGATCACCATCCTATTTTAACGTGATGTTTTGGATTGGAGGAAAAGAAAAAGAAGAAGCCGTTTAGATTCGAGAAGGCCTGGCTTGAACATGAGGAGTGCAAAGAGCTTATTCAAAATATTTGGAAGGAAAATCAGGAATTGGTGGACGCAATTAACCAGGTCCCTAATACCTTCATTCCTTGGAATCGTAAAACTTTTGGAAATATTTTTCAGAGGAAACGGCACCTTAAGGGACGTTTAGATGGGATTCAACGAGCTCTTGCAACACATTATAGCTCTTTTCTGGTGAACTTGGAGAGAGACTTAATCCGGGAGTATAATGTTGTACTTAAACAGGAAGAAGTTTTTTGGTTCCAAAAATCAAGGGTGAAGTGGATTTTGGAAGGAGAATCAAACACGAAATTCTTCCATAAGTCTACTCTTGCACGGAGGAAAGTGAACAAAATTATTATGTTACAAATTGAGATGTTTGGTGGAGGATCAGTCGCTCAAAGAATATAGTCATACACATTTCGTTAACATTTTTGCGCCAAGTGATCGGAATAGAACTAACACGCAGACCGCCCAATTCTTTATTCTTACTGCTAGGCTAACGGATGCGTATCACAAGAGTTAAGCTGCATCTTGACATGGAGGAAATTAAAAGGTCGTTTGGGCCTCACATCCCACTAAGGCTCCTGACCATGGGTTACAAGCCTTCTTCTACCGTAATAATTGGGATATAGTGGGTCCCTCAAGAGTTTCCTTTATTCACAGCCTTCTCCGGGACACTTTGACACAGGTATGTGTGATTCTTTTGTATGTTTAATCCCGAAGGTACTTCACCCGAGTAAAATAGCTGAATATAGACCCATCTCCTTATGCAATGTGCTTTACAAATTCATTACTAAATGCATATCGATGAGACTAAAGAGCTTAATGCCGGACTTGATTTCTCTATGTCAATCAAGTTTTATCACTAGGCGTAGTACTCAGGATAACATCTTTGTCATGCAAGAAATTTTGCACTCTCTACGCTCAAAAAGAAATATAAGGTAGTCAGATGGTGATGAAGCTCGACTTGGAAAAAGCTTATGATAGAGTAAGCTGGAATTTCCTTGCAGATACCTTGTATGCCTTTAATTTTCCAAAGATCCTGGTGGATATTATAATGTTTTGTGTGAGGAATGCTAGATCTCAGATCTTTTGGAATGGAGAACCTCTCGAGACTATTACACATACATGTGGTCTACGCCAAGGAGATCCGCTATCCCCATATTTGTTTGTGTTGTGCATCGAATGTTTATCTTATATGATTAACAATATGGTGGATAAGAAGAAATGGAATCCTATAAAACCGTGTAGGAATGGCCCTGATTTCTCTCATATACTCTTTGCGGATGACTTGATCTTAATGAGCAAAGCTACGGTTTCGAATGCGAGGGTGATTAAAAAGGTTATTGATGATTTCTGCTCTATGTCCGGATTAAGCCTGAATTTGGGTAAATCCAAGGTGTTTTTCTCAAAAGATGGTGGCGCAAGTTTAAAGCATTGCATTACTGATATCCTGGGTTTTATTCAAACCCCGAACTTGGTGAAGTATCTGGGTATTTATCTAAAACATGGGAGAATTTCAAGAGCTGAATATGGGAGATTGATTGATAAAGTCACGGCAAAATTTTCTGGATGGAAGAAGAAGTTTCTCTCTACGGCTGGTCGAACCACTCTTATTCACCAGAACATCTTCTGCTTTATTCACGATATGCAATCCGGTCATTTAACATATATGTGATCGTTTGGATAAGTTAAACAGAGATTTTATCTGGTCGAATGACATCTCTCAACCAAAAACTCATCTAGTGGGTTGGAAGCAAGTGGTAAGGCCAAAGAAGCAGGGTGGTCTAGGCATTAGAGAGGCCAGGATCAACAATGAAGCTTTGTTGTCAAAAGTAATCTGGAAACTAGTTCGCAAGGAGGATACTATTTGGATGAATCTGGTTCAAGCAAAGTATCTTAAAGGTAAGAGTATTCTTCATTACTCTACCAAACCAGGAGATAGTACCATGTGGAAAGGAATTACAAACTGTGCACAGAAACTTAATCAAAGTTTTAGGTGGCGAATTGGTGACGGGAACACAATCAGATTTTGGATTGATATTTGGTTCAAGGATAAGGGTCTGTACTCTTTTGTTGATCTCATTGACCAAAGGGATTATGACATTACTTTATCCCAAAGGTTAGACAGTGCAGGTAACTGGGATTTTTCTATTCTATCCGCTGTCCTGCCAAACGCAATCACACAGGAGCTAATTAATTTGTAGATAACCCTATCTGATGAACCTGACCAAATTCTTTGGAATGAAATCACATGTGAAGATTCATTGTCAATCACCACCATAAGCTAAAAGAGCTTGCAAATTATGAAGAACCCAATAGAAGACTTCGTTCGATTGATTGGAATTTTATTTGGGGTAGTAAACTCACGAACAAGATGAAACATTTCTTGTGGCTAGCGGCTCAAGATCGCCTGTTGACAAACTCTCTAAGATGCAAGAGACGGATGGATACAAATGACTCATGCTACCAGTGTGATGAAGGGAAAGAAGATGTATTACACATTTTCAGATATTGTAACAAGGCCAGAAGTATATGGAAATCCGTCATACAACAAAAGGACATACATGAGTTTAATAATTTATCTGATCAAGTTTGGTTTAAGCGAAATCTTCAGGGTACTTTCGGGACCAAACTGAAATCGACGCGATCGCCAAAGAATATTCACAGCTACGGTGTGGGCTCTGTGGAAGTCCAGAAATTTCGCTATCTTCAAGGGCCAGGCAGATTCTATTGCAAGGCTTATATTTTCCATTAAGCAGGTGAGTGATGATTTACAGCTTAAAATGGAGCCACATTGTAAAACCCATCAGTCACACAAATGGACTAAACCACCGCATACCTGGGTGAAGATGAATGTGGATGGTAGTCGCCAACTAAACCAATTCGGTGCAATCGGATGCGTCAATGGATTTAGAATGGGAGGTGGATTTGGGATTTGTCAAAAATTGACCAACCCAACTGTTAATGATGCGGAATTGGAAAGCATGTTGAAGGGATTGGAGATTGCTTGGGAGCATCGATCTCCTAGAATTATGGTTGAAACCGATTCACAGTACATTTTCGATTGGCTCACTGTGAAAGTTGATCCACCACCGGAGATGGAAGACCGAGTAAATCGATGCAAGAGCTTGTTACAAATGCCTTGGGAGATTGAGTTGAAGAAGATCAACCGCAAAGCTAACTCGGTTGCGGATTTTGTAGCTAGTTTAGGCTATAATGAAGATGGTGAGGGTACGCTATGGCAAAATCCTCCAGAATCTGTAATGCCTCTTTTGGGCAAAGATAATGGCTGTTAGGCCTCAATAATATCCTTTCTCTCACCAAAAAAAAAAAAGAAGTATATAATATTTAAAATAGATTCGTATTCCAAATATATCTCGTTTCTGTAAGCTGAAACATTATGAGATCAATGTTAAGGAAGGTGATTCTGCCGTAACTATGGACTAGGATAGTAGATGGTAAGCACTAAGCAAGTAATTAGCATCTTCCATTCCCGGCCCATTACATCAGCTTTGCCCACAAAGCCCAGCCCAGATTGAAATCTAAGCGAAACCCAAACATGAATCTAAGCCCACTTCTCCTGACCCAACCCAGCCCATCAGAACTATCTTGCATAGCCAAATACTCCCTCAGTTACAAAAGAAAAAAGAAAAATAAAATAAAATAAAAGGGGCATGTTGCATTTACGATCGCTTTTACTAAACATACGCAGCTTTTTTAACATATTGCAAAAGGTTCTTCAAGTAATATAAATATTAAAGTTAGTCCCATATATATCCTATATTACGCTAAACCCCACAATACCTCACATCCTCATATAACCGTAAACACACTACAATACCATACGATAACAAAAAAATCATGTCGTTCAAGTATTGGCAGACTATGGCAACGATGGCGAATCTGAAGAGGTATGAATTGTTTTAATTTGATATTTATAGTTGTTTATAATTATTTTATTGCGTTCGTATATTGAAATTAGCTAAGATTTCACCAAAATTCCGCAAAAAAAATACCAAAAAACAACTAAAACACTTTTGTCAGCCACGAGGCTGCCAGATTAGCGCCTGGCAACCTCGTGGCTGGCCAGATTAGCGTTCTGGCAGCCCTTATTTTTTGCCCGTTTTGTGGGTTTTTTTGGGTTTTTTTAAGTAATTAGTTCTATTGTTTTATCGTGTATATATGATTTGATTAAATTTGTTTTTATTTGTTTCTATCATTGCTCTTATGTTTTAATTTGTCAACATAATCCATTTATTGATCTGGATAGATATCCAACGGATTCAGATGGAGAACATCTTGTCCATGATGAAGAACCACAATATTTATACCTTCATGCCGGAGCTCTGGCGATATTTGGGGTTTGCGAAGGGGAAACTAAAAACTAACCTTCCTTTGATGCTTCTTTAATTGCTCCTTCGTGTTCTTCAATTTTGCTTCTTTGAAGATTCAAAGAGGAAAATGTATGTAAGGGAGTTGAAATGCATAATTTGAAGTGTTTTGGGTAAAATCGTATTTTTTTTGAAGTTAATGGACTATTTTATAAATTAATATAATTTTGGGTTGATTTTCAAAATATCAAAAATTGTCTTCATGCTTAGTAAAAGGCGTCCGTTTAACATTCATGTAATCCTGAAAAAAAAAGTTATTAATTTTCCAAAATTTTCAATTCGTTTTATGAAAATTATCATAAGAACCAGCTAAAACTCTCACCAGAGGTGCAAATTTTCAATTCTCACGAGAAGTGCAAGTTTTCAGCTAAAATTATCATTTTTTTATTTTTCACCAAAAACTACATGATAACCAGTGTATTAAAAATTGAAACGGACCGGCCGGTTCAACCTTTCAGACAGAGATTTCTTAGTGAAGCGGTCCGGGCAGCTAGCTAAAATAGCATGGGTGTTGAACGAGAAAGAACTAGGGTCGGACGGGATATTTGGGATTTTGGGATTTCGGGATCGGGACATATATTTCGCATCCCAATCCCATCCCAAATAAAGTCGGGATCTTTTGGGATTTGGGCGGGATTTAAGGATCCCATATATTTTGAAGAATTTTTACAACACGCTCGATAATTTTGGACAACAATTTATAATTTAACAAATACTGGTTCACATTAAACATAATTACATAATTCTACTTTTGTATGCCTTTAAAAAACAACTTGCACATCTATATGCACAAACCAAACAACCTACAAGTTAATACGAATTCAACTCGTACCACAAGTTAACTTGTTTTGTTTGTTTTTTCATAGGTTAACCATACAACGAATAGTTAGATAAACAAGCACCATCCCAACATCAATCGCAATCATATAATTAAGGGATTTTTACAAAACCCACCCCTCATATATAGCCTCATCTCAAATTAGCGCCTGCTGTTTAAAGAATTACAAATGATTCCTGAAAATGAACTGATTTCGGAAACTAATTACATATAGTCCCAAAAGTCAACGCCGGAGGCCATGTCACGCCGGAGACACACGCCATTGCTGATGTGTACTGCCATGTCATCATTTCTTTTTCTTGTTTAATTAATTCATGTTGAATTTATATGTAATTAGTTTCATATACATATTTACCCTTTTTCCTATCAAAATTTGGCCTTTAAATTAGGCTTCATCTTCCATTTTCTTGATAAATTATTCATCTCTTTCTTCATTCTCCTAGACCAATACTAAATTTAGTTTGATATATCCATACCTTTTTTGTTCAAAGTGTTTTAGTATTATTAAAGGTATTAATGACACTATAATTAATTATTTTATTATATACAATATGCCTAGTGAGGATCGATTCGATTTACCACCATAATTAATGATTTTATTATAATTAAGATTGACGTTATAATTCATTCTTCTAGACAAGTACATCTCTTTATGTGATTGATTTGTTAATAATTTTTTTTTATTTTTACTCTGATACCATTATAAATTTGTTTGATTTTTACTTTGATATAATCATTAATATATATTAAATCCTAGTGAGGATAAAATTGTACTATTGATACAAGTATACAATATTTTATAACTAATTCAATATAATTTGTTGATACGGAAATATGTCCAATCCGTCATAAAGGACCTAGGAGCGAGTCCTAAGGCATCCCAAGTCATCCAATGGATCCGAGACACTTTAGTCCGAGCCAACGGTCGATCCAAGGCACTCAACCATGGTCCCACCCACATGGAAAGAAAGGACGAAGGATTTGGACCTACAAGGCCCGACCCTAACCACGGGTCCGACCCACCTCGTCCGAGCCTCTCGGAAAGGAGCATAAGCAGTCAAGACTTCTCCGACCCAAGGACTCCGATCCGGATGTCAATTCGATCCAAAGATGACCATCTCATAAAGCAACCAAAATGGGCACCAAAGAGTGAGATGTCCGAACCCAGAGTCTAATCTAAGAGTTGGATGTGGAGAACTTCCTCAGCTGACAACCAAATATGGTCCGGAACAGCCGTCCGGACCCATCTCTCCGAACCTGGGATCTCGGCAGAACAAGTCACATCCTCAAGAACTCTCCTAATAATGACCAAATTACCCCTAAAGCCCAAGATGGCATGGGCTAAAGCTTCATTATTGGGCTATACCATATTAGCATTGGTGGCTCAATCGTAGCTTACACTTTGCATTAATCCTAGCAAGGCCTTCCATTTTGATGATAGCCTATAAATAAGGCACACATCCCAACAAGTAAGGGACTTCTTCAAGTCATCTTGTTAGTCACATCACGACCCCAATCCCGAGTATTATACAGAGTTGATCTTCACCTCGAAGAAAGCCTCATCCTGCTTGACACTTAAGAAACCGCACTAACCCCCCCACTCAAGTGTGCGTGTCCTCACAAGTAGTTGGTCGCTGGTTCTTACGCCTTGGTCCTCACCTAGCAAGGAGCTTCTTACCTTGGCACCCATTAGTGGAGTTAAATAAAATCTAAGTAGTTGGGGAGTTACACCCTCAACATAATTATTAAGATCGTACTACTGACACATGTCATTATCTGTAGGCAATCTATTTTTAAGTTCATATATTAATTTCACTTACATCAAATTCAATGTGGAGTTCATAATTTTTTTTCTCAGAAAACAGTTCTAAATTATCATTATAATATAGTGAAGCCTTTTTTACAATATATTACTCCGCCATTTATGTAAAAGCTCGACAATCGAAGTTTGCACAAATTTTAAAAAAGAGTAAAAGATGGTTTAATTGATAAAATTGCTAGTGTAAGTAGATCGTAAAAATTAAGAGATAATAGATAAATTACGAAAGAGAAAATGAAAATTAATAACAGAAGTTAGTGGATTTCCATTTACTAAAAGTAAATCTTGGAAAAAAGGCCCAAAATGAAAAATTTTAAAACTTTTAGTGAAACTAGAGAGTAATCCTCCGTCTTTTATGCGCTTATCATTCGATTTCGCGAATTTTAATGAATATGTATAAAATAGTAAGTAGATTAAAAAGAATAAAGATAATAAATCTCGTCATCGTAGACTTCTTCCCCCTTTTCTGTTCCTATACCTACGCCCTTCCCCAGCCTCACGCAAACACAGATCGAATTTGTTGCTGCTGCTGCAGCAAATCCTCCATCGATCTGCTATCATCTCCATCGCGCAATCTTCCACCATTCTTCTAGATAAAAGCTTAGCTGGAAAATTGAATGGCTCCGAAGAAAAATTCATCGGAACCACCGCGTCCCCGTGGCCGCCAGAAGAAGCAGGGGACTCCGGCGAACGCAGCGGAACCGAACGGCAGTCTGGAGGCATCAACAAGCACGGTGGAGATCGATTTTGGGGAGTTGAGGGGCGAATCGATCCGCGAAGAGGGGATTCGGTCGAATCCGACGGGGAATGGGTCGATCGTTGAGGAGGCGAATCGGTCGAGTCTGACTGAGAATGGGTTGATTGTGGAGGAGGTGAATCGGTTGATTCCAACTGGGAGTGTTTTGGGTAAGGTACCTGTTGCCGGGGATGGATTGCTGCCTTCTCCTGCCTTGATTTCTGTGCACCGGATGATGAATCCGACGAGTAACAGTCACACGGAACAGTCAGGGGGTAACAGCGGGACAGCAGACCCGAGAATTTTGAATACGGACAGACCTATGGATGACCTGATCTTGGATGAAACCCTAGCTAAGGAAACCGTATCTGCTAAATTGATGGATAAACCCCTTTGGGTGGATATCATTCGTGGGAATAGACTGCCGGAGCATGGTAAGAAAATCCAGTATGTCCCACCGCCCGTGGTTGATGGCGAATTTTAGGTGGAGATTGATGATGAGGATGTGGAATCTGAGCTAAAATTCTGGGAAAAATCACTGATTTTCTTTGTAATGGGAACAGACTTAACCATGAATGCAATTAAACAATTTATGATCAAATACTGGAATTTTGTGAAGCTGCCGGAAATCTTCTACAATGAAGAAGGGTATTTCATCATCCGTTTCCAGAATGAAGACGAGTGGAAGGCAGTTATGAAGAATGGACCATATTCTATGTTTGGAAAAACGATCATCCTTTTGCGTCGGGTGCAAAATTTCTCCCTCAAGGAGGATTTACTCCGTACCATGCCTGTATGGGTGAAGTTCCCAAACCTACCTCTGCATCTATGGGGAGAACGGAGTATTGCAAAGATAACCAGTACGGTAGGGAAACCGATGGTTACGGATGAATGTACTGCCAGGGTGATGATAGAAGTAGATGTCACAAAGGATTTAAGGAAGACCGTTATTATCAAAGATAACAAGGGTAAGCGTATTGAGCAGCCGGTGTAATATGAATGGCAAACCCCGTTTTGTGCAAGATGTCAACAGGTGGGTCATAATCAGGTAATCGAGGCGTATGTCGCCCACACCACCTCGGGCACCAGTGCAGCAGAATGCGGACCGGGGACAGAGATGGGTTGCCCGGAGGGATGGTCGAGCGACACCAGGACGAGGGCAGGCTGAACCTCGACAAGCACAACCACCTGTGCAGGATCCTACGACTACTACGACAACCGGACAAGTGCTAGGAGGGCAAGGTAATAGGCAGCCGGTTTGTGTGGCTCAGGTTACAGGAGTGGATGGGACTGGCAGTGGACATGAGGGACCGGGATTGGTTCGTACGGATACGGGCGGGCGGCATCGGGCCCCTCCCGTTACTAGGCAGGCGACTGAGAGCGATGTGGTATTGAGAAATGGTTTTGCGGCATTGGACCCTTTGATCGCTCGATGTCGAGCAAAACCGCTTATCATGATCGTCTCGAACATTAGGGGCTCAACAGCAAGAAAATTTCGTGAGATCGCTCCGCCTCTCGATCTTAATGTATCAATTGTCGCCTATTGGAAACACGGTAAAGAAGGACAAATGGACCGAGTTAGTTTAATCGGGTCGCAAATGGTGCTATCTACATAACTTTGATCGACATGATAATGGTAGGATTTGGATTCTATGGGATGATCACAAGCTGGATGTCCGTTAATCGCTTCATCGACCAATATATTCACCGTGGAGTATATAATCTGGATGGCCGCTTCGCGGGGATTAATTTTGTATGCGATAATACCTCGAAAGCAAAGTCAGATACTCTGAGGGACATTGAACAATCATGGCGATGCAAATAGGGATCCGTGGATGGTAATAAGCATTTCAATAATGTTCGCACTATGACGACCGCATTCGAGGGTCAACGGTGGTCGATGCGGAGTTCCGGACCTTGCCCTTATGATGGATGGTACACGCCAGCGTAGATGGATACGGTTGGGGACCACTTCACATGGTCAAATCGACATATCTACTCACGCATAGACCGCGCCATCTGCAATCCTGAGTGGTTCCAACAGTTCGATTCTATGGTGCTTAGGGTTATGGAGCCCGAGGTATCTGATCACTCCCCATTATATCTACAGATGGAGGTGGTTCATCGGCCGAAGCATCGCCAGTTTCAATTTATAAATAGCCTTGCCACACATGACCGGTTCCTGGACATGATTCGGGACTATTGGGGGTGAGGATTTTCGGGACAGTCAATGTACACGGTGTGGAGAAGGCTTCTCGCACTCCAACCGTATTTGAGGAGTCTGGGTAGACAACATACGGGGGCTCGGGTCCACCTAGACCACGCACGTGGTGAGCTCCTAGCCGCACAGGATGCGCTTCTACGCGACCGATTTGATGTTGACCGGATCGATAGGGTCAAAACTGCACTCGTGGAGGTGATCAAATGGAATGAGATTGAGGAGTCACTTATGGCGCAAAAGGCAAAAGTTCACTGGCTCCGTATGGGTGATGGTAATAATGCTTTCTTCCATGCTGTCGTCAACTCCAAGAACCGACAGATAGGCCTTAAGAAATTGATTACGCCTGAAGGGGCGGTCCTGACTGCACACAGTGCGATGGAGGATGAGGTGCTTCGCTTCTATATTGCAATGGTAGGGACAAAGTCGCCGAGACTGGATGGGATTGACATCGAAGCTCTGAGGAGCGGGAAATAGCTCAACCGCCAGGAGAGACTTAGCCTTATTCGACAGGTATCGGAGGTAGAGGTCTGGGATGCTCTTCAGGGTATAGGTGATACAAAGGCCCCAGGTATCGATGGGTTCAATGCTCGATTCTTTAAAGCTGCATGGCCGGTGATCAAATCGGAGGTACTTGCTGCCGTGTTCGACTTCTTTGACAATGGACGATTATACAAAGCTGCCAACTGTACCCTTGTCACACTGATTCCGAAATCGGCTGGCCCATGTACTATGAAGGAGATGAGACCTATCTCATGTTGCACCACCTTGTTCAAAATCATCTCCAAGATCCTTACGAACCGTTTAAGTAAGGTTATCAACTCTGTGGTGGATGAAAGCCAATCTGCGTTTCTCCCCGGTAAGGTAATCCATGATAATATTTTGCTGGCAAGTGAGTTGGTGAGAGGGTATGATCGCAAGTGTATTTCCCCTAGATGCATGATCCAAATGGACTTACAGAAAGCATACGATACTGTGGAGTGGAGTGCTCTAGAAAGTATTATGGATGAGCTCGGTTTCCCGGTGGTTTTCACAAACTGGATTATGCGATGTGTACGATCTGTATCATATAGATACTCCATAAACGGGGTGCCCTCTCGACTTCTCAAGGCGGAGAGGGGTTTGCGCCAGGGTGATCCCATATCCCCTCTTCTTTTTGTGATAATGATGGAGTACTTACATCGGGTCGTACTGAAAGTCAAGCATGTCCCAAATTTCAACTTCCACCCGAAGTGTGAGCGTTTGGATATTGTGAATCTCTGCTTTGCGGATGATCTCCTGCTATTTGTCAGAGGTGATGCTCAATCAGTGTCGATCCTCATGCAGCAGTTTGGAAGTTTTTCGAGAGCTACGGGACTCGCCGTGAACCAAGAGAAGTGTTGCATCAACTGTGGTGGGGTAAGCCGACCTTGCTTGTCGCAACTCCTCGTGATCATAGGCTTTGTAGAAGGCCATCTTCCGGTGAAATATCTTGGTGTGCCGCTTACTACCCGGAAACTGACCGTCAGGATGTGCCAACCCCTCATCGACCGAATCACGGCTCGCATAAGGCATTGGAGTTCGAAACTCTTAAGCTACGCCGGTAAGATGCAACTTATTCGTAGTGTTTTACAGGCGATGACTAACTACTGGATGCAGGTTTTCCCAATGTCGAAGCAGGTAATCTGACATGTCGAAGCTCTCTGTCGATCTTTTCTCTGGAGTGGCACCGCGAAAATCACACAATGAGCCCCGATTGCTTGAGACAAGGTGTGTGATACGAAGAATGCTGGAGGCCTTAACCTCACTTCCTTGATTGAATGGAATGCGTGCACTATCGCCAAATTGCTCTGGAACATATGTCGTAAAGCGGATAAATTATGGGTCAAGTGGGTTCATAGCTACTACATCAAGGATAGGGAGATAATAGACGTGGAACTTCCTACAGATGCCTCCTGGATCTTAAAGGCCATTATGAAGAGCCGGAGTATGGTGCGAAGCTCGGCAGCTTGGACACAAATGTGGCGTGTGGGAAAGTTCCATACCCGAACATTATATGAGGAACTACGAGGCGCAAAACTTGATGTTCAATGGAAGAAGTGGTGGTTTGACAATAAAGCGCAACCACGAGCGCAGTTCTGTACTTGGATGGGATTAAACAATAGGCTTGCAACAAAATACCGGATAAGAAGATGGAACCCGAATATCTCACCAACTTGCGCCTTTTGCCCCGAGGACGAAACACTACTGCATCTCTTTTTTTCGTGCCCATACTCGAGTCGAATCTGGGGGACGGTGATGATGTGGTCAGATCCAAAGATACCCCTCGGATTGGAATGAGGATACCGAGCGGCTCAGATGCAATTTAGGAGTAATGGTCATAAAGAAGATTCTCAAATGTGCCTTCACGGAAGCGGTTTATGCCATCTGGATGGAGAGGAATCAAGTGATCTTTAAACAGAAACCTATAAATGCTAGGCTTGATGAGAAGATAGTTACTAATGTTATCAATAGATGTTGGCAGGATAGGAAGCTGCGCAAATATTGTGCTTTGCTCATGCTAAATTAGATTACTTTTGGTTGTTTTGATTCTGTTTGCTCACCTGGATCTTCGGATCAGTTTTGTACTTAACTGTTGGAATGGAATAAAAGTATTCTCGGTTCCAAAAAAATAAGATAGAGAATATATAAAGTAGGAAAGAGAGTGATAACAAATTAATAAGTGGATGTTTCCAAAAAAAAAACGTTAAAATTGAATAATATAGTCATTTCGATATGCATGTTTAATCAAGGCTTAAATAGTGTGCAGGTAAAAAAAAATATGTAATTATAGTCTAGTAGACATGAAAACATAAATAAATTACAAATTTATAAATATTCTCCAACAATTACTTCACCAAACTTATTTAAAATTCAATTACAAATGAACCCATACGTCATCAAATCAATTACAAATAGGTACCTCTGAATATAATTAATTAGAAACATTTAATGACATGGGAGTCCATGTCATGCCACACAAGCAGCCAACTAAGCTAGCATTGACACATAGGCACCGGAGTCAACGCCGAATGTGAATTTTGGGTGCATTTGTAATACTTCAAACAGTGGGTACTAATCTGTAATTGGAGCAAACAATAAGGGGTGTTTATGAAAATGACCCTATAATTAAAGAAGAAGAAAAGTTACATTCTAAAAAAAGTTGTTGTTTTTGTGTAATATATAGTAGTATTATTTATTTATTAAGTTATTCATTATTCCATTTGGGATCTCAAATCCCAATTAATGGGATGCAGAATCAATCACAATCATGCCCCGAAATTATATATGGGAATTCGGAAATTATCGATTGGGATCGGGATTTTCGGGATAATCCCAAACGAGATCGGAATTTTCCAAAATCCCATACCAAACCCCCACCCCCTAGATAGAACCGGTGAAACTAGGCGGTTTTTAATCAAACTGCTGACTCATTAAACCGGGCATAGACCGATTTCATATACGAAATTGAATATCAATTAAAATGTTAAATTGGAGAAATGAACTTGAATCTGGTCTATGAGAGGGTGGCACATTTTCCACTTGGAGACAACTTATTTGTATTGATTGAGTGTATTATTTGAATCTAGTACTCACTATTATCTTTCTTTCAGCATATTTTCAACTTTTTTAAATGCCACCAATTTCTTTCATAAACAAAGTGGAATGGTGATAAACTTTATTTCTTTTAACATTCTCCATGGACTAATTACATGCAAGTCCTTTTTTAAAGAATTTCTAAAACTAAGTTATATACAAGTTATTTATTAGTTGTTTAATTATATATATTTTCTAATATATATGCTACTGTATTTTTATAATTGTTCAATACGTCACGTAATATTTATAAACTATAGTAATTTTTAAGATAAGATGTTTTGATATTTTCACACTAATTAAGACGACTTCTTAATTAGTATTGATAAAAGATTACAAATAAAATAGTTGAAGTATTTCACAAATAAATCTTTAAATTTTTTAGAGTCTACAAAATATAAATGAACAACAATAAAATAAAGTAGTTTTGTGCATAAGAGAATTATGAAAAAAATTGATGAAGATATAGAATCTCCTAAAATTCTTATATTACATATATACAAATTCAAACATCTTATATAAAAGTGGACGGAAGTACATGTTGGCGACTGCATAAAAAAATCACCATAAGTCCTCTCAATTGATAGATCCATAAAATAACGACTAATAAAATCCCGCACAACAACTCGAGACCATAAATATTTCCAACTGCATATTTAGAGACTGTCCAAAAACTTTGAAATTTTATATACTAGACACCGGGTAACCAAATTAGGCTCTGTTCTTTTCAACTTAAAACTCATTCAGTTCAGTTCAGTTCAGTTCTGCTTAGTTATATTTTATACTACAATTCAATTCATTCCATTCAATCAAGAAATTTCAAGTTAATGCAGACTTATTCATATTTAGTTATACTAGACAATGGGTGACCAAATTATTCCCCATAGAGGAACTAATGAGAATCTTTGCATGTAATCTTGTGTGGTGTATTGGTAATGAATCAATGAAATAGTACGATATAGAGGTGGCATATTCGATTTGGAATGTTATTATACTCATTTTGTATGCTCTTTGTAACATTAAATTTCTATTAATAATTTTTTTCATGTGTTGAAAAGGAAAAAAAAAACACTCTTTTACAATCAAATGCACCAGATGAGAGAATATATAACTTGAACCATATATAAAACCATTTCAATTGATCGACTCTCTCGTTCTATAAAGAAGTTTATTACACCTCTTAATCCAAAATAATTGACATTGATTAACATAACAAATTATTCCATGCATCAAAACGCCATATCCAATGTTGATCATGCATATATGAGAATGTAGATCGTCTATCCGATATGACAATTTTGGCCACAAAGTTCGTCACTCATATAGCAATTCGAATCAGTTGTACAGCAGTATTCCAAGCATTCGTTGTCACCATTTTTGTCACAATGTTCACGACGGCATAAATTGATATTTATTTTCTCCTCATTTTCCCAAACATTTTTCACCGTCACAAGTCTCTCTTCAACCTTTCTCACCATACCACTGCTACCAATTTCGCTACCTGTTGCAAAATATTTCAATCATCACAAAACAATTAATTTCAAACCAAATTAGTTATGAAAAAAATAATAAAATTCATCCAACGAAAAATGAAAATTTACATAAAGATCCCTAAATATATATACTAATTGCACATAAATCAGAGTCCCATTAATAGTTCAGTACTAGAACTCCGATCTGCCATTAGCAACTTATAGTTTCAACCACAACGCCGTTAAATTCCTACATACAATTGCCATTGTGACATCATTAAGGACATCGTAAATATTTATATAAAAAGGAACTTAACACAAATGTTTAAAAAATTACTATTGGTTGTAGCTCCGCCTAAGCTCCACCAATGGTGTCGTGGCAATATAGTCCGCCATAGATTTCAGAGCTTTGTCATCCAATAGAAGAGCTTAAGGGCGAAACTATCACTATAACCTTTTTTGGAGATGTTATAGTGAGAATAAATTGTTAAATATAAAAAGGGTAATTAAAAAATAAAACCACTTCAGATGTGTTAATAAGTATATATTTATTTCAGTGAAGGTCTGATGCAAATTTTCCTACTAGATAAACTTATATTTTGTCAAATATTTACAAAACCCACCCCTCCATGATAGTCACTTTGCAGATTCATACCTACAATTTGAACAATTACAAATTGTTCCAAAAATTGAACTACGTTTAAAACATAATTATAAATACACCCAAAAGTCAACGCCGGAGATGATGCCAGCCATGAGCTTGGCCGGAGACACGCGCTAAGTGATGAAATGGACTGTCATGCCATTAAATCTGCATATATTAATTAATTTTGAGCTCTTGCCGGAGTGCTTTTAAGTTTTAACGGAGCTGTAAGGAGATCCAAACGAGTTTCACAACATCGCTTGAGTTTTTACGCTCCAAACGGAAAGTTTGATGCTCCAATTGTCGGAAAACCCAATCGAGTTTATTGTCTCCATTGAGACCCATTTCAAGCTTCAAGCTTGAAATGGATCTCCAATGGAGACATAATTTATTTCCTTTTTTTTAGTGTTCATCTTCCGTAATTGTTGTTATGGTGGTGGTCGTTGTTAGCCGGAGGTGGTGGTGGTTGTCGTTGTTGATCGGAGGATGAGGTGGTGGTGGAGCATATTAATTGTTATTGTTGAAGGTTGAAGAAGAAGATATGGAAGAAGAAGATGAGGAGGAGATGGAAAAAGAATTAATATTTATTTCTCTTCAAATTTTATCCACATGTCTGCCACATCAACAAAAATTGACACCTAGGAGCCGGAGTCAACGCCGGAAGTTGAAAATGGATGTAGATGTAATTGTTCAAATATCATGTATGAATCTGTAATTGGCCAATCTAACAGGGGGTCTATATGTAAATGACCCATATTTTATTATACACATTTAAACACATAAAAATAGAAAACTTGGAAATGTAAACTTACATTCATGAGGTTGAAAGAACACCACAAATAGTAAGGAGAAGAGAACGAAATAGGTCAGATGACAGGAAGCCATGTTAACAAGTTGTTAATTGAACCGAGTAATTTGTATTATGAATGAATTCCTTATGATTTTATCCAATTTATATATCTCCATCACGCTCCTTCATTTAAGTAATATCTATCGAAAAAGATTTTGGTCAACGTAATAGCTTTGCTAGTTTTTACTGTTTAGGTCTAAACTTATAATAACCTGTACATTTCATTTAATAATATTTTATTTTATTGTAATAGTGTAATCTTTTTAATTATTTTATATTTTATTTACATAATGGTCCAGGACTATTAATAATCTTTTGTTGCAACTTCAATCATTCATTACACAAAAAGGCTAAAAGAGGTGGAGTTATGGGTATGGGGTAACTTAAACTGCCTCGAGCAAATGTCAGTAATCGCTTTTTCTTTTACCGATGATGTATAATTTTGGCACTAGGTAAGTCCCCACGTAAAGTGTATAATAAGATATAGTTGCCCTCGAATCAAGTCTCCTCATAGAGGTATATGTGTTATGGTTATTAAGTCTCAATGGTATTCTCAAGTGATCCACTCCCCTGTAATTCCCTTCGGATGATTCCCAGCATGACAAAGGAAAGGAGTTAGCCCTCTTTAACCGACTTACCCTAGACAAGTTGGTGGTAGACTCAACTAATGAGCTGGAGGTTGTTTGCCTCAAAGCTCGGGAGCAGGGGTAGATGAAATAATGAATACTTACCATAAATGTGAGGTGGGTAGCCCTATATTTATAGATTTCAGGAGGGACAAGCCTCCTTGATTTAAGGGATCTTGTCTCCCTGTCAGATCTCACACCGCCGGTGGTCCCCTTGTAGTTGCCCTCATAGGCAATGAGTTCCTCAAGGAACTCACTTGACTTATATGTAGTGGATAGTGGAAGTGATTCCTGTAATACCCCAATTTTTATGTTAACTTCGTATTTTGGTCTTGTATAATTTATTTAAAGTGTGTTTATTTGTGCGAAATGTTTTTGAAAATTTTGAAGTGTGAATTTGGGGACCAAATTTTTTAATGAGGTGAGTGTGACACCCTGATTTTGACGCATCTTATTATTTTTGTCCTCGCATGCTTTAACTTGTGTTAGTGTATTTGTATGAAAATATATTTGAATTATTTTAATTGATTGTGTTATTGTTTTAGATGTTATTATTTGTTTTAAAAGTCTATGTTACTTGTCAATTTGTAATATGTGTAGTTATTGATTTTGTACTTTTTTTTAAAGAAGAGAAATTATTTTTGGTATATTTTTCCTACTTAAAAATCTGATCATTTTATCGTTTAATTTGTTGGTATAATTATTTGAAAATAATTTGATAGTCATCTCATAAATTTATCTTCATGAATGATTAATGTGACAAGACTTCTTTTTAATTGTCTAACTTAATAGAAGCCTTTATGTAAGAGTCTTGATTGAAGATTTATGTGAAGAGCTTTTATTTTAATTCATTAATTCAATAAATGGCAATTACTTGTGTGCTTTGATTAATTTAAAGTGTGAAGAGTCACTTTTAAATTATGTAATTTACATGCATGTCTCTATGTGTGTTTGGGTCTCTTAATGTTTAGAAATTAAAGTGTTATTTTATATTCATATATTTCAAAATACAAGAGTTGGGAAACTTGAGGCTTCTTTAATGTATAAAATATTTTTATTTCTTTTTATGTTACGGTACGAAAGGTCGCTTGTAATGTTGAATGTTGCATGCTATATTTCAGCTATGTTTCGATCAACGTTCTGATTTTCTTTTCGTTTCTCTTTTATGTTACTAATGCATGTCTAATTGTAAGTTAAATTTTACATAGGCATGTTCAATATTTTGAGTTTAATTGTTACATATGTATGTGTAATTGTGAGTTCAATTTAACTGCTCTAAGTGTTGCATTTTTGGTGTGTCACATTTTATTTTTGTATACAAATGACCAATGTGATACCAAAAATATTTTTTGAGCTTTTTCTCAAGAAAAATCTGATAATTTATCATTAGTTATTGTGTTTAAATGTTTGGAAAAACTTGTGAAAGGTCTCTCTTAATTTTGCACCTTTATTGTTGGTTTTAAAATGAGTTTTAAGTGCAATTTAAGCCATTTAAATTGCCATTTATTTTTAGCTCTTCAACCATTTCATCTTCCCTAAATCCACCCTATAAATACCCTCTTTTTTCCAGCCCTCATTTGTCCAAAAACGTTTTGGGCATTTTCTTCAAAAAAGTCTTCAAGTACTATTGTCTTTTTCTTTCAAGTTTGTAGCTTGTTCTTCTTGCAAGTACTTTCATAGTTCTTGCTCTTCCTAACCTTCAAATGTGGGTGTTCTACAAAACTATATATATGTATTATTTTCAAAACCTGGAAGGTATTTTAATATGTTTTCAACTTATATATAAGTAATGCATGGTTTCCAAAACGCACGTTCTATTGCATAAAAACCTAATCACGAAAGAGTTTTTGCATGCTTCCTCTGATTTTGAAAGATATATATTTTTTATATACATGATTGTTATTTTGTTTTGATTGACGGTTCAAGAAAGATACGTACGTTTGGTTCAGGTTAATTGGCTTGTAGTTTGGTCATTATGCCAGCGAGCTACTTGTCGGTTTCCTTTGCCCATTCCCTTTAAATCGAGTGATAGAAGCCTTCACTGATTTAGTTGGGTCGTAGAATTCCACCCCTGTACCATAGCAGGGTCCTGACTGGATAGTTTGATCGACTATCAGGGAGACATAAGGCCTGTTTTACTGTGGGGTTATAAAGAGCGGCATGAAATATTGTTTTCCTGAAAAGTATACGTTATTGAAAGTATATTGGATTTTAAGTTCTTGATTTTTATTGTTATGATTTTAATGAAAACTTCACCCGAAAATCTTTGAACACTCATTGAGGTTTTTCTCACACTTGTTTTTATTCCCTTCCTTGTAGGTGAGATGGCGGCGAAGAATGAACAACCGATAAACTCAGCAAACTAAGTGTGTAGTTGGGATTTGGAATTTTTGTCAATGAAAATAATGTCTTTTTGTCTTTTTCAAAAAGCTCATGTCATTTCCTTTTATATTGTGTATCTTTTAAAGACAAGAATGTTGAAAATCTTGTGGTTTTATTTGCTGAATAAAATATATTTTTATTCCAGCAACTTCAAACGAAAGGTTGTCTGTAACTTCCCATGTTTCACTAAACGTTTCGGCTCTGTTTTTGCCTGACGTCCCGACTGAAATTTACTCCTTATAAAAAGCCAAAAGTCGGGGCGTTACATTCCCCCTCGGATGAAATAGTGAATCCTAGGGGAATACAATCTTCCCCTCGTAAGAAGCTTCCTTTGTGAGAGATCTTCCGTAGCTTTATCACCGTGCCAGAATACACCCTATCATATGTCCCCCAAGTTATTAGTTATCTTCTCGTAGAAAGATAAGTAAGAACTTTCAAAGTTTCTTTATGACAGTTTGAATTTTTTCGAGGAGAATCCCTTCGAGGGCAATAATCTTCGAGGCGAAATATCCATCTTTGGCCATCTCTCCTCCACCGAAAAGAAATTAGGTTCGAAGAGACAAAACTTCGCTCGAGGAGAAGCTAGGTGACGTGGCAGTCGAGAAGACTGGTGAGAAATATATATACACATATGTTTATGTATACATATACATATACATATATATGTATTTCTATGTGTTTTTTTTTTTTTTTTGTGGGGAATTCAAATTTTGAAATTTGGCACTAGGGCTGTTAGGAATATCTGTTTAGATTTTGATCAGAAATCTAATGACTTATCTTAGCTCAGAAAGGTGGTTAGTACTCTTGGTTCACTTGAACACTGTAAAAGAGGAAAATCACTAAGTATGATAGTCTAGCAAATCTTGTATAGGATGTTAGGTCTCTGAATGTAATTTTTTATATCTTTGAAGAAGACCAAGAAGAAGGCTTCCAACAGGAGAGTTCAACAATTTTTGAAGTTTTGAAAACTGCACAAGATTGCTGAAGACAAAGGTCATCAGATACCTATGTCCAGATATCTTGAATAAACAAGTGTTTTTCAATAAACAAGTTTTGCGAAAGATATCTGAGAACACAAGGTTTCTGAACGAGGAAAAGTTCCCACAGATATCTACACTCAGATACCCTGGATAAAACTATATTTCTGGGAAACAATATTTCAACAAGTATCTGGAGATGAGAAGGTTTCTGGAAAGGGACATGCAATGCTTCAGAAAGCGTGCATAGTTCCGTTGGCACTACAGGACAAAGTATAGTACAGTACATTAAATGCACAGACAGAAATGTCTGAACAAAAACGGCAGTCTCTGAGAAGAAGACAAACATACAACAGTACTATACTCAGATATCAATAGTTTGAATTTCATTGAGCCTAACGGATACTATTCAAACGGCATGATTTTCAACGATAAATATCAACACTTAGAATGCTTGAAAAACACACAGAACTTACACCTTGAACTTACACTGAATACACAGAACTCACAACAAGAACACTATCTTTCAAACTCTCAAGCATATTACTAACCTTCAAGCTTTCTGTTGCGACCAAAGCTCTTGATTCTAAGTAGCACAAAAGTTCTAAGTGTCCTGATCCTTAACAAGTATTGTTATCTGTGAAGGAGTTGAATTAAGATTTCATATCTGAGATTCATTCTCTTGAACAACTTATCATAGACTTGGGTCAGTAAAGAACAAGATACCATACATTGAAAAGTGTATTAAGTATACTTGATTCATAGAACTATCTGCATAACTGAATAAGTTATTAAAGAAGCTCACCTGACAAACTACCTTAACCAACACCTTAAACGGCGTGGATTACAGGAAGTACTTAGTTTGGGAAACAAAGGAATAACTCCAAGGTTATTGAGCACAGGAAGTACTTATTTTTGGAAACTAAGGAACATACAAATTTTTTTTACTTTAACCAAGGAATGCCAGATATCACTCCAGTGGAACTTTTCTCTCACCTTGCCACAGTTGACTATGAGACAACTCAAAGAGAACAAACAACTGAAAAGTTGCAGAATATTGCTCTAGTTGCTCAAGGAACTTCTGAAAAGAAGGAAGGCAAGGAGGTGACTGAGGAGAATGCTCTTGTCAGAAGCAAATGAGACAATATGTCACCGAGATTGAGAGAAGAAAAGCCAAAGAGAAGTCAAAAGCATCTAGCTCAAATTATCACCAAGACAAAACATGTAATTGCCAAGCTCACGAACAAGCCGGTCAGCAAGCATCTAGTACTGAGGAAGCAGAAATCGGAAACGATATCTGCTTCTATTGTCAGAAACCTGGTCATTTTAAAAGAGATTGCCCTGTTTTCAATAAGCTAAAGACAGGTGACAAGAAAGATAGAAGAAACTTCAAAAGAGGTCGAGAGCTCGCCACCGAGGAAAGAAAGAAGATACAACCAACTCGATGCTCTAGACATTGAATCGATTCGAGGATGAAGACTCGATGATTCCACACCGCTTTCTCGTAGATGTGTGGTGTCTCTCATGAAGTGGTCGACTTTGGTCAAAAGAAGAAAGAAGTGTGTGGAGGGTCAAGAAATCTTTCCGTATATCTCCAACATTGAACCTTGTCTAATGGCTGATGAGGTAACACATACTTGTTATACTTATGGAAGTGATGAGGAAGGAATCAAAGATCTGGAACATCTCAGAAGAGAACTTGATCTCTACGAAAGAGAATTTCTAATGGTCCGAGCTAGAGCCGAAATCCTTGAAGAAGAAAAGAATTCTCTTGTAAAGGAAAATTCACAATTACTCAAGATATCTGAGAAAAAGGATGCTGAAAATGCATTTCTCAAAGCTCAGATATTTGAGACAGAAAAGTCACATAAAGAAGCATTGGCCAAACTTCAAAAGAAATGTGAAGGTCTTCTTTCTGAGAACAAGGAACTCAAAAAGAAGGAAGTATCTTTCCAATCTTATGTCAAAGCTAGTGATACTCTTACTGAAGTAAAATCTTATGTAAGAGATCCTTCAGAAATGGAGGACTTGGGTTGGACGCACAAACAAATAGATCTACCACTTTGAATAAGAGTGATGAAAGAATAACATTTGTCAGTGCTCAGCAAGATGATTCTCAAACAACCTATAACATTGGTCAGAAAGCTAAGGCTATTGACAAAGGAAAGGCAGTTGCGACTAAACCTTTGTGGGAAAAACAAGTCCAAAAGAAAGCTGTTGGGAATATTTCTGAAAAGAAACATAACACTGAAAAGTGTAATCACCCACAGTACTATGTCTCTCAGAAAGGAAAAATTGCAGGAGCTGGAAAATTCTCTTATGTCACGATTCGAAAGAAAATAGACTACCCAGAGACTAGCAAAGCTGCTGAGATGAGAACTCAGATAGCATCAGGTGCTCGAAATGGCATTGGCTATAAATCCATCGGAAAACAACTTGCTCGTGAGTATAAACAAGAGCAAGAACGATGGATAAAGGCTAGGATTGCTCACAACAATTATCAGAAGTGGAAGAAAAGTCAAGCCACTGAAAATCTAAATGTCGTATTAGAAGAAATGCAAGGAAAGCTAAGATTGTCGACAAGACTCAAAGAACTCGACAGTATCCGAAAGCACCACAAGGAGCACCAAGGAACACACTAAGGGAGAAAATAATTCTTAATAACAATGATACTAATCATTTACCTAGAATTCCTCCTTATGTTCCTATTAGACAAAAGAATGTCCCTAAGAAATTCATCCAGAAATGGATTCCTACAGGAAGATTCTTTAGTCCAGATGGTTCCATTGTTGGTATGAGAACCTAATCTCATGTTTCCTGTTTTTGTGCAGAACACTCTAAAGAATAATCCAAAGTGGCATTTTGATAGCGGATGTGGGAAGCACATGACAGGAGATAAAGCAAATCTGATTAACTACAGAAAATGCAATGATGGACCAATTATTAGATTTGTTGGAGGAGATGAAAATCCAACCATAGGATTTGGCAATCTGAAGTTTGGAGCCCTTACAATCTCTGAAGTACTACATGTAAAGGGATTGAAATATAATCTCCTAAGCATGAGTAAATTAGTAGACAAAGGGTACACTGTCAAGATCAAGTCAAAACTATGCAAAGTAATTGACAATGAGTAAAATCAAACAGTCTTGGTTGCTAGGCGGAAAGGAAATCTTTATGTTGTCGACCAGGCATCCGCCACAATCAAGAATGTCTCATGGTGAGTCAATCTGCCACATCAAGAAAACTGGATATGGCATAAGAGAATGAGTCACTTGAATTTCAAAACTCTGAACAAGCTAGCCAAGAAAGAATTGGTGGTTGGTTTACCCAAAATGTTATATAGAAAAGATGGTATATGCTCAGCTTGACAAATGGGAAAACAATCCAAAACATCTTTCAAGTCTAAAACTAGACACTCCAGTGAAAGGCCACTGCAAATGTTACATATGGATCTTTTTGAGTCCTCTGAACCGCCTATGCAGAAAGAAGTATGGTCCGTTGTTGTTGATGATTACTCAAGATTCACTTGGGTTTTATTTCTCAAACAAAAATCATGCAAGGTGAAATACCCAACTTGTCAATAAGCTTGAAGTCATGAAAATGACAAGGTATCAGAATCGTAATGCACTATGGTAATCGAAGTTTGTGAACCAAAGACATAAAAGAGTTTTGTACCGCAATGATATACAACATCAATTATCTTCAGAAGGACACCACAACAAAATGGTGTTGCCGAAAGGAAGAATAGGACCTAAAAGAAGCAAAGAAGAACAATGCTTACGACATCAAATAAGTGAAATCTATTGGGTTGAAGTCATAACACAGCCTGCTATACTCAAAATAGATGTTTGATTAAGAAACACCATGACAAAACTCCTTATGAGCTTTTGATTGGTAGACCCCCTAGTATCAAACATCTAGGGGTGTTTGGTTGCAGATGTTTTGTTCTTAACAATGGAAAAGAATACTTGAGAACATTTCAACCAAAAGCAGATGAAGGAGTATTTCTTGGTTATTCTCTGAATAGCAAAGCCTACAGAATCTACAACAAAAGAACATAAAAGATTGAAGAATCTGTTCATGTAGTCTTCTACGAAGGAAACAAGAAAGTACCCTTGAATGAAGAACTCTCAGATAGGTTCAAAGAACTAATGATTAAAGATTCTGAAAAAGAATCCTCAAAAGGAAACAATTCTATCATTCACTTAGAGGATGAATCTGACGATGAAAAGCAACCATTGCTTAGTAACAACTAGATGACTCTAGGACATGATGAAGAATTTCCTATGAGAATTCCAGAAATGGAACATGTTACTGAGAACCTTCATCATGAAGAGGTTTCTGAGAATGAGATTGCTGAAAATCAAATTCCAGATATCTCTAACACTGAAAAAGTGTCAGATATCCATGGCATTTCCCATGAGTCAGATATCTCAGATACTGCACAAGTATCCCATCAAGATCATATTGATTCACATTCAGATCAAAATGATCTTGATCCTACTAGTTCAAAATCCATATGAAATGAATAAGAAATCATCCTGCCAAGGCTGTGATCGGTCCTTTAGACCAAGGAGTTAGAACTAGGAGAGCAGTTTCTGACTCTCTTTATGGATGTTTCATCTCAAATATTGAACCTAAAACTATAGAAGAAGCATTGAAGGATCAAGATTGGATCTCTGCAATGCAAGAAGAGTTGGATCAATTTGAGAGAAACAAAGTCTGGAAACTGGTTCCATTTGTTGACGGAATATCTGTAATTGGAATCAAGTGGGTTTTCAGAAATAAAATGAATGAGTCTGGTGAAATAACCATAAACAAAGCAAGGCTGGTTGCCAAGGGATTCACCCAGACTGAAGGACTAGATTTTTATGAATCTTATACACCAGTTGCAAGATTGGATGCAATAAGACTCTTTCTAGCCTTTGCAGCTCATAATGACTTCACAGTTTATCAAATGGATGTCAAGAGTGCATTCCTAAATGGTGAACTTGCTGAGGAAGTCTATGTTGAGCAACCACCAGGCTTTGAAGTTTCCTCAGAAAGTAGGATGGTCTATAAGCTTCAGAAAGCTCTGTATGGGCTGAAACAAGCTCCAAGAGCATGGTATGATACATTGGCCAGATACCTACTAGAAAGTGGCTTCAAGAAAGGAGATGTTGATAAAACACTCTTTACATTGAACCATGATGGAAAACTACTTTTAGTTCAAATATATGTTGATGACATTATATTTGGATCTAAAGACAAGCAACTTTGTAAAGACTTTGCTGAGCTCATGAAAAGTAAATTTGAAATGAGCATGATGGGAGAATTAAACTACTTCCTAGGATTGCAAGTCAAGCAACTTAATGATGGAATATTCATTAGTCAAACAAAGTATGCAAAGGACATGCTCAACAAGTTTAATCTAAAGCCTTCTGAAAAGAATGCTAAGATACCTATGATCATTGGAACCAAAATGACCTATACTGAAACTGACAAGAGTATTGAAGAACACAAGTATAGGAAATTGATTGGGTCTCTACTGTACCTCACTACAAGTAGACCTGATATTCAATACGCAGTAGGAGTGTGTGCTAGATTTTAGACAA
This sequence comes from Plantago major, assembly GCA_026545765.1. NCBI lineage: Eukaryota > Viridiplantae > Streptophyta > Magnoliopsida > Lamiales > Plantaginaceae > Plantago > Plantago major. The sequence continues at coordinate 166,432 of JAIFAC010000078.1, forward strand.
ATCCAATGCAATCACACTACAACATTGCTACGAAAATATTAAGGTATGTAAAGGGTACTGTAGAAGTTGGATTGTGGTATCCAAAAGATAGTGGATTGAGTTTAGTTGCCTATTCTGATGCTGACTATGCTGGATCATTGCTTGATAGAAAAAGCACCTCAGGAACTTGTCAATTTCTTGGTGCCAGATTAATATCATGGTTCAGCAAGAAACAAAACTCAATTGCCACATCAACCAGAGGTCAATATATTGCTTCGGTATTGTGCTTCATGACATCGTGGATACAACAACAACTCAGAGACTATGAGGTCAATGAAGAGAAAACTCCGATTTTCTGTGACAACACAAGTGCTATTGCCATAACTCAGAATCCTAAGTTTCATGCAAGAACAAAGCACATTGATGTTAGACACCACTTCATTAGAGACCATGTTGAAAAAGGCAATATAGAGATACTCAAGATTGGTACTGAAGACCAACTTGCAGATATCTTTACAAAGCCTTTGCAAGAAAGCAGGTTCTTAACCTTGAGACATAGTCTTGGGTTAATGGAGTTACTAAAGGAACTGAAAAGTTCTAATCTCTGAGATGAGGATTCAGAAGAGAGATAAGATATCTGGAACAGGAATCCAGAATATCAAAGGCAAAAGGTGAAACACTTAGCAAACAAGTATCTGAGACGGGTACTCAGATATCAAAAGTTAAAGGGTAAAATGGCTATTTGAAGATTTCTGAGATAGGTACTCAGATATCTGGTTCACTCAGTGAGGGGGAACATAAGAAAGAATAGTACAACTATTTGCAGTCAACTACTCTCTTGAAATTTGTGTTATTCCTATTTTTGTGTAAAACATGAACAGATACTGAGTGTGAGATAGACTCAGATACAAAAATTATCCCTTAGTCACACAGAAGAAATGTGATTCAGATAGCTAATCGCCAAAATTCATTAATTGGGCACAATCACATGGGTTGATTGTGATCATTGTTGAAAAAGCAATCCCAACCATTGAAGAAATAGGCCTTCCATTTTAAAGGCCGAGATTAATTCTCTGTAAATTAGTGGATCAGAAACTCGTAAGGGCCCACTAAGCAATTAATGCAAATCGAATTTTACCCACGCCTTATTGCACGTACACAGATACAAATGCACAAAATTAATTTGTGTATTTTTGTCTGTTGGAATTACACTGCTATATATATAGGATTTTGACAAAAGAAATCACTTTCGCCTAATACCTCATTTGCTCTTGCATAAAAACTGCAAAATTCTCTCAAATCTCTCTGCAATTTTCTCTGCATCTACTGATTCCCTCTTAGTTTTTCTGCAAAGAATCACTAATCTCCTACCTTAATCTCTTCCGCTTTTCAAAAACTTCACTATTTAAAGATATGGTTCAAACGTGTTTCTACTCGTAAATCCTGTTATACCACATCCGTATCGCTGAAAAGCAAGCACCAAAGTCGGTTATAACAAACAATCGTTGATTGAGAGTTCAACTCGATTATTGGACTTCAAATCACAGATGATTTGGGTGGTGCCATGATTGAGGAATACCGGTAGTCAGTAATAGAAAACTGCATCGACAGAAGTCGGTACTTGATATGCTTCAAAAGGCACAAATCAAGGGCTTTCTATCTGCTCTTCCCAGTGGAGTTTCTTCACTGGATGTCCTGGAGTTTTACAATAACTCCACGATTATCTCCAAAGTCTCTGAAGGCATTGAGACAGTGTCTATTAAGACCAAAGTCCAACGACAAGAAATCATGTTGGATGAAACAACTTTCTGTGAGCTGTTTGAACATCAAAATCTTGGAAAGGATTTTGAAATTGACACCAAGGATGAAGATCTCCTTGAAGGTGTGAAGCAACTATATAGTGATGTGTGTGATCTTGACAAGCCAGACACACCCATCGACTTTAAGCTTGTTGACATAAGGACCAGACATTTGTTGGTCCACTGGGATGTGTTGGCATGTATCCTTCACAGATGCTTTGATGGTCTACAAGGAGGTGCTGACCAGATAAGCCAAGAACGCTGGATGATGATGTTCTTGTTGAATCAACAAGATAAAAGGCTGGAAAACCCTTTCAATTGGGGGAAGTACGCCTTCATGAAATTTGTGAAGAAGATATAAGGCTTTGAGCTTAAAATCGTTAAGGACCTTGCTGAGCCAAAAGCCACAGTAAGCTTTGGACTGAAGATTTGCTACTTACTGGAGTGCTGTTGGTCCAGATAACGGAAAAGTAAAAGACTAGAGGGGGGGTGAATAGTCTTTTAAAACTTTTGTCGATAAGCACAGTTTCTTAAATATCTGTGAAGATATCTAATACTTAATTTCAGAGAGCGGAAGACTTTTCTAAGATAAGTGCACGTGTTCAGCAAGATAAGTGTAAGTACTTTGCAATATAAGTAAAACAAGTAATAAACTGCAGAGAGTAAATAACACAAGTCTTTTTATAGTGGTATCTGAAGGTGGCGTAATCCTTCAACTAATCCACTTCGGTCTTTCTCAGACCTAGAATCCACTAAGATAAATGAGGTAACCTTACAGATATCTTTTCTTGATTCCTAAATACACTAGGTTCCCAACCAAGTGTTCCCCCTGAGTTATTCCCCGGCTTTCACAACCAAGTACTTCATGTACTCAGAAACCTTTTTGAGCTGTTCCTTAGTTTCCCAAACTAAGTACTTCCTGTGCTCAATAACCTTGGAGTTATTCCTGAGTTTCCCAAACTAAGTACTTCCTGTACTCCACGCCATTTAAGGTGTTGGTTTTAGGTTTATTTGTCAGGTGAGCTTCTTAAATAACTTATTCAGTTATTCAGATAGCTCTATGAATCAAGTATACTTACTACACTTTTCAATGTATGGTATCTTGTTCTCTACTGACCCAAGTCTATTGTAAGTGTTCCAGAGAATGAATCTCAGATATGAAATCTTAATTCAACTCCTTCACATATAACAATGCTCGTTAAGGATCAGGACACTTAGAACTTTTGTGCTACATAGAATCAAGAGCTTTGGTCGCAACAGAAAGCTTGAAAGTAAGTAGTTTGCTTGAGAGAGCTTGTGTGAGTATTCAGTATAAGTTCAGTGATCTAAGGTGTTCAGTGTGTGTTCACAAGCAGTCTAAGTGTTGATATTTATAGATGAATTTTGAGTGCCGTTTGAATAGTATCCGTTAGGCTTAAATCAAATTCAAACTATTGATATCTGAGTATAGTAATCAGCAGTTTGTCTTCTTCTTCGGTTACGCCTTTTGTTCGCATTTTTCGTCATGCATTTAATGCGCTGTACTATACTTTGTCCTGTAGTGCCAACGAAACTATGCAAGCTTTCTGAGGCTTTGCATGTTCTTTTCCCGAGATCATCATAGCTCCAGAGACCACTTGTTTAAACAACTTGTTATAATATGTTTCTTTTTCAGAAGCATATTTTATGTCCAAGGTATCTGAGTGTAGATATCTGTGGGCACTTTCCTTGTCTCAGAAACCTTTTATTCTCATATATCTTTTGCAACTCGTGTTTCAAACACTTGTTTCTCCAAGATATCTCGACATAGGTATCTGAAAAACCCTTGTCTTCAAAGAATCTTGTGCGCTTTCAAATCTTCAAACTGCTGAACTTTTCCGCCGGATGCCTTCTTCTTGGTCTTCTTCGTAAAATAAAAATTACATTTCGAGACCTAACATCCTATACAAGATTTGGTAGACTATCATACTTAGTGAGTTTCCTCTTTTACAGTGTTCAAGTGAACTAAGAGTACTAATCACCTTTCTGAGCTAAGATAAGTCATTAGGTTGCTGATCAAAATCTAAACATATAATCCTAACAAATTTCCATTTTGATCACCAACAATGACTATCCGACCTATTACAACTGGATGAGGAAACAATCCACCACTTAATCATTTCTTATGATCTTTTAATTCATATAATTATGCGTAAAGTAAACATCAACCAAATCACAAGGTGTGATCTTTGCTAACAAGTTATCTTATATATAAAATGATATCCGAGTAAGTTCATCGATATGATACAGAAAGCTTACAGATAACTTTTTCAAGATTTAATGTAAAAGATCAATCAAAGAAATCACATAAACTACTTAGTTAAATAGAACAACAGAGTTACCAAGCTCCAAGTGAACATTCTAAATGACAAGTCTTCAAAATCTTCAAGTCTTCAAAATTTCCATGGATCACCGCAAATCTCCTATCACCAAACCTTTTGATATCATCGTAGTAGTCATAGAGAAGAGTTCGATAATCATCTCTCAGCCTCGCAAATCCACGCACTTCCTTGTAGGTTTTGGTGGGATTTCTCTTGACAAAATGCTTGACCCACAGATACTTTCCCCACTTCCAGGCATGCTCGATTCTGATATCTGATAGCTTGAAGTATTCATAAATGATCTTCAGATATCTGATGTCACTCTTGTATTGATCTTTAGTTAAGTAGAAGGACTCATAGGGTTCCACCGCAAGTCTTGCTCTTGTGCATGTTCCAGTAATGTTGGGAATTTTGTGCACATCATCTGGCTTTCCATAAGGACATTCATCAGAGAGGTCCTTCTTCATGGCTTATGTTCTCTTGATTACTTCAAAATCCAACCATGCTTTGATGTGGTTGGTGTTAATCAAGATTGGCTTATATTTTCTCCATGCCATGAGCTGTTTATGGATTGGTTCTGGAAACCTTGAATTTACCAGTAAGTGCTTGAGTTCCAGAATCCAGTAGCCATTCTTCTGATTAATGCATCTATAGACAGAGGAATTGTTGTCATTCTTCACATACTCAATTTTGGCTTCTTCTGGCCTGAGTGGAAGTTGACTTTGTCTTTGTTCAGCTCTCAGCCTGTTCCTTCTTTGTCTAGAATTCTCCTTTGGGGGATTGCTTGAAGAACCACCGGATCGACTTGGTATTTCCGAGGGTGTGTTAGTGCTAAAGGCTTTGCAACTATGGGCCCGCTTAGCTATCAATTTTCCTTTTTCTGTGAAGAGGAGCTTCATCTTCATCAGTCTCTTCATCATCATCAAGATCAATTCTTGTGAGACTTTTGCAGCCTTCTTCATTGCCCAGGGATTTGATTTGGCCTTCTTCTTCTTCAGAAGATTCATCAATCCCTCTTACTTGTCTTCTCCTTGGAGCCTTGGTACTCCTTGGAGGTCTTTTTGCCATGGCCCTTGTTACCATTGTAGTTTCTTCAATACATCGAAGTAGCTACTATTTGCAAAGCAACTGATTTGATGAGGGATCATTTATTCTGAGTGGTGGCGAAGTTTTCTTGTTTCCTCTTCCTTTCTGAGCGGCACCAACTCTAGATTTCTTCTTTCCTTCCACCTGATCTTGAGATCCAAATTCTTCCCCCTTAGTCATTGTCGATCGATTATACCACAAAAGAATCGAGAGAGACTCAAAATTCTTTTGCAAGTAGTTGTAAAGGACCAACTCAAGTTCACCTTGAGCTCCGATTTTGTTTGATAAGTCCATTTTCCTTATCGCTGAGCTCGCCAACGGGCCTAGTATGGCATCTGCTTCCAAAGCAGTAACTTGCCTCATGAAAAGCTTTTTCAGCTAATGACATATCATCGTCCCTTATCATTCCCAGATCCTTCTGAGCAATAACCATACTGGTTGTTCTCTGAGTGATGAGTTTTGTGCACTTCTTCATTTCTGAGGGGACGGAGGCAATTACATCTTTGTTTTTGTGAAGACAACTCCTTTCTAAGATGTGCCAAAACATGGTATCTATTCACGTATTCATGGGAGTGGACATTTGGCAGTTTGTTGAAAACTTCAGGAGCAATTAGCTTCCTTTTCAGATGAGAAACCGCTAAGTGTTCATTGCGGTGTGCTGCCAAAGTCTTAGTTAAGTGAATTAACAAATATCTGAAAAGTAATGTCTTAGGGAATTCTCTATCACCTGTAGCACAGGCTCAGATTCCTTAAGAGGTGAGGTAGTAGCCTCCTTCGCCTCTCGAGGCAAGCTTTTCAGCTTCCTCTTGTTCTTTTGTTTCTAATTCAGCCTGTAACAAAGAAATTTTTATAAGTAACAAGATTGATGAACATGAAATTTCACAAGTAGAGAGTTAAACCATTCAACTACCTGAGCATTGTCAGGCTGATTGGTCTCTGGAACTTGTGACCCTTCTATGCTTTGGTCTTGCTGTTCCATTATGGCTTCTTTGTTTGAAGTTTCTGGTACTTCAGACCTTTCCCGAAAGTGATCGACTCATTGCCTCCCTTGTTTGATCATTCGAGGTGTGTCTCATTGATCCTCTCTAGAGTCGGGGAACCCGCTTGTTTGCGGATTTTCTTCAAAGATGTTGCATAGATGATATGTCGAAATGGAGTTCATTTACCATTTCATCAACCACTTGTCATTGTGGTTGTGGTTGTTGTGGTTGTCTCGAAGCGTAAGTTTGAGCAAATGAGAGCTCTTCCAGATTTTTAAGTGTGGTGTCGACATCGCCTCACCAACACTAGGTCACCACTCATCGTGGCTTCTTGAAGTTGTTTATACGTGATTTTCTCGATGGTGTGTCAGCACCAACAACCTTTGCTATAGGTGCTTGCTCACCATTTTGAGCCGGTTGCTTTCTCAAGAACCTTGAACCTTTTGTTCTTCCCTTTGCCTTGGTTACTTTTTCAAGAACCTGGGTCTGGATCTTCTCCTCGTCCGATTCACATCGAAATGAACAGAGTTATCAATAATCCTCACGCTTCGCAGAAGAGTTTGAAGTTTTTCAAGATTTATGAGTTCATCGCCAAGGCTTTCGCAATAGTCTTGACATTTCGAAGCACTTTCTCTTGTCAATCTACTTGATCAAGAGTCGATGCCTTTTGCAAAGATTGATGAGTTCATCTTTATCGATGAGTTCATCTGCAGCGACGTCAGGTATCTAGGAATCGACAACCTCAATGGGTGTGCCTTCTGATTTGCCAGCAGACTTCTTCCGTGAAGTTCTGGGCTTCTTGGTCGCAACTTTTCCCTCAAATACCTCTTCAGTCTTTCGCTTCTTGGAACCTTTCTGAGATCCAAAGAATCTTTTTCATCATGTTTGTATACTCATATTTGTAGAGTAGGTTACTATTGGCAATGTCCGCCGCCTCCGAGCTCAATGCCAAGACATCCCAAGAAGTAGCAAATTTTCGCCTATGGCTTATCGTGGCTTTTCGCTCAAGAAGGCCCTTAACGATTTTAGGCTCAAAGCCAGATCTTCTTCACAAATTTCATGAAGGCGCATTTCCAATTAAAAGGGTTTTCCGCTTTTGTCTTGTCGACTCAACAAGAACAACATCATCCAAATGTTTCGCTTATCCGTCAAGACCTCCTTGTAGACCATCGGCCTCCGTGAAGAATACATGCCAACACATCCCAAAGGACCAAAAGATGTCCGTCCTTATGTCGCCAGTTTAAAGATGTCCGTTTGTCAAGATCACACACATTATCAGAGTAGTTGCTTCACACCTTCAAGGAGATCTTCATCTCAGTGTCAATTTCAAAATCCTTTCCAAGATTTTGAAATTCAAACAAATTCACGTAAAGTCGCTTCGTCAATAGATTTCTTGTCCTTCGACTTCGTCTTGATAGACACTATCTCAAAGGCTTTCAGAGATCTTGAAAATAATCGTGGAGTTGTTGTAAAACTCCAGAACATCCAGTGAAGAAACTCCGCTAGGAAGAGCAGATAGAAAGCCCTTGATTTTTGCCTTTTCAAGCATATCAAGTACCAACTTCCGTCACCGTTTTCTATTGCCTACTGTATTCCTCAATCATGGCACCACCCCAAATCATCCTGTGATTTGAAGTCCAATGATCGTGGTCAATTCTCCGATCAACCGATTGTTTGTTATAATTAGCACCGTGCTCGCTTTTCCAGCATCAAAGTAGCTTCAGATTTCGAGAAGAAGCACGCTTGGGAGCCATCTCTTTAAATAGTGAAGTTTTTGAAAAATGAGAAAGAGATTTGGGTGAGAGATTAGTAATTTTTGCGTAAAACTAATGTAGATTTGCAGAGGTCAAGAAGAGTTTTGCTATTCTTGTGCAGTAAGTTCAGATGTCGGATTAGGCGAAAGTAATTTCTTTTGCCAAAATCCCATATATATAGCAATGTAATCTCCATGCATATATACATACACATTAATTTTGTGTGTAAGTATCAGAATTGCAAGTGAGGAGTAAAAGCTTGTTCGCATTAAATGCATAGTGGGCCCTGCCGAATTTTAATATTCACTATTTATCGAGAGTTAATCTCACCGAAGATCAATCGATCAATTCATCAAGGGTCACCATTGCTTTCAAAGAATGATCACAATCAACAAATGTAATTGTGCCCATTTAATGAATTTTGGCTATTAGCTCAATCACGCTTCGTATGACCAAGAACACTTTTGCATCTCAATTTATCTCACACTTGGTATTTGTCCAAGTTTTACACAAAGATAGAAATAATACAAATTTCAAGAGAGTAGTAGATCGCAGACAGTACTATTCTCTTTGTGTTCCTCATCGAAAGTGATCCAGATATCCGAATTCGCCTCGTAAATCTTTGAATAGCCATTTTACCCTTTAGCCTTTAGTTTCGGATACCCGCCTGCATTCCTCTTCTCCGGATACCCGCCCAGATACCTTTTCTCTCTTCTTTGATATCTTCTTCTGATATCTCTTCTCTGAACTTTTTCAGTTCTTTGGTAGCTCCATTAGTCCAAGACTGTGTCTTAAGGCTAAGAATCTACTTTCTTGTAGTGGCTTAGTGAAGATATCTGCAAGTTGGTCTTCAGTGCCAATCTTGAGTATCTCTATATTGCCTTGTTCAACATGGTCTCTGATGAAGTGGTGTCTAACATCAATGTGCTTTGTTCTTGCATGAAACTTAGGATTCTGAGTTATGGCAATAGCACTTGTGTTGTCACAGAAAATGGGAGTTTTTTCTTCATTGAGTCCATAGTCTCTGAGTTGTTGTTGTATCCACAATATATGTGAATCACAACATCCAGCATCAATATATTCAGCTTCTGTGGTAGATGTGGCAATTGAATTTTGTTTCTTTCTGAACCATGATATTAATCTAGCACCAAGAAATTGACAAGTTCCTGAGGTGCTTTTTCTATCAAGCAATGATCCAGCATAGTCGGCATCTGAATAGCCAACCAAACTCAATCCACTATCTTTTGGATACCACAATCCAATTTCTACAATACCTTTTACATACCTTAATATCTTCATAGCAATGTTGTAGTGTGACTGCATTGGATTTGTCTGAAATCTAGCACACACACCAACTGCATATTGAATATCAGGTCTACTTGCAGTGAGGTATAGTAGAGACCCAATCAATTTCCTATACTTGTGTTCTTCAACACTCTTGTCAGATTCAGTATAGGTCATTTTGGTTCCAATGCTCATTGGTATCTTAGCATTCTTTTCGTAGGTCAGATTGAACATATTGAGCATCTCCTTTGCATACTTTGTTTGACTAATGAATATTCCATCATTGAGTTGCTTGACTTGCAGCCCTAGGAAGTAATTCAATTCTCCCATCATGCTCATCTCAAATTTACATCTCATGAGTTCAGCAAAGTCTTCACGAAGTTGCTTGTCTTTAGATCCAAATATAATGTCATCAACATATACTTGAACTAAAAGTAGTTTCCCATCATGGTTCAATGTGAAGAGTGTTTTATCAACATCTCCTTTCTTGAAACCACTTTCTAGTAGGTATCCGCCAATGTATCATACCATGCTCGAGCTTGTTTCACCCATACAGAGCTTCAAGCTTATAGACCATCCCGCTTTCTCGAGGGAACTTCAAAACCTGTGGTTGCTCAACATAGACTTCTCCAGCCACCATTTATAAATGCACTTGACATCCATCTAATAAATCAGAAGTCATTATGAGTCGCAAAGGCTAGAAAGAGTCTTATTGCATCCAATCTTGCAACCGGTGCATAAGATTCATCAAAATCTAGTCCTTCATTCTGGTGAATCCTCGCAACCAACCTAGCTTTGTTTCCGTTATTTCACCAGACTCATTCATTTTGTTTCGAAACCCACTTGGTTCCGACATGTATATTCTCACAAGAAATGGAACCAGCTTCAGACTTTGTTTCTCAAATTGATCCAACTCTTCTTGCATTGCAGATCCAATTTTGATCCTTTAATGCTTCTTCTATTGTCTTTCGTTCAATTTTTGAGATGAAACATCCATAGAGACAACTTGCATTTTCAAATGATTGCTCTTCTAGTTCTAACTCCTCGTCTATGGGATCAATCACATCCTTTGCGTGATGATTTCTTATCCATTTCATAATGGGTTTTGAACTAGTAGGATCAATATCATTTTGATTTGAATGTGAATCAATATGATCTTGATGAGATACTTGGCAAGATTCCAGATATCCATATGGGAAATGCCATGGATATCGACACTCTTTCTTGTTAGAGATATCGAATTTGCATTTCAAAGAAACTCTCTTTAGATACCTCTTCATGATGAAGGTTCTCAAGAATCTGCTCCATTTCGAATTTCATAGGAAATTCTTCATCATGTCTTAGAGTCATCCGTTGTTACTAAGCATAGGTTGCTTTTCATCGCCGACTCATCCTCTATTTGAATGATGGAATTATTTCCTTTTGAGGATCCTTTTTCAGAATCTTTAATCATTAGTTCTTTGAACCTATCTAAGAGATCATCATTCAAGAGTACTTTCTTGTTTCCTTCATAGAATACTACATGAATAGATTCTTCGATCTTTTGTGTTCTTTTGTTGTAGATTCTGTAGGCTTTGCTATTCAGAGAATAACCAAGAAATACTCCTTCATCTGCCTTTGGTTGAAATGTTCTCAAGTATTCTTTTCCATTGTTAAGAACAAAACATCTGCAACCAAACACCCTTAAATGCTTGATACTAGGTGGTCTACCACTGAAAAGCTCGTACGGAGTTTTGTCATGGTGTTTGTTAATCAAACATCTATTTTGAGTGTAGCATGCTGTGTTTACAGCTTCAACCCAATATATTTCACTTATTTCAGTGTCAGCAAGCATTGCTCTTGTTGCTTCTTTTAGGGTCCTATTCTTTCTTTCAGCAACACCATTTTGTTGTGGTGTTCTTACAGAAGATAGTTGATGTTGTATACCTTTGCAGGTACAAAACTCTTTGATGTACTGGTTCACAAATTCAGTACCATGGTCTGTTCTAATTACAGATACCTTGTCATTTTTCATGACTTCGAGCTTATTCAGCAAGTTAGGTATCTCAACCCTTGCATCAGATTTGTGTTTGAGAAAGACAACCCAAGTGAACCTTGAGTAATCATCAACAACAACCAGAACATACTTCTTTCCTGCATAACTAGTTACTGAGGATTCAAACAAATCCATATGTAACAATTTGCAAGGCCTTTCACTGGAATGTCTAGTCTTAGACTTGAAAGATGTTTTGGATTGTTTTCCCATTTGGAAATTTGAGCATACACCTTCTTTTCTATATGCCATTTTGGGTAAACCAACCACCAACTCTTATTCAGAGTTTTGAAATTCAAGTGACTCTTTCTTTTATGCCATAGCCAATTTTCTTCAGTGTGGCCAGATTGACTCACCATGAGACATTCTTCGGTTGTAGCGGATGCCCAATCAGCAACATAAAGATTTCCTTTACGCCTTGCAACCAAGACTGTCTGCTTTGACTCATTGTCAATCACTTTACATAGTTTTGACTTGATCTTGACAGAGTATCCTTTGTCTACTAGTTGACTCATGCTTAGGAGATTATATTTCAATCCCTTTACATGAAGTACTTCAGAGATTGTGAGGGCTCCGAATTTCAAATTGCCAAAACCTATGGTTGGATTTTCATCTCCTCCAGCAAACCTGATAATTGGTCCATCATTGCACTTTTTGTAGTTAATCAGATTTGCTTTGTCTCCTGTCATGTGCTTCCCACATCCACTATCAAAATGCCACTTTGAGTTAGTCTTTAGAGTGTTCTGCACAAAACAGAAATGTGAGATTAGGTTCTCATACCAACAATGGAACCATCTGGACTAAAGAATCTTCCAGTAGGAATCCATTTTTGAATGAATTTCTTAGGAACATTCTTTTGTCTAACAGGAACATAAGGAGGAATCTTAGTTAAATGATTGGTATCATTGTTGTTAAAAACTATTTTCTTCCTTGGTGTGTTCCTAGGTTCTCCATTTGGTGCTTTCAGATACCTATCAAATTTCTGAGTCTGCTTTCCAGCAAACTTAGCTTTCCTAGCCAGATTTCTTCTAGCCCTGGCATTCAAATTTTCAGTGGCTTGATTTATCTTCCACTTCTGATAATTGTTGTGAGCAATTCTAGCCTTTAACCATCGTTCTTGCTCTTGTTTGTATTCGTGAGCAAGTTGTTTCCCGATAGCTTTATAGCCAATACCATTCCGAGCACCGATGTCCTCGAGATCTCTCTTCAGCAGCTTTGCTAGTCTCTGGATGATCAATTTTCTTTCCAGAAAACGTGACATAAGAAAATTTTCCAGCTCCTGCAATTTTTCCTTTTTGAGAGACATAGCACTGTGGGTAATTGCACTTCTCAGTGTTATGTTTCTTTTCAGAGACATTTCCACGCTTTTCGACTTGTTTTTCCCACAAAGGCTTGGTCGAATCGCTTTCCTTTGTCAAGAATCTTAGCTTTCGATGTGTTGTAGATTGTTTGGGAATCACCTTGCTGAGCACTGACGAATGTTAGTCCTTTATTACTCTTATTCAGAGTGGTGGAACTATCTGTGTGTGTGTCCAGCCCAAGTCCTCTCTTTTCTGAAGGATCTCTTAAATAAGATTGTACTTCAGTAAGAGTGTCACTAGCTTTGGCATAAGATTGAAAAGATAGCTCTTTATTTTTGAGTTCCTTATTCTCGTAAAGAAGACCTTCATATTTCTTTTGAAGATTAGCCATTGCTTCTTTATGTAACTTTTCGGTCTCGTATATCGAGCCTTGAGAAATGCATTTTCAAAGATCCTTTTCTCAGATATCTTGATTAATTGAGAATTTTCCTTTGCAAGAGAATTCTTTTCTTCTTCGAATTTTTCGGCTCTATCTCGGAACATTAGAAATTCTCTTTTGTAAAGATCAATTTCTTTTCCGAGATTTTCCAGCTTTTTGATTCCTTCTTCATCACTCTCATAAGTATAACAGAAGTATGTGTTACCTCATCACCATTAGATAAGGTTCAATATTGAGATATCGGGAAGATTTCTTCACCATTCCACACTTATTTCTTCTTTGACCAAAGTCAATTACTTCATGAGAAACACCGATATTTCGGGAAGTCAGTGGAATCATCCGAATCCTCATCCTCGTAATCGACTCAATATCTAGAGCATCCATTGAAGTTGAATCTTTTCCTTTCTTCAAGGAGCATAGCTCTTTGACTTCTTTTGAAGATTCTTCTATCTTTCTTGTCACCGCCTTAAGTTTGTTAAAGGCGGACAATCCTTCTAGAAATGACCAGTTTCGATAATAGAAATGTATATCATTTCGATTTCGCCTTCCTTAGTACTTGATGCTTTTGAAATGGCTTGTTCAATGAAGCTTTGCATATTTTCAGACAGTGATAGTTTGAGCCTAGAGGCTTTTTTCTCTTCGCTTTTCTTCTCTCAATTTCTCAACTGACATATTTTACCATTTGCTTTACGAAGAGCATCCTCACATATCCTCGCCTTTCTTCTTTTCAAGTTCCTTGAGCAACTAGAGCAACACTCAACTTCTCGCTTGTTTGTTCCTTTGAGTTGTCTCATAGTCAACAAAGGGCAAGGTGAGAGAAAGTTCCACATGAGTGATATCCGCATTCCTCGTTAAAGTAGAAAAACTTTGTGTGTTCCTGCTATGATTAAGACTTCTCACAATGGTTTTAATCTTTTCTGACTGGGTATATCTATTACTTTCACCAAGTGCAGCCATGTCACTCATAAGTGTTGTAAACCGGAAATCTAGTTCTTCAAGAGTCTCCGAGGGACCTTGTTTAAAGTTTTGGAATTTTAGCTTCAAAACTTCGAACTTATTTTCCTTTGTTTTTTCAAGAATAAAGACAGATTTCTTCAATCAACTGTGCCACTTTCCATTTTTGCACCCACAATTTATATCAGATGTGCTCGAGTAGAACGATGATGATATTACGAGCCTGTCCATCCAAACGATTTCTCTGCATCTTCCGATGTCTAGAGTTCTTTCGCTTTGGTTCAGAATGACTTGATCGGGTGTCTCCACCGGTCGACGATATGTGTGTGAAGACCCATCACTTTGTTCTCTGTCTCTACCATTAGAAACCTCTATGACTTGCTTGAGTTGTTGAATGACTATTGGGCCATTCTTTATTACTTCGATCATTTCACACCGATGGCTTCTAGTGGAGCATCATGTTGTTCTTCCATTTCTCATAATTCTCTAGCTTGAGAATTGGGCCACTTAAAGACATCCCGCAGCAAACACACTAAACAAACGAATCAAGTGTAGGTAAAAAGTTAGTGGGCACTTATCTGGATCTAGGTTCGCAGTAAGGTTTGGGAACCTCCCGCCTCGATACCACTTGTCGTCCAGATAACGCAAAGTAAAAGATTAGGGGGGTGAATAGTCTTTAAAACTTTTGTCGATAAGACAGCTTCTCGATATCCGTGAAGATATCCGATACTTAATTTCGTAGAGCGAAGACTTTTCTAAGATAAGTGCACGTGTTCAAGAAGATAAGTGTAAGTACTTTGCAATATAAGTAAAACAAGTAATAAGTTGCGTAGAGTAAATAACACAAGTCTTTTTATAGTGGTATCAAGGTATGAATCCTTCAACTAATCCACTTCGGTCTTTCTCGCACCTAGAATCCACTAAGATAAATGAGGTAACCTTGATATCTTTTCTTGATTCCTAAATACACTAGGTTCCCAACCAAGTGTTCCCCGAAGTTATTCCCGCTTTCACCAAGTACTTCAGCATCGTAAACCTTTTGAAATGTCGTCCTTAGTTTCCCAAACTAAGTACTTCCTGTGCTCAATAACCTTGGAGTTATTCCTTAGTTTCCCAAACTAAGTACTTCTTGTACTCCACGCCATTTAAGGTGTTGGTTTTAGGTTTATTTGTCAGGTGAGCTTCTTAAATAACTTATTCAGTTATTCAGATAGCTCTATGAATCAAGTATACTTAATACACTTTTGAATGTATGGTATCTTGTTCTCATCGACCCAAGTCTATTGTAAGTGTTCCAGAGAATGAATCTCGATATGAAATCTTAGTTCAACTCCTTTACGTATAACAATGCTCAAGTAATTAAGGATCAGGACACTTAGAACTTTTGTGCTACTTAGAATCAAGAGCTTTGGTCGCAACAGAAAGCTTGAAAGTAAGTAGTTTGCTTGAGAGAGCTTGTGTGAGTATTCAGTATAAGTTCAGTGATCTAAGGTGTTCAAAGTGTGTTCACAAGCGCCTAAGTGTTGATATTTATAGATGAATTTGAGTGCCGCTTCAATAGTATCCGTTAGCTTAAATCAAATTCAAACTATTGATATATGAGTATAGTATCAGAGGTGTTTGTCTTCTTCTTCGGTTACGCTTTTGTTCGTATATTTCATCATGATTTAATGCTACTGTACTATACTTTGTCCTCAGAGTGCCAACGAAACTATGCAAGCTCAAGCTTTGCACGCTCTTTTCCGTAGATCATCATAGCTACAGATACCACTTGTTTAAACAACTTGTTATAATATGTTTCTTTTCAAGCATATTTTATGTCCAAGGTATCCGAGTGTAGATATCTGTAAGCACTTTCCTCGCCTCGTAAACCTTTATTCTCGATATCTTTTTAACTCGTGTGTTTCAAACACTTGTTTCTCCAAGATACCGCATAGGTATCTCAAAAACCCTGTCTCTAGCAATCTTGTGCGCCTTCAAATCTTCAAACTGCTGAACTTTTACCGGATGCCTTCTTCTTGGTCTTCTTAAAATAAAATTACATTTCGAGACCTAACATCCTATACAAGATTTGCTAGACTATCATACTTAGTGAGTTTCCTTTACGTTGTTCAAGTGAACTAAGAGTACTAATCACCTTTCTGAGCTAAGATAAGTCATTAGGTTGCTAATCAAAATCTAAACAGATAATCCTAACAAGTGCCTTGGCATTGAGCTCAGAGAGACGGCAGACATTGCCAATAGTAACCTACTCTACAAATATGAGTATACAAACATGATGAAAAAGGTTACTGCATCTCAGAAAGGTTCCAAGAAACGAAGATCGGTGAGGTATCCGAAAGTTCCATCATGACACAAAAGTCCTAGAACTTCACAAAAGAAGTCTACTGGCAAATCAGAAGGCATACCCATTATGGATGTCGACTCTGAGATACTTGCCGCCACTGCAGATGAACTCATCAATGCTGCTAAGACCACTCCTGATGAACTCATCAATGCAGATGAACTCATCAATGCTGAGCGGCCTTCGATGAACTTATCAATACTAATAAAAGCAAGGAGAAACTTCAAACTCTCTCTGTATGTAAGTAGGATTGTTGATAACTCCGCTCCATTTCGGCGACGAATCGGACGAGGAGGAGATCCACTTCAAGGTTACCAAAAGTAACCAAGGCCAAGGGAAAGAGGACCAAAAGTCCAAGGTTGCTGAGAAAGCAACTCGCTCAAAGGTTGCTGAGCAAGCACTTATAGCAAAGGTTGTTGGTGCCAACACACCATCAGGGAATGTCACGTATAAACAACTTCAAGAGGCCCTGATGAGTGGTGACTTAGTGTTGGTAGACGCTGATGTCAACACCACACTTAAAAATCTGGAAGAGCTTTCAAATGTTCAAACTTCTGCTTACAGACAACCACAACAACCACAACCACAACAAATTACAAGTGGTTGATGAAATGGTCAATGAACTCCATTTCGACATACCAAAGAATGCAATATGTCAAGAAAATCCTGCAAATGAGCAGTTCCCCAACTCCTAGAGAGGGATCAAACCGAGACATCCGCCGTAATGATCAACTGGGGAGGCAACCGAAGTTACACTCGTGATAGGTCCGGCACCAAACTTCAAACAAAGAAGTCAAATGGAACAACAAGACTAAAGATAGAAGGGTCACAAGTTCCAGAGACCAATCAAACCGACACCGCCGTAGATGAATGGTTTAACTCTACTTGTGATATTTTGTGTTTATTAATCTTGTTATTTAATAAAATTTCTTTGTTACAGGCTAAATTAGAAACACAAGAACAAGAGGAAGCTGGAAAGCTTGCCTCAGAGACTGAGAAAGAGGCTACCACAACCTCACCTCTTGATGAATCTGAGCCTGTGCCACAGGGGATAAAGAGTTCCTTAAGGTATTATTTTTCAGATATATGTTAATACACTTAACTAATTAAGTGGATGTTTCTAATAGGCTCCAACTGAGAAAGAAGAAGATAAGGCAGAAATGCCATAAAAGGACCCAGAAACCGTCAAGGTTTCTGAAGAAAATGTCATTGATCCTTCTAGTGTGAAGGTATATAAAACTCAAAGGATAAACATTCTTCATCATGGGTTAATATAAATTCTTCTCTAATTACTCAATACTTTCTACTTACGTGCTCATTCAAGTAGAAGTGCAAGGGAAAAGAGTTACATCCTCGCACTAATGGAAATTGATGAAGCCCCCAAGGCAACATCACTAGAAAGAACACCAGAAACTGAGAAAGTTTCTGAGAAAAATGATTCTGAGCCTCCTATTAAGGAAGTTCAAGTAGAAAAAAAGGTTGATGAGGACCAGACTCCCAAGTCTCCACCTCATAACAAGATATCCGAGGCACCCCCGCCTCAAGAGTACAAGTCTCGAGCCCCGATGTACTATTCGTAACCTAAAACCTAACTACACTAGTACTCAGATATCTGCACAAGTTTTGAATCTAACTCAAAACTCTTTCTTTCAGGCTCAAACAAGTGTGCCAAAGGTCTCTGCATTCTCAACATAAGACCTGCTTCCATTCTTCAAAAACCACACTCTCAAGAAATATCTCAAGTGTTTCAGAAAGTGGCAAAAGGTGACTGATCACCAATTGAGAAGAGTCAGAGCTTTTGACTTGGAGACTTATGTCCATGCTATGTTCCCAACAGAGCAATACTCTTTTGCTACTCTGATGCATAAGGACTTTATCAAAGAAGCTGCACACAAGCTCATAGAAGCTTTTGAGAAGGCAGATGGTCGCACTGTAATGCATGGCATTCAGCCTACTTTGCCCCAAACTCTACAAAGGCATACCCTCCTAACAAGAAGAAGTTAATGGGCAAATGGTCACTATTCCGTAAGTGATCAATCCGTCTCAAGATGAAGAAGAGAAGGAGACTGATGAGAATGACTATGAAGAACCTCCTTCTGACCATCACAAGGATGAGGATGATAAAAAGGATGGTGATGATGATGCCCCTGCACCAGGGACAGGAGGGATTGCACAAGGAAAAAATGCCTCAGTTGCTGAAAAGCACACTGAGAGGACATCACAAAAATCCCCTCCTCCATCTACTCAGAAATCTACCCATCCATCTCCCCAACAAAAAGTCTCTACTGAACAAGTAGTTGAGCACTCTGAGGAAAACACTCAGAAAATATTGGATGCACAAGCAAGAGTTGCTCAACTCAAACAATTGTTGAAGGCAGAACAACATCTACATCTTCAACTGGAAGAAAAGATAGCAGAATTCAGAGTCAAGCTAGATAAACTTGAAGAACAAACGCGCAAAGAAACGCAAGCTTACTCTGAGATTAAAGGGCCCGGATGTCCGTTGATTATATTGCTAAGGAGATAGATATTGAACAAGTATCCAAGCAAAGCATGATTCTAAGGTCGATCTTCACCAAAGAAACCATCCTCCAAAGGCAAGAAACCCATATCCGAGATGGTCACGCCTTCGTAAACCTTGATGAAGAAGTGCAAGAGGATGAAGATCACTAGTCGATGACTCGATGATGAAGAAGACAAGGTATCGCGTAACAATCGCAATGAACACTTAGCGTTTCTCATTTGAAAAGGAAGTCGATTGCTCAAATATTCAAAGAAGCTACCAAATGTCAACTCCAATGAATACTTGAACATATATCAAGTAATCGCTAAATTGAAAAGGAGTTGTTTTCAAGATAAAGCCATCGCATCAGACCCCCGCAGAATGAAGACATTCACCGAGCTCATCACTGTGAGAACAACCACCGTCATCATTGCTCGTAAAGACCTAGGCATGGTTAGGATGATGACCAAAACTTGGCCGCAAAAGCCTTTGAAGAGGCTAGCTATGTCACTGAAAAGCAGATGCTATTCAAGGCCCATCGCAGAGCTCACCGATAAGGAAATAGGTCTTATCAAACAAAATCAGAGCTCAAGGCCAACTGAAAAGTTGGTTGTCACATAACTATCTGCAAGGCAACTTTGACTCCTTCGTAATCCTTTCAGGATTCTTAGTCACCAACAATGACTAAGGGGGAAGGATTTCAAGGTGCTCAGAGGAAGAGGAAGAGGAAACAAAAGAAAATCAACAACCACCTCTCATTCTAAATGAGCCCTCCTCCAACAGATCGCTTTACGATAGTGGCCACCACTCAAAGAACTTCCCTAAAAAGGAATGACAACAAGGGCCAGAAAACAGAAACCTCCAAGGAGTACCAAGGCTCCAAGGAGAAGACAAGTAAGAGGGATTGATGAGTCTTCTGAAGAAGAAGAAGAAGAAGAAGAAGAAGAAGAAGAAGGTCAAATCAAATCCCAGGGCAATGAAGAAGGCTGCAAAACTTTCACAAGAATTAATCTTGATGATGATGATGATGAAGAAACTGATGAAGATGAAGCTCCTCTTCACAGAAAAAGAAAAAGGGTTGATAGCCTATCTGAGCCCATAGTTGCAAAGCCTTTGCGCCTAAAACACCCTCTGGAAATACCAAGTCAATCCAGGGTGGTTCTTCAAGCAATCCCCCAAGGGAAAATTCAAGACAAAGGAGGAGCAGGCCGAGAGCTGAACAAAGAAAATTTCAACTACCACTCGGGCCAGAAGAAGCCAAGATTGAGTATGTGAAGACCAACAAAGACTAATCTGTCTACAGATGCATTAATCAGAAGAATGGCTACTGGATTCGAACTCAAGCACTTCATCGTAAATGAAAAATTTCCGTAACCAATCCATAAACAAATGACATGGAGAAAAGACAAGCCAATCTTGATTAATACCAACCACATCAAAGCCCGTCGATTTTCAAGTAATCAAGAGAATAGAAGCCATGAAAAGGACCTCCGATGAATGTCCTTATGGAAAGCCAGATGATTTGCACAGAATTCCCAGCATCACTGGAACAGGCACAAGAGCAAGACTTGCTATGGAACCCTATGAGTCCTTCTACATGTCTGAAGATCAATACAAGGGTGACATCAAATATCTGAAGATCATATATGAATACTTCAGGCTATCGACATCGTAATCGAGCATGCCCGAAATGGAGAAAGTATATGGGTCAAACAGCTTGCAAGAAAAATCCCACCAAAACCTACAAGGAAGTTTGTGGATTTGCCGTAAACACCGAGATGATAGTCGACTTTGCTCTTGACTACCAGATGATATCAAAAGGTTTGGGGATAGGAATTTACAAATTGATCCATAGATCTTGATTGAAGACTTGAAGTTTTGAAGACTTGAAGACTAGTTTATTAGGATGTCTACTTGGAGCTTGATTACTCCTGTTGTCCTAATTTACTATGTATTTTGTATCTTGCTGACTGCGCTAAGTTGTGTTTTATTAAAGTTATCTGTGAACTTTCTCTGTAACATATCTGATGAATCTACTCTCAGATATCAATCTATAAAAAGATAACTTGTCAGCAAAGATCACACCTTGTGATTTGGTTGATGTTTACTTTCTACACTTAATTGAAAGAATTGAAAGATCTTATGAATTGATTAAGTGGTGGATTGTTTCCTCATCCAGATTTGTAATAGGTCAGATAGTCATCGCTCGATGAAAAAGGGGAAATTTGTTAGAATATCTGCTTAGATTTTGATCAAAGAATCTAATGACTTATCTTAGCTCGTAAAGGTGGTTAGTACTCGTTCACTCGAACACGTAAAAGAGGAAAATCACTAAATATGATAGTCTAGCAAATCTTGTATAGGATGTTAGGTCTCTGAATGTAATTTTTTATATCGTTGAAGAAGACCAAGAAGAAGGCTTCCAGCAGGAGAGTTCAACAATTTTTGAAGTTTTGAAGATTGCACAAGATTGCTGAAGACAAAGGTCATCAGATACCTATGTCCAGATATCTTGAATAAACAAGTGTTTTTCAATAAACAAGTTTTGCGAAAGATATCTGAGAATACAAGGTTTCTGAACGAGAAAAGTGCCCACAAATATCTACACTCAGATACCCTGGATAAAACTATATTTTTGGGAAACAATGTTTCAACAGGTATCTAGAGGTGAGAAGGTTTCTGGAAATGGACATGCAATGCTTCAGAAAGCGTGCATAGTTCTGTTGGCACTACAGGACAAAGTATAGTACAATACATTAAATGCATGTATGTAAATGTCCTAACAAAATGGCGCCTCGAGAAGAAGACAAACGATAACAAGATTATAATTCGATATCAATAGTGTGAATTTCATCGAGCCTAACGGATACTATTCAAAAGGCATGATTTTCAACTATAAATATCAACACTTAGAATGCTTGAAAAACACACAGAACTTACACTGAATACAAAGAACTCACAACAAGAACACTATCTTTCAAACTCTCAAGCATATTACTTACCTTCAAGCTTTCTGTCATGACTTAAGCTCTTGATTCTAAGTAGCACAAAAGTTCTAAGTGTCCCGATCCTTAACAAGCATTGTTATCTATGAAGGAGTTGAATTAAGATTTCATATCCGAGATTCATTCTCTTAAACAACTTATCATAGACTTGGTCAAGAAAGAACAAGATACCATACATTGAAAAGTGTATTAAGTATACTTGATTCATAGAGCTATTTGCATAACCAATAAGTTATTAAAGAAGGTCACCGACACACTACCTTAACCAACACCTTAAACGGCGGAGTACAGAAGTACTTAGTTTGGGAAACTACGAATAACTCCAAGGTTCGAAAGATAGGAAGTACTTAGTTTGGGAAACTAAGGAATAGCTCAAAAGGTTTCTGAGTACAGGAAGTACTTGGCTGAGAAAGTCGGGGAATAACTCAGGGGGAACACTTGGTTGGGAACCTAGTGTATTTAGGAATCGAGAGAAGATTTTTGTAAGGTTAACTCAATTATCTGCCTTAGTGGATTCTAGGTCCTGAAAGGCCAAGTGGATTAGTCAAGGATTACGCCACCTTCAGATACCACTATAAAGACTTGTGTTATTTACTTTCGCAATTTATTACTTGATTATTTACTTTGCTAAGTACTTACACATATCTTGGTCGAAAGCACGTGCACTTATCACAAAAAGTCTTCGCTTCTCAAAATAAGTATCGATATCATCACAAATATCGAGAAATTGTGTTTATCAACAAAAGTTTGAAAGACTATTCACCCCCCCGCCTTTTACTTTGCCGTTATCCGACCAACAGGTGAGGCGCTAGGATGAAATTAGAAGGACCTCTATGCAATAGGGTTTACCTCCTATAAATAGGGTTTACCTTCCTTAGTTTCACTCACTATTCTTACTAACGATCAAACCCTTCCGTCGGACAAGCGAGAAGAAAATCAATCTTGAGGCTAAGAGCAACTCATTTTCGCCATTTTTAACAAGGTATTTCCTCGATATATTATATCCTCAAAACTCTTTCCTTCGAACTTTTCATACTAACTTGTCTTTCTTCACAAACGTCAGAAGTTGTGATAATAATGATTTTAACTTTAGTAGGTAGCAAACTCGTAATAAAATCATTTCCTTCTTTTCTCTTTTTAGAAAATGTCTTCTCAAAGTGATAGTGGGTACAAACTGGCGCGAGAATACGGTAGTGATACTGTGATGACCCTCCTTCGACTCTCCGAAGCCTGCTTCGCATATTGACGAGCGGAGCCAAGAAGTGGATTCCAAGGCCATCATTGGTAAAGCGATCAATGTTTTACCTATATCCCAGCTTCCCTCCCCTTTTTCCCTTCGTGTGGATAATATACAAGGCACTAGTGTGGGTGAGCTCGGTACTGGATCTTCCGCCCAATTGAGGTTGACTCGCGAGGAGAAAGGTAAGGGGGCGGTAGTAATTTCCAGTGATGACGACGAGGAGGTCATTTTCGAGGAGAAACATCCCGAAGAAAATATCGTGTACGAGGCCTTTGGTGATGAAAACCTTAAGAGGAAGCTAAGGGAGAAGTTTCGACTGACGAGGACGAAGAGCCATTCACGAAAAAGGGGTTGATGAAAAGCATCTTCTGAGAAAGTAGGGGAAGCTAATGTTCGCTCGACGACATCCGTTAGAATATCTCATAGTATTTTGATCATTCATCATATGTTCTTATCTTTGCGTAAAGGTGATTAAGTACTCTTCGTTCACTTGAACCGTAAAGAGGAAATCATCGAGTATGATTAGTCTAGTAAATCTTGTATTAGGATTATAGGTCTCAATGTAATTTTTATTTCCAAGAAGACCATGAAGATCAATCCTAGCAATGGAGCTTTTCCAAGATTACAAGACCGGAGATTGCACAAGATTTATGAAGACACCAAGGTTTAGTCTCACTCGGAAAGACTATGTCCTTAATCCTTCTTAAGTGAATTTAGTTACTTTTGAAACATGATTCTGGAACATATGACATCATGAGTATGGAGCATGCAAGCCATCAGAAAGGCTAATGTATCCGTTGAAGACTACAGGACAAGAAATAGTACATGTGCATTAATTGCATCAGCAGAAAAGCCGCTAAAGTACAGTCCTCTCTGAGATATGAGACAAGGACTTCTGAGTACTCATTTCAAGATAAGTATAGACTGAATTTGAATTGTGTCTAACGGATAACATCCCAACGACTCTCTAATATGGTCGAACTTGCAAACTTACAATCTAGCAAAGTATTCTCTCAAGCACTCTACTACCCTTTCCTCAAAGCTCGCTGTTTCAAGAATCACTAGTAGTTCTAAGTTGTCCTGAACCTTAACAAGAGATTGTTATTCGTGAAAGAGTTGAACTATCAGATACCCTTTCTGAAGCTCATTCTCCAAATAACAATTTCACGCCATTGTATATTCGGTCAAGAAGAGCGATCGCCATCCACCGAACAAGTGTATTAAGTAGTCTTGTTCTATTAGGCTCTCCAAAACATAATCGAAAAGTTATACGAGAAGCCTCTCGACAAACCTTATAACCAACACCATCAAGGCGCTGAGTAGAGGAAGTACTTGATTTGGGAAATCAAGGAATAACTCCAAGGTTATCTCGAGTAGAGGAAGTACTTAGCTCTAGGAGTCGGGAATAACGAGGGGAACATTTGGTTGGGAACCATTTGTTTAAGAATCTTAGAATAGGATTATTGTAAGGTGAACTCAATTATCTGTTTCTAGTGAATTCTAGGTCTCGTAAAGACCGAAGTGGATTAGTTGGAGGATTACGCCACCTCCAGATACCACTATACTTTGTGTTATTTACCTTCAGATTTATCTTTCAAAGCACACACACATACTTATTGTTTCGCACTTACCTATCTTAAAGTCTTCCAAGGCTCGATCTAAGTATCGAAACCCCCAAGTTTCTCGAGAAATCGGATAAAGTTTTAAAAGACTATTCACCCCCCCATTTTTTACTTTGTCGTTATCTCGACCAACAACATCATTGCTACCTCATTCCGATCAAATAGAATGCTTAAAAGGAATATAATGAAATTCTTTGCTTATGCGATTTACTTACAAGCAGGTCTCCGGTTCAAGTTCAGATGGCCCAAATTACCGGGTCATGGAATAGATAAAATAAATCTCATCGGAGTTATTTCACAAAGACTTGCCAGGGTAAGGAAGAGGAAATTCTCCATTGGTAGCAAATGCTTATCCATTGCTGGTCCAAATGCTAAGTAAGTTTACTTATCTTAGTGGTGAAAGTGAATACTTGAAATTCAACAGACTCTGCTTTCTCGTGTTTTCTTTTGAGAAATAGGATATCGAGATAATTATCCCAAGTCCGTGGCAAACGATGTACAATCGTCCGAGGGATGCATGTGTATTCATCTCGGCCTTCAATGTGGCTTCAGGTGCTAATCCGAGATGAAATCCGCCGATACTAGTTCATCTCGGATGAGCCCTACCCAACTCCCGCCAAATTCTCTCGGACTACTCTATTTTTTACGAATAATGAAGATGGAAGGTGAGCCACGCTGAAATCTTCTTTCGGCTTTCACCGTGTCCTCGAGTCCGCCAACAAACATTTCTACCATTTCACCGAGGAGAAACTATAGGATGTCGCACTGCTCACGCCCTCAGATAGCTTAACTCGTAGCCAAAGTATGTCTACTTGCGCTACCTCGACGGTCAAGGAACATACAACACTGGGGTTGCTTCAATTCGAGAAAAGATCTCACCCCAATCACAATCAAGGAACCCATTCCGCTGGATGAAGAATTACCACAAGCTCGATGAGGAGCAATATTGGTTTCCCTATGGTTTCCTCAGATTCCATAACCTAGCTCTCGCCTCACTTCATGCTTGTGTATTGTGTGGAATTACCCACGGGTGTGTATAAGTTGTTTCCTTCAACAATCGATGTTCTTGGTCTCAGATTCAACATCTCATGTTGTCTTATTGTAAACATAATCTAACTCTTTTGTCTCGTGTTTTGCGTAATATCGATCGATAGCCATGCAGAGCTACTAAGCAAAGGCCGCCAATGTAACGCAGGGGTTGAAAGTCGAGCTCAAAGTTTGATGGGCCCGAGCCCATCAACATTACCTCAAGAAATTTCACACAAGACCCTCGCAATGGGTAACCGAGAGGCCAATCGACGGGGCTCTCCTCCTCAAAAAAGGTCTTCGCGTATGGGATTCGTGTGGCTATATAATGCCAAATCCCAATAGATATCCGTGTTGGAATCCGCAGGGCACCGGTTCGGGTTCCGAGAGCCGGAATTAGTCCCGTACCATTCGGACCCAACCGGAGCCCCAATATACGAAGGAAGTGAGATCCAGCCCTCCTCGTAAGGCCGGGAGGCGCCAATGTGGTGGCTCTCGATGACGTAGCATTTGTCTATAAGCGGTGATGAGGATCCAATGCCCTCGTGAAACGAGGAGAAAAAGGCCCGGCCGAGTCGACTCGTCACGCCAAGCGTAGTCGCCAAGACGCGAAAAAGGCCCGAGACGTGGAGGATCGGGGGAAGTTCATGGCTAGGCCCTCGTCGGAAAAGGCCGACGTGTTGATCTTGATTGCCGAGAGGGTAAATTTTGTCTCCCTTACAAGTGTGTTTTTTCTTTAATTTGTTGCTAAGTTTTATATACTCCCTCTGTTCTTTTAAATTTTGAACATTTGACTTCTTCAGTCAACCATAATTAATTTCAACCACGAGTTACTTATAAACATAAGGGAAAAATTCAAAAAAGATACCTTAAGTTTGGGAGAAATTCATAAAATGTACATTAAGTTGTGACATTTCGTTTAGATACATGTAGTTGTTAGAGTCCAATTTAGGTATATTTAGTTTACTTTTGTTCAATTTAGATAATTCACCAAAATTGATTAAACCGCTATTTTCACCGAATCTAATCGAATTTCACAACGCTAGCCCCAACCAAGCTTAATATAAGAATCTAAAATATGATTAATTTATTGATGCGTTGTTGACTTCATACTATTTCAACATTAATCAAAATCTGGGCGAAGTTGCGCCAAATTGGTAGAGTATTAATCACATAAGCCCGCCATTTTCTGTTGGCTCCAACAAATTTCATCTCCCTCTTCTTCCTCCAAATTCAAAACCCAAAATCAAAATCTAATTTCAATTTCCCCAATTCACTTCTTCTCCAAATCTCAGTCCAATTTTTCCCCAAACCCAAATTCAATTTCCCTCCTCCAATCTCCATTACAAATAACACCTCATGTTCACTCTTCTCTCAAACACATTTCTTCTCCTCTAATTCAGTTATTCAAATCAGATACATTCGCCCTGCAAATGGTTATTCATTCAGCTTGTGAAAGCAACAAGGAAAACATTCCATGTTCTTCATCCGAAAGCAAGATGCCTTTTCAAAGAACTAGAGTTCAAATGAAGAAGATATTCGTAAGGAAGCCGCTTGAGGATATTACCAATCTGTTATATCCAGAGGAGCTTTAATCGCTTCGTCTGTCGATGCGGTTTCGTATAAATCTCGCTTGATAATCGTAACCGTTGCAAGCTCAGTGAGAAATCGCTACATGAGGACCGGAATTTCAGTGGCATCGATGAAGAATTCGAAGTTCGCGATTTTGAGAAAGCATTTCAGATAGCTTAAGGCATGAGTTATTAGGAAATTTTGTACTTGTGATGAATTTTATCACCTAGATCCATGTAATGTAGCAAACACACTGTTTCGTCTTCGATTTTCTTGTGACCAATAACTGCTTACGTAACATCTAAAGGCTATGTTCAATGTAACTAATCGAATCGAATCAATTTGTCTCAGTATAAAAAACAACTAAGGTAATAGAATTGAAATTAATGAGTTTTCAAATGAAGATGACAAGACGATTTAAAATCGTAGCCTTGAATATAGAACTTGTCAAAACATTTTTTTTTTTTTTTGTGAGATTTCATCAAACTAAAGAAATGGTACGCCTATTATTGTATTTCTTTCTTTTATGTCCGTCCTTTAATAATGACTCATTTCCAAAATAACATACAAAAGTTCAACTCTACTACCAATTACTCCCTCCATTTCAGAGAAATCGTTACAATTTGGATTTGCACAAATTTTAAGAAGTATAAAGTACAAGTGACCCCTGATTATTAGAGATTAACTGAATGACATATTGTAATAAAAGTGAAAGGTAGGGAGTTTTATTATTTAACTAGTTTCCATAAATGAAAATTGTAACACTTTTAGTGAAACGTCGGAAATGGAATGTTGTAACAATTTAGGGAGTATTTTTCTTACAATATTATCTCCTCTCATTACATTTTTCATTTTTTTTTCTTTATCTCTCTTACTCCCTCCGTCCCGCAGAACTTTATATATTTGTCATTTCGTCCCACAGAACTTCATACATTACCAAAAAAAAAGAAGTTACCCCACACCCAACAAATAGTAAACAATCTCAACTTTACACTCAAATTACACCTTTTGCCACTAAAAAGTACACTTTTTTCCACATTTTATATATTCTATCATTACTTTAACTTTTCGCATAAAACTGCGCGCTAACTCTAATGTATGAAGTTCTCTGGGACGGAGGGAATATTTTACACCCACGAAACAAATTTAATATTATATATTCATTTATCTTAAAAACACTACCCAAAAAAAGTAATACATGAATAGGTGGACAATGTAGAAAATACAATTCTTTTTCATGACTCTACACGTCTCTACTTTACCCTCTAAATCACAATAGTCACTATTCATCAAAATTCAAATTAATTAAAATTTAGTTACTATTCATCAATTTATCTCAATTAAAATGGATTCAATTATAATTTCCACCCAAACAGCCCGTAGATTAGCGACTACTACTAAGGCTCTGTTCTCTTCGTCTGCACTAATTATGATAACCAAAGATGACATAAGTCTGATATTTTTCTGTAAACAAGATAACTGAATAAAACTCTAGCTACTAGAATATATATAAAAATAACAATACTAATCCTAACGGGCTAAGACTACTAATTCTAACGGACTAAGACTAAGTAAACTATAATATATATAAAAATAACAATACTAATCCTAACGGGCTAAGACTACTAATCCTAACGAAGTAAGACTAAGTAAACTAAAAGCCCAAAGGTGGCTTTGAAATAATAAACCCGGTCCAACTAATATCGTTCGGGCTAGTGAGTTTCGACTGTGCCAAACGTTGGTGGACGAGTACATGAGATTTTCATTGACTTGTCCAGCTGGTGTTGGAGGCACTCACTTGTTAGTTATTTTCCATACTTCCATGATCGATTACTTTTAAGTAAATGGTCGTGTCTAATTCAATTTAAACTATTGGAAGAAAATTTGAAGTAGTTCGATATAATTTTTTAATAAAGTTTCTCATTATTAGTTCGTGTACATTTTTACTAATAACATAGAAAAAAAATATGAAATTTCAACGTATCTTGTATATTCCCTCCGTCCCAGTTTCAATGGTAATTTAGAATATTCACTGGTAATTTAGAATAAATATGTATACAACCAGATCATCCCAAGAAGCATATAGTAATCGATGTTTGGGAAGTACATATGACCACCTTAAAATGGACTCTTCTTTTAATTCCTTTACAAGTAACTTCCATGTCATCATGTGAACTGTTCATTCGAAACACTTATAAATTCATGGAGAGTAGGTACCCGGACAAATAGTCTCTAAATAATTTATATAAAATGTTTAAAATATTAATATAATATACTACTCTCTCCGTTCCATAGATTTCTTTCTATTTTTCCATTTTCGACGTTCCATTAAAAACTTTCCATTTCTTTTTATGGAAACCCACTAACTCCATTATTAATATTTTAATCTCTATCTTTCATACTTTTTCAATTCTATTTCTTACTTTTTACTATACACTTACTACTTCATCTATATAAACTCATTTTTACTCAAATTTCTTAAAATTTCGCAAAACAAAATGGAAAGAAATCGCTGGAATGGAGATTATTAACGAAAACGATATATTCTCAATACAATTGTTTTTTCATTAGAAAATACAATTACATTAATATCATACACGTTTATTTAATCCATAATTTAGCGTTGCCATGACCAAATTAACAAACGTCTGCAGCGCCACGACCGACGACCCACCTTCCGCCACGGCCTTCCTCCCGGCCACCTTCAACTCCGCAACCCTCTCCCTGACCGCCCTCCCATTCGGCGTCTCCATAAGCTCCCTCACCCTCTTCTCGACCTCCACGGCCGACACAAACCCTCCGCCACCTCATCCAACGGCAAAGCCACCTTCATTTCCTCCACCATAAACACCTGATTCATCCGCTGCTCCGCATACATCGGAAACGCAATCATCGGCACTCCAAAGGACACCGATTCCAAAATGGAGCTCCAACCACAGTGAGTCACAAACCCTCCCACCGAGTCATGACTCAGCACCTCCTTCTGCGGGGCCCACGTCTTAATTATCATCCCCTTGTCCCTATTCCTCTCCAGAAACCCTTCCGGTAGCAATTCCAAATCCGGATCAGAATTCCCATTCCTGGTGGATTTCTCACCGACCATAGAAATCGACACCCACTCTTCTCCAATCCAATTGCGATTTCCTTCAATTGATCTTTGGAGAACAAACCCCTTCTCCCAAAACAGAGAAAGATGACACTTTTACTCGGCTGTGTCTCTAGCCATTTCAAGCACTCGTGTTCTTCTTGATTGCCCCTCTTCTTGATAACATCATCAACATGAACAAGTGGCTCGACGAAGAAAACCGGAGGTGTGATTCCACCAGGTACGCACAACCCGTTTGCTATGGCCTCCTTAGCCCTATACTCCAGCGCATCGAACGTGTTCACCAGAATCCCACTGGATTTTCTCATGTTTATCGCTGTGTTGAGTATGTTTTTGCAAAAAGTATTGTGACGAAAATGCATACCTTTGGGGAAATCAATGGAGTGAATAGGCGGACAGCCAGGGACGAACAAGTAGTCATTTACATCCGCAATGTTTCGAGGACTAACATGTTCATCATCCATGGTAGGGTAGTACAAGAAGACGCAAAGTCCAAACCCACCGCTGCTGATATAGAAGTATGTTGGGATGTTTAAGTCTTGTGCAACTGGGAAAACTGAGTTGCAGAAGAAGTCGATGATGAAGGCTTTGATTTTGGTTCGGGTGGAGATGTCTTGGAGGTAGTTTTTCAGGATTGGGTTGTGGAGGCGTGGGATTTCGAAGAGGCGGTCGAGGGGGTTGGCGGTGAAGTTTTCGGGTATCGGGGCGGTGGGGAGGCGGGTGTAGGTGACTGAGGGGAGGGCGGAGATGGCGGCGGACCTGGAGCTGTGCTGAGGAGGATGATGGAGGTGGATGGGTGGTGTTTGGATATGAAGTTTGCGATTACTAATACGGTGTTTAGATGCTCTGCTGAGGAATATACAATTATTGCTTCTTCCATTGATAAGATGCTATATGATCAACTGTGGAGATGGAGAGCTGAACTGAGCTGAGTGTTGTAACTAATAGGATAGATAAAAGGTAGGATTGGGATTTGAGTGTGTTTGGTGCCTACTCTTAATTTCTCTTATGTGTATAGAGCCAGCCAGCCAGCCAGCCAGCCAAGCTTAGACTCAGATACTAGTGATTATCTACTCATTTCTCAAGGAAAGGTTGGTGAGGTTTAGGTTTGACTTGAATGTGCCATTCATGTATGCTTTGGGATTGGGAGAGTATGTACGATGTATCCTCGGGAAATTAACGATGGAGCAAAGGCTTGGATATCTAACTGACACGTCCACAAAATGCTTTAGTCTATCTGTCAATGTAGCTGAACCGTAAATCAACGGGCTCATTCTTCTCTTGTCTACCACCATGTGTACCAACCAGAAACAAATACATTGAGGCATTCTACATTAATAGTATCGCATGCATCTAGTATGAGGAAAGGAAAGGGAGTAAGGTTTATACTCAACTGAAAACTCATTCAGTTCAGCTTAACTCGTCTGTTCAGTTCAATTCATTCATTAAATTCATATTATTATTATTATTGTTATTATTATTATTATTATCTTTTATTTACATACCCGATCTTTTGTACGAGGAAAATAAGAAAAATTTATCCAATTATTTTCAACTTTTTTTCTTTCTTTCGTTTTAATACGACTTTTAGAGATCAAATGAAATAAAGAGATAATACAATTTGAATTACCCTTCTTTTCTACCATAAAATATGAGTTAAGATAAGAAACTACAGGAACCTGAGAGTACCATACAATCTGGTTCACATACGTTGTACATACATCTCTAACAAAAAATCTACATGTTCTTTTGCATCGTTTACAAGAGCATGGACAAGAAAGAGTGTTGATGTAAAGTTATTTAAGTACGAATGCATTGCTTACGACCAATGATTTTGTTAAACTTTTAATTATTTTATTTGCTTAACATCGTCACGCTTCAGAACGCTTTCAGTTCAGAATAAATTTCACCGATTCAAAAAAAAAAAAAAAAAAAACTAGATAAAGATAGCTTATAGACGATTTATTAAAATTCGATTTTAATCGAGCTTATCATTCTCATATTGCTTTCCGCGGTTGGTTTTAAAGTTTATATATAATAAATAAAAAGGTAAAGTGACAGAAAAAGAGTAGGAAGAATGTGAAAAGGATGACAAAAATAATATATTTTTTTTAATTGTGATTATATATACCATCATATAATTGTTATTATTATTACAAAATAATTTCCTCAATTCGCTTCGCTTAATTCGCCATCAAAAATTGCAGCTTAAAGAATACCCTAAGGTACACGCAGAAAATGGAAAAGTTCACCTCTGTTGTCACTGTTTACTCTTTACGAGCTGGTTGAGCTAGCATAAAATACTCCTCAATCCAGCTTCATTTACCGTATTCCATTTTGGTCATTCTAAATTCAATTATTCATTCATTTAATGAAAAATATCCCTCCTACTTTATTTAATGTCCCTCATACTTTACTCAATATTTCTCCTACTTTATTCAATCTTTTTCCTACTTTATTACATTCTCTCCTACTTTATTCACTTTTTCTTAAAACTCGCTACGATTCTCGCTGATAATCAAATCATTTATGAGTAGTACCGTATAGAGGAAGTGAGGTGTACAAACCAAAACCACATTAAAATCGGACCCTAACAAAATAAAAAAGGGACCATTAGACCGTCGTCTATGGAAGTTTTAGGTTACTCACAATGGGTATTAACCCGGTCGTGATCCTAATGTCAAAACTGCTAGATGGAAAATTTATGAACCAATCATGGTAAAATCATGCCAATGGGTTGTCGGTTACCAATTTTTTTATTTTTCTAAATATTTTTTTAATACATTTATCATATTATAAAGACAAAGCCTCACGATGTATTGCGCTTTAAATAAACTTATCTGAGCATTTACCTATGTTTTATAATACGATCTATGTTATTAATCAAAATGTGTATATTGCTAACTAAATTCATTTCTTTTGTAATATGAAAAATACCAATGTTGATAATATAGACGCTTGATTAATAATATTGATGATTTTCGACAACATAACTGTCTCAGATAAATTATGTAATCGTCTCTTAGGAGACTTGATCTATAATAAGAGTGTTTAGAAGTTGAAATTAATGAAATTGTAAATAAAAAAATATATATTTTAATTTAAGAGTGTAAAAATCGTAAAATTTAGAAGATTTGTCACTATTTGTAGAGGACGAAAACACATGAAAGTCAGATAATTTTATATTATAATTAATTAATTATGAATGAAACAAGATTTTAAAAAATAATAATTTTATTTAGAAAAATAGAGAAGTGGGCCAACTCTAGTCAAATTCTTTACTAACTCGCCACTAGACGGGTCATATGACTACCATCCAATCCCAATGGACCGGTCCTAAGGTGATGTTTACGGGACTTTTTAACTTCCATAACCAAATACATAGTCACTACGTAATAACTTCCATAACCAAATACATAGTCACTACGAAAGGAATTTCACTTGGATGCTCATGAGCAGCCAAGCAAAACAGGCCTGATACAGGTTTTATATTTCTTTTTTTCGAACTTAAAAAAATATAAAAATTAAATAAATAGCAGTGTTGAATATGTACACCTTTTTTCATATATTTCATTTACAATGTATTATTTTTTAATTTTATTATGAATTATTTTAATTTTTTATTTCAATATTTCTACTATAATAATAATAATAATAATAATAAAGAAATCGAAAAATAAAAAATTTCCACGACCAAACCACGGACTAATCGACCACCACACGATTAACTACCAAGGATAGATTTTTGTCACGCAATTCCTGACGTAAATGTTAAAAAACCTTGTTCACCTGCAAAGAGTGGTTAGAGTTTTCATCGAAAAATATTTTATGGTGAAACATAAATAATTACATGTAAAATGAAAATAAAATAAGTTTAAAAATACTCCGCCCTCGTAACAAATGTCACATTTTGACTTTTACGCTTTTAAGATTAAATCGGAGTTAAAGTTGAAAATATCGACCGTAAAAAGTCAAAATGCGACATTTAACTTTAATCGGCGGAGTATATAACTTTAAGTGAGTTTTGTTCGGGGAAAATTTTGATGGTACCCTTAAATTAGGGTCCAATAATGATTCACCTCTTCTATTCGAATAATAATAGCTACATCAAAAATTGAATCGAAGCAATTTTTGATATTACGGATAGGTCCAAAAGTCAAACTCCGTGATGACATGGAATTGCTTTTTGCTGATATGTCGGCTAAAGTTGCTCTTAATAACGAAAATGCCATTCAATATTTTGATTTTTGAGTTTCTTTTATAATGTTTCTTTATTTTCTTTTATTTTTGCTTTTCTTTTTTCTTCTTTTCTTAGTCTCCAATGTCCCGTCAATTGCTAAACAAATGTAGGATCTCGAATGTAATTAGTTAGCAAGTCAGTCAATTGAATTGCCATAAACTATTTGGCCCAACTAGCTATTATCCAAAAAAATTAAAAGTTTAATTCAAATTCCTATAATTTTTTAAAATTTGCAATCGATTTGTCAAATTCTCAAGTGTAAGAGTTTTGAAGTTCCAAAACTTTAAATTAAATCCCTCGAACTATAGACTAATCCAAACAAAAATTAAAACTTAACATGTCCACATTCAACTCATGGAGTCTCGATTTGAGCTTTTAAAGCCCAAATAGGAGCTCTTAAGCTCCATGCTCTGAGCTTGAACAACTCCGACTTGAGCTATCCACGCCTCCAAACTACACAATTCTTATTTGGGGTTTGAGTCAGCAACATGGAGTCGTTTCACACTCCAAATCAAATTGGAGATGAATCGAGCTCCTTTTAGTTTTCAGGTGGTCCGGATCCTTGCAATGAAGATGATTCCGATAAGGTGAATTTTTTTTTGTAATGAAGAAGGGAAAGAGAAAGAGAAGAGAATAAGAAAGAAAAACATGATCAGCTTTAAGGAGGAAGAAGATGAAAGGATGATCAATGAAGGGACAAAAGAAAATAGATAAGAAAAGTAATAATAAATTTTATTTTCATTTTTGTTTTACTTTATTATTTAAGCTTAAAATTTCTAGCATGGCACGAGAGAGAAACCGTTTTGATTTTGGTCAACTATAGAGGGAATCGCTATCGTTTGGTCAATGTATGCACTCAATTGGGCTGCCAATTTATGCACTATACGTAATTTTCTTTGTTTGAGA
>JAIFAC010000079.1:0-200629 GCA_026545765.1 Plantago major
TGTTGTTCATGGTGAGATCACACCTTGGATGAGTATCAAATCCACTCTTACTCCCTTTATTCGGTGGCTTGGTTTTAACCCGATCAAATGCTCTTTCATTAAGATCTCATCTCACCCGTGGAAGTCTGAATTGCCATACAGTTGCATTGGAAGCCTTGAATAAGGCATATTTGTATGCATCACCTCTAAACCCACCCAAGTTCTTCAACAAGTGCCTAACAAAATGTGTTTAGCAGGGAAAATATGCAACTCCCTTAATCAAGCCATTTTTTGTTTATCAGGACATCATTGTGAACTTAGAAGGATCATATATGTTCAAGTCGACTTGACAATGACAAAACCATGTCAGTGTCTCCGGTTCATGAGATACCACAACATAAGCAATAGGAAATCCCGTACATTAAGAGAACTCCCTCGTGTGGACCTTTAAGATGGCAACCATCCACACCAATTAGTAGCCTACATCGATCATAAAACCTTATTTAAGTGCTTGAAAGCATACATAAAATGTCTAAACTCATGTGTTACCTGTCCACATCAACAATAAGCTGTAGAGCACAGATTCACCTTCTTAGTTCCTCGGCATAATCCGTAACTTTGCATATTGTGCATCTGGTGGACCTTCGAATTGAGATGGCCAACTTTCTTGCTCTATAAGCTGAAAGGGAGAAATGACCGATACATCTCATTTTGAACCTCGAGCACAAATGTCTTAATATTTCTATCTGGATCAATCTTGAATTTGCTAAGGAACCTACTTGCAAACCATGAACTCTTCACATAGGGGACACTTTGTGTCAATCCACATTCATGATGAGGCATGTAGGTATGCACAAAATCCAGTACCATCTTTAACCCTATGGCAGTGCACTTTCCATTGGCATCCATGTCCTTCACACTTAGCATAAATTCTCACTTTGTCATTCTTCACCACCTTTACATTTCTTAAAGTGATTGCTCCATATGATGCAAAAGCCCTCCTAAAGTCATCTTTCTTGTTAAAATCATCCCCAAATCAAACTTAGGTTCAAAGGCATGCAGATCTATGCACCCCACTTGACCTATCTTTTCTCATCCTCATCCTCATCATGATTCAAGTCTGAGTTCACATCATGAACTAGCAACTACCACATCGGACTGATTCACTATCATCATTAGAGCATTCAATTACTACTCCTTTTAGTTTCTCATATTTGTAAAAACCATGTCCCTTCTTTGCCGTACATATAGTGAAACCGGTTAGGATTTCCTTCTCGATTTAACTTCTCCTTACCCTTCTCCTTGGCGATTAACTTCTCCTTACCCTTGTCGAGCAAAACACCCTCAATCCACACTACATTCCCTTTTCTCAGGTGATCAATTGCATGGGTTTGAGCGGTAAAATCATCATGTAATTCTACAAAGCGGACTTTGCATAATAGTAAAACCTCTAACGGGTCAAACATTGGACAAATCGGCAAATCCATTCAAGTGTTTCATATCGAATCCTCCATATCAAAATAGTCATATTTTACAAGTTTACCCCGACATACTTTTGTTTGTTTGTCATAGTGTCAGCGACAAACTTACCACCATAGTTCACACATATAGTCATATCGGTTGTTGTTAAATCTGTCCAAACAAATCATTCATGCAAAATTAGGACTAAAATCAAAGCCGAAACAACTTCAAAAGCTTCTAAAAATAGGGAACTTAATTTTTGCATGAAGAAACACGAACACGTACCATATACATTTAAACTAATAAAATTGAATCTTTACATACCATAATCCGGATTCGCATGTACAATTCATCATCGGGCCTTGCCGACATGTTTGATTTTTGAATGTTGTCACCTTTCAAGCATTAGCTGGCCATTTCTTGAGTTCAATGGACCAATGAGCGATAAATGAGAGAAGAGAGGTATATGACTTGGGTGAATTCCTTAGGTCTAATTGTCTCCTAAAAGGTGGCAATTTTCCTCAAATTGTCCCTTGCCATGTGTGTCTCAAGTGTGTCCAAATCAATGAAATACATACCAACTCGGCCGTTTTGTTCACATCTGGTTCATATACGGTCCTTAAGGACCAATTAAGAAGAAAAAATTAGGACCAAAATGAGGACCCCAGTTAGATGACCAATATTGCAAATCTCCGTCTAACACCAGTACATCATTACACTTCACCAAAACATGGAAGTAATCAATATCTAAGAAACCACATAGTTTGCAATAATATAATCACCTCTGAATCCTGACTAGGCGTAAGTAGTAAAAAGTAGTTAGTCTTGTGATTCATCTTCATCGCTCTACAATTTCTGAGGTTCTAATATCGAGAGATTGAAGTTACATCAAGCAGTGAAGCAAAATTATAACAACACTTTTATGTAGCGGATACTCCAAAGAAAGACGGAAGAACTAAATCACACAAGTTTAATACTATATACTAATTAATATTGTATACTCCAAAGTCTAAAGATACCCGTCAACTAATCAAGGCGTCTTGATCAACTCATCAACTAATTCAATGCCATTTTAAACATTATATTCTCTGAGAAAAAAAAATAGAAAAGTAGTTCTTCATTTATGTAAGAATATATACAAATACAAAATTGCAAGTAAAGTTCAAAAGAAATATCGAGATATAAATTATATTCAAATTACTTTCGAAGTTGAAGAATCCCCAATCCTAGAGGTGAGAAATAAATAAACAGGTTGTTATGCTAATGGAAAAGAATTGAAATTTGGTGGTATAATGAAGAATTTATGATGAAGAACTAAAGGAGTGAGCTGTGAGTCTAAGTAATAAAGTTAAGCGAAAGAGTCGATATGATAGAGTAAGAAGCGAAAGTTTCTCAAACCTTTCATGAAGCGGACCCAAATCAAGCTTATATCAATTATGAAATATCTTACCATTAAGTATCACATACCACACCTCTAATCAAACAAGTGGCATACACTCTTGAGCTCGAGACCATTCAAGGTACTTCATCTCACCTTGATGCGGAAAAGTTTCTACCATGCGAAGAGGAAAAATAAACCGATAACGGGCATTCTCATACATAATTTCAATAAGAAAGAATCGATCCACAAGAACCCAAAACTTAACAGAGAACAAGCAAAAAACCCACGGGCATTGGATCCGAACATGTGCGTGGGACTTGGGGCTAGCATTTTCCATCTTATGAAAATCATCAAATTGTAGTAGATTCGATTAGGCAAATTCACGGTAAGATGCCTTTTCTTTAATTACGACCATCTTTCTGTGAACTTGACAATCAAGAACGCTCTTGAGTCATTTTCTTGAGACATTTTCAAAATTAGGGATCGGATCGGAGAAATTAGGGATCGGAACCTCGGAGGTGATGGAAGATGTAACGAAGAAAGGCATAATTATCCATAGTAGATGTAACGAAAAAGCGCAATTACTCATGGAGAGAGCTATAATAATGAAGAAGTAGAAGGAAGAATGGAGGTTAATGGCAGCGGCGGCCTTGAGAAGAAGAAGAGAGAGAACTGTAGAAGGCGGAGCGGCCTTGAGAAGAAGAAGAAAGATAGAACTGTAGAAGGCGGAGACAACTGAAGAAGAAGAAGAAGAAGAAAGAATGAAAGAAGAAGAAAGGACGGAGAGACGCGTAGATACACGCACTCTTTGTCTTCTTGTGAGAGTCTGGGACTTCTCATATTTTAGTGAGATTTGTACTGTTTTTGGAGAAATTGAATAAAAATCATGATAAATAATGACTTTCCTCACTCACTTTTTATTGGGTGATATCATTACTTTGAAATACAGTTAAATGTTGTTGGACTTGGACCTACTCTACTTTACACATTCAGCCAATTGAGCCAACCTTTTAACTTGCTGTTCACTAGCATTTTCAATGCCACCATAAGACAAATGACAGGTAGATATATACTTGCCGTTTCTCACATTTTATTTCATAAAAATATACTACAATTAATTAGCAGTATGCATTTACCAAGAAAATACTATACAAGTAGCAATATGCATTTACCAAGAGGATAAAATATTCAATATAAAGAGTTTCAACAAGCAATATATGTATTTTGATGGACGATAAAGATTATGGTTAATTATACACATTAAAGGTGTTTATAAAATACATCGGTGTTATACTTTTATTTATCTATACAAAATTATATAAAATTAAAGACATTATATTTATACCTATGAACTTGGTCCATTCCACATATCACTCACTAGTTAATGCAAGTCATTTCCAATAATTTGTGTTTGATGAAACATGTATTTATTGTCTAATTTACCAATTTTCGCATGACATGCCCCTATGAATTCTATATACTTATCATTACATAACTTAATACTTACCCATTCTTTTACTTAATTTGATACTACTTGACCCTAGGGCACTGACTTATCATCCTTTGTCTTGAGTTGATTGAGTTCGTATGAATTATGATTCTCGAATTGAGTTAGCTATGTATGTTTAGGTTTTGTAGTTAGTAATTAATATGGTAATATGGCCATGAGTTGTCGCATCCGAGCAGGAAGCATACGATTTCTAGACTTGAATAACATGAACAAGTTGTCTTGAGCTGTAATTAAATCACTTCTTACGTCAGGAAATAACACACTTTGACTTTTTACGGTTAAACTTTTTCAACTTTAATTAAGAATTAATTTTAAACTGCAAATGTAAAATGTTCAATTTTTTTATATAATAAAAATTTAGTTACTAAATTATCGTTACATAATTTAAACACCACCCTAAAATGTAATTACTTGATCTAATTAACCTAATTAACTACACACCAAATTCATAGCATTAACCTAACAAATGCAATAGCAAACCAATTAACTCCCTGTCAAGATTTATTACTCCCTCTGCATCTATAACGAAACATGCCATTTTGTCCGTGCTATTCATTCACTTATAAAATCAATAATCACAAGAAGACAACACAAACCAATTAATTGAAAAAAATAATTGATTGAGAATCATTAAATGGAATTGTATTGTAGATAAAAGAAAGAAGCCGTTGGGGACCGGTCGAATGGGATCAAGAACGGTGGACCCTTGCCAACAGCTCTTATGAATGCAAGGAGTGGTGTACAAATCACAATAACATGTTATATAAACCATACCCGCGGACCACGATATCTAAGAATCCAAAATGAGTTAATAGCCGATAATTTAAGTAAAGAACACATTATATTCGTCTGAAATTTAAAATGAATTGAATTTTTTGTAGTATAAAAAGCAATAGCGAGCCCAAATTGATGCAGGTAAACTAAATTGAACTGAAATGATTTTTCAGATAAAGATAACAAATCCTAACTAATCAGAGTACATGCGGATATATGAAAAACTGGCATAACCTGCGGGTTAATTACTTTAGCTCTGGAAATACACATGTCAGTAGTGACAGAGGATGGTTTTAATCAAAGAATGTTATGAATGGTGTAAGATTCAGTAGCTACAACCGTAAGAAATACACTAGTACTAGCTCCGATTCATTAAGAAAATTGTAACAAAAAAAATAGTATATAATAGATATTATATTGGTAAAGTTGTAAGTGGCTAATAAAGTACGAGAGATATTGAATAAAGTGGTGATAAAGTAGGAAGTAGAAATAATAAAGAATTAGTTAGTGGGGTAAAACTTTCCATTTATATGATTAAGAAGTTTCTAGTGGAATCCAAAAAAAGGAAAGTTGGGAAGTTATTAATGGAACGGATGAGGGAGTATATAAAATCAAAATTTATTCATTGAAACACATAGTTCACGTGGTTCGATTGTTAATTAAGCCTAGCAGGGTGAACTAAAGTCTATTTATTGATTACCCAAGTATTCTCCATAAAGTTTTAAATTTGTAGTTAGCGTATTAGATCGATTGGATGTCGTGAATACATGGTTGACATGGGTATATACTATAATGAAAGAGTATTAATATATGATACTCCACCGTTTATTTTTATTTATCATTCTACATTTGAATTATTTCATCAAATTTGGTTATTTTATTTTCTTATATTCTGTATATTTCTTTATATATTAGGCAAAAATATGTACACCACATTTCTATCTTATTTTATGTGAATCTAAAGCCACAAATTAAATAAAACAGATAGGGTAAATAATAATTAAAATTTAATTAGAGTAATTTTATTTTCAAAAAAATAAAAATAACATCGTGATTTAACAAATTAACCACAATGAAACAATTAAAATACAGTGATGAATCAACGATTGCCATTTAAAAGTAACTATAAATAAGTTAAAGTAAATCAATAACTGTTAAGAAAAAATAATCTTACCAATTATGGTTATAAAAGGGTAATTTAACATAATATCATTAAATTTTAATTATTTTTATAATTTAATGAAAGTACTAAAAGTTGCATAAAACACCCTTAATTATCATAAAGTTGCACAAAAACCCCCTAGAATTGACCTCTAGGCGAGTGTAATACACTTGTGGTGCTAGGGGTTTAAATGCAAACTATCTATAACTTAGCGGGTTTGGCCTTAAATTTAATAATTGAGGGGTTTGGTGCTACTTTTATTAGAATGATGATATATGCATGCGTAATTAATATGATTATTTTATTAAAGATGACTCGTTTAGCGGCGACATGATAAGCGTGTCGTAAATCTTGATGATTCGTTTACTAAGTTTTACTCCCTCTTCTCAATTAAAAACTTCCCAGCGTTCATTTTTTATTGTGTCATTATAAGCTTTCTAACAAAAATAATAAAGTTTTATCCACTAACTAATTTTTAATATTTTATTTATTTCTTTATCATCAATATATTCATTCTATCTCTTACTTTATCATCCACTTATTATATTATTATTATATTATATTATAAGTTTTATATATATATATACACACATACATACACAAGAAACAATCCTGC
The DNA here is from genome assembly GCA_026545765.1 of Plantago major. Classification (NCBI taxonomy): domain Eukaryota; kingdom Viridiplantae; phylum Streptophyta; class Magnoliopsida; order Lamiales; family Plantaginaceae; genus Plantago; species Plantago major. The sequence goes on from JAIFAC010000079.1 coordinate 6,884, forward strand.
AGCGGATACAGCGTATTATATAAATGAACACACTTGGTTAACATATTTGGGAGATATAATAATAGTTAGATGAGTATATTAATTTCTGAGAATTTATGTTAGTGCCAAGATATCATTAACAATTGGGTGATGAAAAATTCACTTGTGTTTACAAAACTACTTACAAAACCATTCAAATTGATTCAAAGGCCATTCATAAAATTTTCGTTTCCGTCGTTGAAATACTATAATCAGAGGTAAGCCTTTAGTAGAAGGAAATATGAAACTACGTGTCTTACAAATTACAATTGAAAAAATTAAGTGTGAAATTACTTAGAAGATTAAAAGCATGACATTCATATACAATTCCATTGAAATCCAACAATTTACATGATCATGCATGCAAAACTAAAATAAAGTATTGCAATTAGAATAATTTACTCACCAAGACACCATACATGAGAGTTCTGGCTATCCATCCATCCATATATTATTATGTAAGCCGAGAATTTAGCATAGATTCGTTCGATTATATGTGGAATTTTGTGGAATTAGTTGTATTTTAGCCAATATATATTTAACTGTTATTTTTTGTATGTTAACTGTATATATAGTTTTTATTAAATTTCATATAACTTTATCTGTAAAAATATGAAAAATATTTTGAACATATATTTAAATTCGTCATGACAAAACAAATCCATAGACACCAATCTTGAATACTAATATTCATTAAATAAATTATTTTATTCATTAAAATTAAATATAAATTTATTAAATAAAATAGCGTAAGTAATTAGTTGTATTTTAGCCAATATATATTTCAATGTTATTTTTGTATGTTATTAGCGTATATATAATTTTATTAAATTTCATATAACTTTATATGCAAAATCTAAAAATATTTTGAACATATATTTGTATTAAATAATTGACAATCTGAATCCACACCAAGAATACTATTATTAATTAAATAAATTGTTCATTCATTAAAATTAAATATAAATCTATTAAATAAGATAAAATGAAATAATGGAATTTTAATTTTAAAAATATTATATTTATTAAATTAATTCAATCCTACATGGAATTTTGTGGAATTAGTTGCATTTTCAACCAGTATATCTTTCACTGTTTATTTTGGGACATTGGTTACATATATAGTTTTGATTAAATCTCATATAAATTTATCTACAAAACTCCAAAAATATTTTGAACATATATTTGAATTAAATCATGACAAGACGAATCTATAGACACCAATTATTATTATTATTATTATTATTATTATTATTATTATTATTATTATTAGTTAAATAAATCATTTCATTCACCAAAATAAAATATTAATCTCATATAACTTTATCTACAAAAATCCAAAAATATTTTAACATATATTTGAATTAAGCTAAGACAAAGGCGAATCTATAGACACCAATCTTAAATACTACTATTAATTAGATAAATTTATTTATTTATTAAAATAAAATATAAATTTATTAAATAAGATAAAATTAAATAATGGAATTTTAAAAATTAAAAGTGACTCATTAAAACACATTATAAATAATTAACGTAGCATCAAGCGTTCAAAAAGACTCATTTAAATAGTTTAGCATCAAACATTACGGACAAACTAAAATATCGATTATTTTGATTAGCCTCATATATATCCATACAACCATACCATTTGTGCACTTTTGGTTATTCTGGGCACTTTCCTATATGTTTTCTACTATATTCTAAAGTTGATAGTTTACTTTGAAGCACACATGATCGGCATGTGCATAAATGATGCTCGGGGCGCTATCTAATTACTCGGACATTTTCTAATACAAAATTAATGTAAAAAGAAATTATTTTAAATGGCAATGTAGAATTTAAAGTTTTATTAACTCTCGTTTCTTTTTCTGAGATGTGAGAAGGTAAAGAATAAAGTAAAAAAATAATTTTCAATTTTTACGCATGTAAAGATGAGATCTATCCATATATTATAAATACCAGTTTTTATTATCAATTCTAGCTGTAGTACTTTGGCTTCAAATCAATACTTTCCTGTATTTTTCTACTATATTCTAAAGTTGATGGTTTACTTTTAAGCACACATGATCCACATGTGCATAAATGATACTCGGAGCGCTATCTAATTACTTGGACATTTTCTAATACAAAATTAATGTGAAAAGAAATTCATTTTAAATGGCAATGTAGAATTTAAAGTTTTATTAACTCTACGTTTCTTTTTATAGAGGTGAGAAGGTAAATAATAAAGTAAAAAACTAATTTTCAATTTTTAGGCATGTGAAGATGAAATCCATCCATATATTATAAATACCAGTTTTTATTATCAATTCTATCTATAGTACTTTGGCTTCAAATCAATATGAGGAATTCTTTAATTTTTTTGGATTAAAAAATTACTACAAAATAATTATAATCAAGGTAAATTTATGTTTGAGGCCAAGTTAATACGTATTTGGTTCTGTTACCTTTACAATTGAAATCTAATTTTGGTTACATAATTACTTGATAATATTCAACCTTTGTAATTAACTATTTATAAATGTGATCAATCAAATCTTCTAATCCCATAATTCCATTAAAATAAACCCATCTTTGAATTTAGACACATATAGTGAATTTACATAATGCATGTAAGAATGGTATTAAAAAAATTGTTGAATATATACACACTCAAATCGAAGATCACCAAACTCCTATATATAAGAATGGGTTTGGATGTTTTAAATACTTGAGGTAATTATGATGATCGTCTTCTGTATGCTTCCCGATTTGTTGAGGCATAACAAATTTGTCTTTTTTACGTTTAAAGGTATTTATAAAATCGATTAAGGTTATATATTTGATAGTATATGATTTCAAATTGTTAGTTTTAAATTTAATATAGTAAAATGAATCGATCATTTTATTGGACTCAGTAATCAATATTACATTGTTCAATGAAACTTAATTATATTTTATACCTTGATTTGTATGATTCTTGTTGAATATGCATTTTCTTAATGGGCATGAATCGATTAGGAGGACCTTTGGATCTATGCTTAACATAGTCCATTCAGATCTTCTAAGAATGTTCTATTAATCGTATACTAGGCGTGCTCTTTTGATTCTAGAAGATATAAGAGACACACGTGAGCTAATTGGTGGTGTGTTGATCTTTGCATGTCTGTCAACAACATTTTACATGTGAAAACTTTCAATTTCCTTTTCTGTATAAGATTCGATCGGTAGGATGAGGTATAAGGGTTCTCTTCTCTACGCGGTCTCTGGCTGGAAGGACTGGTTCTATCCACCCAAATTCAATCCCGTAGAAATAATGATGTTCAGGTTCAGTCTGGCATATACTCGAACCCGTTTCATACCTTTGTTACAAGACACGACCACAACATTATATGATTATTAAGTTAGTAAAAACTAAATTTTTTTTCCAACGGGAGCGGGGGTGGGGCTCTATTCGATCTTCTCTCTATTTTCTTGATCCATAACGGGCCTGGGGGCTCTGATACTCTCTAGGTGGGAAAACTCTATTCGATCTCCTCTCTACTTTCTTGATCTCCATAACGAGTCGGGTGAGGGTGGGGATCAGCTGATACTCTCCAGACGGGAAAAATGTCTTCACTCTTCTATGTATTTTCTTGATCTCCATGACAGGTCGGGAGGGGGGAACCGTACCATGTGAAATTATTTTCGTAGAATAATAATTTTTGTGTATTTAGTGGGGTGACGCATACTACCTCGGGGTTTTTCGGAACTGGTGGATTGGAAAAAATAATAATAACATGTGAATATGTTTGTATATATATATATCATGGGACAACCTATTGATTGTCTTGTATCGCTGTATTTTATTTTGCATCAGTTTGAGAGATAGAATTTAAAAAAAATGTATACATTACTAATTAACGAATTGGGTATGGTAGGACCGATTTTACATTTCTATAGTTGACGTAAATAAACACTCAATGATAATAGTAGATGAAGAAGGACTACCGGTAATCAACATTGTTCATAAATTTGACTACTTTATTTTACCGATAAATTTATTTTATCGTCACTTCTATTTATTATTAAAAGTAAAGCATCTTGTGGCGTATGGCAGTCAATCTAGTTGGATCAAAAAATAGAGAATAATGAAAGATGTACAGGCTTCAGAATGAAGATCTTCGACAAAACAAAATCTAAAATAGGAAAAGGAAAAAAGAAAAAAAAAGAAGGGAAATAAGAGTTGTAAGGACAAACTAAAAATTACCAATCGAGTCCACTTCTCGATCCGTCACTTAATATAGTGGTGGGACCAGGATGGAGTATATTGAGTCGAATAACCCCTAAAATTTGGTAAAACCAAACTCTATAGTATATCTTCAATTTCGGAAAAATTATTACGTTTCTTTATTACTGCGGTCATTTATACCACGTTTGATCGCAATTTACTCTTAAGCGATATTAATAAATAAATTATTAAATTTATATAATGAAAATTTAGTAATTAAATTTTTATTATATGATTTTATTACATTATTCTTATTATAGTTTATGAGTAATTGTTCAGCTGAAACGATTAATTAATCAATGTAACACTTTCTCTGAAATGGAGGGAGTAATATTTATGATAATTTGAAATCCCCCCTTCCAAGCAAAACTTCGAAATAATGATAGTATAATTTGACCCCCTGAAACTTTTAATTTTGGGTCCGCGCCTGTATAAAATTAGATACAAACTAAACTTAGATATGATAATGATGTAAATTTGCTAATAGAAATCACAGGAAAAGAAATCAAAGTAGAATACCTGATGAATAAAAGATGAAATCGTGAAAAGGGAAACGGCAGTGGAATGGGAGATAAAGTTGGAGGTGTTACTGGGAGATGGAAGTTGAAGGCAAGATAATTGCCCAACAAACTCGTACTCTTGTTTTGTATGTACAGTAGTTTAAGGGTATAAATGGAACACTACAATATTGGTATTACAACTGCTCATTGCATTATGACGTGACAAATTTAGCCTCAAATATACATGTATTTTCATGTCAACGAAAGGCAAGTAACTGAGCCATTTTGAGAAGGAAAGAGTATAATATTGTCAAACTGCACAAAAAAAACTACCTGTGAGGGATAATCAACTTTCTTTTTATAAGTAGTATTATATATAGTATAAGAGAGGAAGTTCTTGAAATTTAATCTGAAGTGAATGGGTAGCTTTCCTTAATGAATTTTAACTTTGCCTCATTCAAAGGAGTTTATAAGATGTCTTTCCATGAAATTATATTAAGTGGTTTTATAAAAAATACTCACATCGTGATGTTATAGAGTATACTTGACATCGCGCTTAGTGCGGTGCGTTCTCACTAATAACTTTATAAATATATATCCACTCACTGATAGTTAACTAATTTTCATTTTAAATAAAAGAAATTAGCTTTTTAGGAAGTAGATAATTGACCAGATGGAGTATTTAAAAATACAAATTTTTACGAGTGACTGCTTATTGGATAGACCAATTCAACATCACATATTTAAGTATAAACATCGATTATATATATGTTCAACTTAAAACACTATGTGTATATATAATAAACTTGAATTATACTGCCATTACAATTATATTTAAACACGTGGCGTTTTTAGCTAAATATACTATGTTTATAATAAAATATGTGATGTTTGATTTTGTGTGTTTGGAATGTTGTAGCAACCCCCACCACAAAATTTGATCATTTAAATATGTCACGATATACACGTTTCAAGGTGTGGTGTGATGTGATGTGACCATTATATAATCGAGTAAATGCTCAACAGCTCAAGTGTATATGTCGGTATCTAAAATGCCCAAAAATGAAAATTAGCTAGCAAGTGAATGGATGAATTTTAAATTTTGCACACATTCAAAGTAGTTTTTTTTCAAATGCTAAAATAGAATAATATTTGTTGTTATAATGTTGTAATTGGAAGATAATATGTAAAAGTTTCTTTCCATTCTTTATTAAAATTGTTGCAAACTTAATTTCGATTTCTTGTTCATTTCATTGTTAGATAAAACCCGACTTATAATTGGTATGTATGTTATGCACATCGTTGATTTAGTACAAAATATTAATATGTTTTTTACAACATATATTTATTTAATGTAAAGCGTCATTAGCGTTATTAAGTAAAAAACTCCGTCTTTTTATAGAAAATCTCTTGATAGGCAGTCTATATCGCATATCTAAAGCGTATTTTGTCGAAAATGATCGATTTTATTAATCAATCGTCTATGTTTTTAACATTTGTGCTTGTTCATATTAAAATAACACATTTTATTAGCTTCGTATGTTTTAATTAATTCGTGGATGATTTCTTTGATAACGTGGAATTAATCTCTCTGAGATTCTTTTCATAATATTTCCTATTGATTTTTGTGAGTTTATAAAATGTCTTTCCATGAAATTATATTAAGTGGTTTTATAAAAATACTCACGTCGTGATGTTATAAAGTATATTTGGCATTGCGATTAGTGCGATCGTTCTCACTAGTAACTTTATAGATATATGCCCACTCACTAATATTTAACTAATTTTCATTAAAATAAAAGAAATTAGCTTTTAGGAAGCGGATAATGGACCATATGGAGTATTTAAAATAAACTTTTACGATTGCTGTCGAATAGGCGATTCAACATCGTATTAAGTATAAGCATCGATCATATATATGTTCAACTTAAAACATTGTGTGTATATAATAAACTTGAATTATACTTCCATTACATGTATACTTAAAAGCGTGATGTTTAATTCTAGCTAAATATCTGATGTTTATAATAAATTAAATATGTGATGTTTGATTTGGTATCGTCAAAATGTTGTAGTATCCCACAAAATTTGATCATTTAAATACTCATAGATTTAATTAAAAACTTGTAGCTTTCTTTTTAGTATTTAGATTTAGAAACTTTCTAGCAAAAAAGAAAGTTTTATCATTATCTGATTAACTATTATTTATCTTTCTTCTTTATCGTCATTCTATTCGATCGACTTAATTCTTTTATCGATCGTTTCTGACTTTGTCGATATCTACCAATCACAAATTAACATTTAAATAATTTCAATTAAACTAAGATAAATTAGGTATTTAGTAATCTTTTAATGGATAAGATTAGTATGTGACAGTATACACGTTTCAAGGTGTGATGTGATGTGACCATTATAATTGAGTAAATGCTCAACAGCTCATGTATATATGTCGGTATTTAAAATGCGACACGTTACTCTGTTGTGCCAATGAAATGTGTCACCTGCATAATTGGATATTTGGATGATATGAAAATTATTACTCACTCCGTCCAGAATAAATTCATACATTAGTAGTAGCACGTAGTTTTATACGAAAAGTTAAAGTAATAATATAATATAGAAAATGTGGGAAAAATTATAATTTTAATGGTAAAAGGTGTAATTTAAGTGTAAATTTGAAATTTTTTATTATTTATTGGTGTGGGATAACTTTTTTTTTTGGTAATGTATGAAGTTCTGTGATATAGTTAAAAATAGTAAATGTATGAAGTTTTAAGGTACGGAGTATAAAATCATTTAAAAATGTGCACTTATCACTTGCCAGCTGTAGCCATAGGGGCCAGTAAGGTGTCACAGAGATAGATTGGTTTATATATGTAATGCAATGCATCTCCATAGTCCGTACACAAATTAAGCATCATCAATATATAAAACTACACAGGTCAATCCATATAGAAATGAAGATGGTTGGAATGAGTAGTGTTGTGAAAATGGTGTTTGTGGTGGCACTTTGTCAAGTCCTGTTGACTAATTGTGTTGCAGAAAAGGAATGCAACGATTTGAGCGATGTGCTAGGTGAAATGTTCCCGTTGGTACAAACTATATACGATTGCATAGAGAGTGGGGGTAAGGATACAGCTACATGCTGCGTACCTTGGGAAACCTTCTCATGCCCCTGCGACATTTTGAAGATACCAACCCCAAGGTTACTCCCCTTTGCAATTGCTATTACCGAATGCAGATCCACCATAGAGGTGCTTCAGGCTTCATGTCCTGTTGAAGGTACTACTTACATTTCATCTAAAATCTCCAACTCGTACAAGATTTCATTTCATTCACTCAATTCTAATTGAATTATTACCATTCATTTTGCTACATATATAGATTTCCGATCCAAGTCCAAGTTGGAACAAGTCACCGGTGCGTTTTAGATGATGACCAATGACTGATGATGTCAATAAAAGCCATGTATCGTCGTTTGAATAATTGTTGTGTTGCACGCACATGAATCGTCAGTTGTTTCATCTCCGGCTTATGTAATTCTCTGCCAATGTATCGTGGTTTGAATAATGTATCGTCAGTTGTTTCATCTCCGGCTTATGTAATTCTCTGTCATGTATTGTGGTTTGAATAAGCGGTTGGCCCAATATGAAACAAATTGTAACTCTTAAACAACGCCTGTAAGAACGTTTACCTGTCAGTGCAATTTTTCAATTGAAGTTACCATAATGCCCTTGAATGGGTGAATGTTCATGTCACTTGACCCCCTACTAGCTAGTTTGTAGGCAATCAGAGGAAAGAAAGAAAAATGTGCAAACCACGCCCAACCTCCTTACCTGGCACCCCATCGATAGTGCCTATGTGCGGAGGCAGTGTTTTTGAAGTTTATGTAATGACCAATTCATTTTATTTAATTGTCAATCTCATTTTAATTTCTTTTATTGTGTTAATTAATAGGAAACCAGTGAAGGCTGAAGCTATTTAGTTCTAAAACAAACTACTCGGAGGGTAATTTTATACATATATTGTGTATACTTGCATGATTTCATAAAATTTATCCATATATACTTAACCATATATATTTAACGTCTAATCTAATTAGATGAAATTCTACTAATGTTGTTTATGAAATCTGTGTCCATGCTGTCCACAATGTTGGTCTGGAGCCCAGTTTTATACTTGGATTTATTACTCGGTGCCCGACTCCAATAAAAACAATGTTTTCATCGGGAATATAGTGCCCGACTTTAATAATACAATGTTTTCCCCGAGCATATAGTGCCCGACTCCATTAAAAGAATGTTTTCTCCGGGCATATAATGCCCGACTCCATTCTTTTCCTGGACATATAGTGTCCGACTCCATTGTTTTTCCCGAGCATATAGTGCCCGACTCCAAATAAAAACCAAGTCCGGGCTAATGATGCCCGTCTACTTACACAACCATGCCTCGTCATATAATTCCCCGAGCATATAATGCCCGACTCCTTACAAAAGGATGCCATGTAATATAATTCTTCGGGCAAGTAATGCCCGACTACAAATAAAAACAAAGTCTGGAGTTTATAATGCCCAACTTTATGCAAAAAAATGTCCGACTCCATGCAAAGACAAAGCTCGGAGATTATAATATGCGACTTCATACAAAAATAATGCCGACTATGTGCAAAAGCGAAATTAAAATGCGACTTTATACAAAAATTGGCCCCGACATACGCCACGTGCATATAATGCAGACTCCATGTAAAAACAAGCTCAAAGCGCATATGATGGCGGTGAAATTCCATCCTCTTACGCCAAATCAAAAAATAAAACCCGATCAATTCACAAAACACCAATTCAAAACAAAACTCAAAACCAAAATGCGGTAGAAACCATTGATGGATTACCTTACCTCGTAACTCATGAGTCTCTAAAACCATTTCGTCCTCTCGAGAATCACTTAAGCGACTCTCTGAAATCATCTAGTATAGTAGATGGGGTTACGAAGCTGTAATTGGGGGAAAATATTTTGAATCATTCCTGGAACTAAGCGATGAAGTAGTTTTTGCATAACAAAGACCAATGTGAAAAGAATTAACATAATATAGAAGATATGGCAGAGGATTTTGAAATTGGAGAACTAACATTGAATGATTGTCTGAATTGAGACAGCGTCGGTGCATCAGATTCAGAGAAGGTGCATCGGTTGCTTTAATCGTGGGGTTCAGTACCCGCGCTTGGATCATAAAATGACCTGGTGGTTCGACCTGCATCCTTCGGCAGTTGTATGAGGAATTAGGGTTTGTGGTCTTTTTCAGAGAAATGAGAACAGGGGCTTGGGGAAGAAGGTGAGTGAACTTGAAGTCAAAATAAAGTTATACTTTTGTTATTGTTTCTCATTTAAATTATACTCTCTCCATTTCAGAAAAAGTGTTACATTTTACTATTCTGCGGTCAACTGTCTCCGCGTTTGACCACAACTTACTCTTAAACGATATTAATAAATAAATTATTAAAATTATATAATGAAAATTTAGTAATTAAATTTTTATTATATGATTTTATTAAATTATTTACTATTATAGTTTATAGTAATTTAATAGTCAGCTGAAAACGATTGGCCGATCGAAATGTAACAATTTATCTAAAATAGAGGGAGTAATATTAAAGCACAATGTCAACACATATTTCAGGTCATGTGATGTGTATTTGTGCAACAGTGAGGCCTATGGTGGGTCCAATGAAAAACGTTTCTTGTCAGTACACTTTCTTTGTTAATTGAAAGCAGGGTGACTCAAGTGTAAGTGAAAAAATTGTTGTTGTTTTCCAGCAATATTGACATGGATATTGTTCTGGCCCGTAAAAACTCCGTTTGAATAATGTATCGTCAATTGTTTCATCTCCGGCTAATGTAATTCTCTGTCATGTATGATCGTTTGAATAATTGTTGTGACGTGTGGATAATTAATACGGGTGGAGACCTTTTAAGGGGATGGTCCAACAATATGGTATCGGAAGCGGTCCGAGTTGATAATGGATGCCCCAGTCGATGATAATTTCGGCTTGCCCAAAGAGGCTATTATGATTTCACGTGTAGATCCGACTAACCGCGACCTACCCGTGAGGGGGCGTGTGGTCGATTTCAACCTAGGAGTACATTCAATTGGAAATTTAATATGGACCGGAGATTGTCTCCGTAGAGATTAATTAGAATTAATACCTAAAACTGACTTATAAAGAGGTGTGGAATTAATCCACTTGTATAAATTTATCTAACACCTTGGCTCAACGGCGGAGCCTGGATTTTTTATCCAGCGAGGTAAAATCACATTAATTATGTTGCAACACTCAAATAACCAAAATTAAAGAGAATATTGAAAAGTGAGAGAGACTGGGTGAAAAATACATATCAATGGAAGTAACTTTTAACATGTTGGAACACTCATATGGAAGCTAGTTATGTAGTCCACCTTCCATGGTTGCCCCCACTCGCCTCAGTTCTCTGGAGATAAGCTGGACGAACATCTCAAGCGAGATTCCGTCATCCATTAATCTTTCATTCAACAACTAAGCGGGTCCGTCCCACTCTCACTCTCCCAACTAAGAAACCTTGGCTTTTTACGCCTCGAAAGGAACAAACTCACCAGTCCTATTCTGGTATTCCCGACGCATTCATAAACTTAACACCAAGACTTTGGTACCTGTACCTCTCTCACAGCCAGCTCTCTGGAATGATTCCCAAAGGTTGGGGTGAATCTCATTTTGAGATTATGCTCCAAGGCGACATCATTTCTGTTCCGGAAGAAGAAGACAGTAGAGCAAGCTGATTTCTCGAGGAACATGTTTCAGTTCAACTTGTCAGAGGTCGAGTTTCCTGTAAGGTTACAAACATTGTATTTGAATAATAACCGGATCTATGGGAGATTTCCAGAGGATTTTAATAAATTGGAGTATCTGGGAAACCTGAATGTGAGTTATAATAGGCTGTGTGGACAGGTACCTATTGGTGATAGATTGCATCAGTTTGATTTTACAGCTTACTTCCATAATCAGGGCTTGTGTGGAGTGCCATTGTCCAATTGCACCAGAAGATCTCTTTGAAGACTCCTGATAAAGACTTCAACCTATTTATGCATTCAACAATAGTCAATTCTGTATAAGTTACAGAACTTGCAGAGAAAAGTGGAATAACCTGCTTACTTAAGCTCTGGAAATAACACATGTCAGGAGTGACAAGGAAGGTTTTAATCAAAGAATGTTATGAATGGTGTAAGAATTAAGATTCAGAAGCTACAACAGTAAGAAATACACTTGTATGAAAGCAAAATTTATTCATTGAAACACATACAATCCAAACATCGAGGATACCTATATACACTCCTACCAACAGGTCGTTCAAATACTCGTTTATTTTGTCTAACTGCTTTTCTAACTCTTGCCTCAAAAACTTTCCACTCAATTGTGTTGTTTTTTACAAATATATCAGCAAGACGACGTTTGTTTGGCCGTATTGTTGGCATTTTGCCACCACCATAGTATATTCGGTAACCAGCTATTAAAGAAGAAAACTGACTTCCAGAGTCCGTCATGGCAAATACATCAGCAGCCGTGCATACTATAAAGTCGAGTGCTGCCAACTGCAAAAGATTGTAGCTTTCATAAGATAAAAATTTGAACACAGTTCCTCAATATTCTGAAATGAGAAGGTATAAATTCTCAAAAAATATCTTCAGTCTATATTTGTTTGCAGATACATATACTTTGACCATGTGTTTGCACTACGAAACATCATTGCAAGTGTCTGAGTAATTTTTTGAACATGAATAGGTGTCGGTGTAAATAACACATACTCCACTTCAGGATATTTCAGCAATTGACTTTAAATATAATACAAGTAGACGGAAAAAAAAACTATGTGCAGAATTGTACCTGAGAAGAGAAATTTGCAAACGGCTCGATTTCAGCTGGAGAAAGCAAGTTTTCCTTGGTGACTAAATTAGGAAACAGGGTAGTCAAGGCTGCTAATCTCGACTTGCCTCCATAAATATGTGCACCAGCTAGATATATATGGGTCCGGCGATTAAAACCGAGGGCAGCAAGCATGAGCACCGTCTCTTCTGGCATCAATGGACATAATCCTTCCGAACGCAATTGTATTGGTGAGGGCAACCTGCAAAATAGATTGATGTGTTTAAAACCTAGTCAAAATCTATGGAAGCACTAAAACTAAGGCAGTACAGCTATTAGGTAGAATTTCCAATAATAAAGCCTTTATTATTATTAATTAGTGTAAAACATTTTCCCAGCGCAAGAATTTATGTAAAGATCGGTGGTAGCTATAATTATAGGTAAACAGTAGTTATACTAGAATCTAGTTAGATATGAGAAAAACAACTCCAGAGCTGCTCTCCAGAAAGCTGATATTATTAGTTACATTACAACATAAGGAAAAAAAGAAAAGCACACATTTTCCTGAACCTAAAATGAAAATAGTTGGTACAAACCACTTTGGATTTAGCAAACACAAACTTTCATTCATGAATTATAAAACTAAATGACAGCATATCATATACCTTTTCATCTTCTTTTTTTCAACCAATCCAGTGAAATGTTTCTCCCTATATGCCTGCAATTCTCGCTTTTCTTCCTCGCCTCCACCGAATTAGCATAATGAATGGGCTACCATATAGATTTCAAATCTCAGATGTAAGGCCAAGTATCTGTTCTGTTTAGCTTCGTGAACCTTTTGCCCCTTCTTCTTTAATTGAGCATACGAGCCAACAAGGTAATGGTCTAAATGTCCCAATCCTGTATCATTTTGGCGCATCCTTTTAATAAGCAAAGCGCCAGCTTCTTGTATCTTAGGAATGAATCTTAGTGCATGAAAGTTGCATCTGCATGAGTCTCTAGATGAAGTTCTTTAATTAGGGAGCAAAGTAGAGGAATACCCATACAGAAAATAAACTCTAAAGCACACTAAATGTGACAGGTTGAAAGCTGGTATATACTCTCTGACAGGTGTCAAAGTCAAATAAGATACCTGTAATTCATGTGGTATTGGATCTGAGGCCAACCGGTTCCCAAATCCAACAAAATGAACTACTCTGTTGAGATGTAAAATAGGAAGAATGTATTTTACAAAAAAGCTTGGCTTTGCCTCTTTCACAACATCTACATCCGTCACCTGAAACAAGTCCATGTGTCAAAATCAAAGTAATTTGACTGAAATTATTCGAGTATGCAAGTGACCATATGCTACTTTTGGGATATAAAGAAGATTAGATGAGAGTCTCACCAAGCTACCTATGGCCTCTAAATTGGCGACCCTAATTCTTTTGGGAGTTCCTTGACAATCTGGATATCAGGCTTCAAGTAGTTGATGAAGTGCTCCTCCTGATAAATATTGCCAAACTGGCTAAGGAACAGTCAAGAATATGACATCAATTTGGAGAAGATGAAAACATGTTAATAGAAAAGTAACAAGGTTATGCAGAGACAAACTTGTGTTAGATGGTCTGACAGTTGGGCAAAACTTAAATGTTAGGAAGAACACGACACCACCCACCGAATCAGGCACAATGGTCTAATTTGCACACACCTTAAATATTAATATTAACCACCACCATCAACCAAAGTGTTAAGCGAATTCCTCCAATTTACGCTTCTGACAGTTACACCAACTTACACAAGTTCTTTTTTTCAAGCAAAAGGCCTCAGAGATATTTAAGTGAAATAAACACATTAAATTAAAAAGAGAATTCACCTAGAATCTCTCCAGGCAGCTGCTGTACATGAAATTCGGCAGAACAAGTGTAGCATTAAGTAATCTAGCAACATAACAGCATTACAAACCTGTTTTCAATCAAAATATAGCTTAATGTCAATAAAACAGATCTTCCGTCTTTTATATGTACTAAACAAATGACAATACATAGAGAATAGTGTGTGCACAAACAGGAAAAGGTTCAGCTGGAACATAAACATTTAGAGAACTTCTGACAACTCGCTGCTGATTTATTCCACCGTTTGCTGTGACCATTATATAACCATTTTCCCTCTGAAATAGGAAAAAGATATTAGTTTATAGAAATCAAAGGAAAAAACAGAGACTAATCAAATATTAACACATCCAAACAAGTCGTAATACACGAACACACACAAGGGAGGAGGCAGAGACCACTAGGCTCCCAGTCGCGGTTATGAGCACAAGGGATCCATGAAGAAGCAATGGCATAGGGTTCTGCCCACAAGTCCTTAGGCTCAGGTTTCTTCTGTCCCTGAGTTGTAATAGAAACAAAACAAGAAAGTAAATACCAAGATTATAACAACTTGCATTCTCCGATAATATCAGAAATAGAATAACTGAAACCGTTAAATGAAGTACCTCAGCTAATGCATGGGCAGCTTTAGACAAAAGTCTTCCATATCCAGTTTTTTGAGGTTTTCTCCCTTGACCATTCTTTTGTAGTTCTTCCTACATTCATACAACAAAATCTTCTGAACTTGATTCCCAACCGATCTCAGAGCCTTGTAACAAAATGTAGATGCTCTATTTCCTCGAAAAATTAATACAAACTTAAGGAGGCAGGAATGATGATTTAAAAAATAATGCATAGTGGTCATTCATCAATATGGTTTCTTGTTTTTATGTATTATGCTGTAGGCTGTACTGCTCGGAGCTATAAAACAATGATAGCCCATTGAAATACTACGGAAATGCTTTTATTTCCCCCTGAAACTCTAATGTATCATTCTAAACAGAGTTAAGAACATGAACAAGTACAAGTACAATTTTTGGTACAACCTCATAAAGTTCTCTAGTAATATACTTTGAGGCAGCAAGTTATTAACCTTTTAGGCCAATCAACTACTACGATTTGCAACTGAGTAATAAAAAACTGAAATCTTCACAATCAGCAGCAGCTCAATATAGCCAATTCACATTCTTTATCCTACTCAAGCTAACCACAGTAAATTCCCCAACACTAAAAATACTCTACTCCAAGTAGCAAATGAATCAACAATCCAGCTGAGACCGAATCGAAAATACGGAAGCTAAATAAAACGAATGGTAAAAGCAAAGCATACCCGGATAGATACAGTGGACGAGTTAGCATCCAAAAACTTGATCTTGACAGCCCGAGCAGGTTCTTGGATCCGAGAAATAATCCACCATTCAATCAAGAAAAATAAGCCAATTAAGAGCGACAAGCAAATCAAGTTCCCTCTTTTCCTCAACCATGATTTCTTCTTAACCTTTTTGATCAATTTCTTGGATTCATTAGGGCTGGAATAGCCATTCAACGACGTGGTAGAGGAGTTTTGAGACATGGAGAGACGGGACTGGGTCCACCTGCCCAACGAAAATCTGCTGGGGATGAAGAGCTCAGTCGGGCCGGGTTACGGGCCGGTAAGAAATGAGGAGGCCCTTTTCGGAATCGGCATCTTCGTCTTCTTCGTTGTTGGTGCTGCTTACGGTGGTGATGTCAGAGAGATTGGAGAAGGACATGATAGTATTGTTATGATGATAGTAAGAGAGGAATTAAAGGGTCAATGTGAATTCAATTCAATCCAAGGAAAGGAAATGAAAGAGATTTGTTAGGGATGATTTTGGGCGAGAGGAACGGGAAGAATGTGAGCTTTTCGTGTGATAGTGAACAAGGTGAGGCCATGGAAATGATCTGGACTTCCATTGGAGGTCAAGATTTGTCTTTCTCCTTTAACCATTTAACTAGTGTGAGGTGAGCTGTTTTATACAACATTAACAACGTTTTCTAATTTAGTCGAACATATTTACGTATTTACGTATTTGACAATACTATTTTAGTTGAAATAATAACTGTAATTTTTAATTGAGTCACTATTTAATTAAAGTTAAATACTTCGTTTCGGAGAAATTATTACGTTTGGCTTTTTGGGTCATTGTCTTGAGTTTAATGGCAATTCTCATAAGCGATAATAGTAAATAATTTAATAAAATCATATAATAAAAATTTAATTACTAAATTTTCATTATATAATTTTAATAATTTATTTATTAATATCGTTTAAAAGTAAATTAATGATCAGCGAAAACGATTAACCATAATAATAAAATGTAACTTTTTCTGAAATGTGAAATACTTACAAAACCCTATAAAATTTAAATTATATACCACATAAAATTTTCACATTTCGATTAAAATTTAATAAATATTCATAAATTATAACTTAATTAAAATTCTCTTAATCAATTTAAATGTAGAAGTCTTTGGAAAAGGTAAGATTTTCCTAAAGATAGGAAAGTCGAGGTTTTACGGTTTTACGGTTTTGGGTTTTAACGTTACGGGTCGGGTTTCTCAAAAAACCGGCAAAACATTTTCATTATCCTTTTAATAGATTATGTTATGGTTTTACTTTGTTAACATTGAAAGTTTGATTCTGATTTTAAAGTATTTTGTTAATGTTACAGAGATGATATGATAGTTTTAATCGTCGTATTGCATGTTTCAATTATAATTTTAACATTTTGTTAAATTTTTACAGATGGTATCATGGTTTTAGAACTACATGATATTTTATAATGGTTTGTTATAGTTTTAAATGATCTAATATCGTTAAACCACCGTTAAACAAGTCTAAAAGTTCGAAAAAGCCATTAAAACAACAATAAACAAGCTTAAAATAAGCACTTGAACATT
This sequence comes from Plantago major, assembly GCA_026545765.1. Classification (NCBI taxonomy): domain Eukaryota; kingdom Viridiplantae; phylum Streptophyta; class Magnoliopsida; order Lamiales; family Plantaginaceae; genus Plantago; species Plantago major. The sequence continues at coordinate 24,315 of JAIFAC010000079.1, forward strand.
CGATCATCAAATATTTGAAAACATCTATTCTCATAGAAAAAATTACAATATATGTTCATTCGGTGTTTTTGATGCAAATGCAACTGAGTTGTCAAAATAGGCTTTTTTCGATTAAACTTGTTGGTGAACTTCGGAATCCTGCCTTTTGTTGCTTGTGCCTTTTGCTTCAATACTGTAGCGACACCTTTGAGAGACCCATCATCAGACTCCATATCATCATCTGCACCTGCTTAAAACATTCACTAACTGGATTAAAATCATAACAACTCTCATCAAAACTATCACATGGGTGCTTAAAAACAAAGAATGAACATCTGACAGCTAAAAGCAGTTACATTGATCCTTAAAACCATAACGTGCATCTTAAAACTATAACAAAGTAGGAGCATGCAACCTGGTAAAACAGTAACATTGATACATAAAATCATAACAGTGCCTCTTAAATCTATAACAAAACATTTGCAAAAAATCAAATCATAAATATTTCACAAAAGCTAAAACACTAACGTTGATGCTTAAAACTACAACATTTGGTTTTAAAATTATAACGTATGCGCTAAAAACAATAACAAACAGAAATATTCAATAAACTAAATATAATAACATTAATGTTTAAAATCATTCGGTCGTCTTAAAAGCTACAATAAAGCGAGCAATGCAACCTGACTAAAAGCGGTAATATTGATACATTGATCCTTAAAACCATAACGGTCGTCTTAAAACTATAACAAAGTAGGAGCATACAATGGTAAAAAGATAACGTTGATACATAAAATCATAACAGTGCCTCAGTGCCTCTTAAATCTATAACAAAACATTTGCAAAAAATCAAATCATAAATATTTCACAAAAGTTAAAACACTAACGTTGATGCTTAAAACTACAACATTTGGTTTTAAAATTATAACGTATGCGCTAAAAACAATAACAAACAGAAATATTCAATAAACTAAATATAATAACATTAATGTTTAAAATTATTACGGTCGTCTTAAAAAGCTATGTAACGTGCAATTAAAAAGCGGTAATATTTGTACTTAAAACCATAATAGTACATCTTAAAACTATAACAATCGTTTTAAAACTATGATAAAACATTTGTAAAAATTCACATGAAATATTTCAGGAGATTTAAAAGCTAACATTCTTAAAAGCAATGATAATAGGAAAATCTTGGCTTTTCTTATCTTCTTCTTTGCGTGCCAAAATTCGGTTATTCCTTTATCATGAAGGCAAATGTCATTTTAAAACTTAATCATTCATTTCATTTCAGGTTATTACTTGAGCTTGTTAGATTTAACAATAAGTACTGGAATGATAGAAGACGTGGATTTCTAGCATAATAAAAAAAAACATACTAGTGTTGAGTTTCTTTACATATGGTCCGAAAATATTCCTGTTATTAGAAGTTAGAACAGTTGGGATCTGGGAAGTGGTTTGGGTTGATTAGTTGTCTAATTGTGGAACAGCAGAAGTCATTTTAATCTTAATGTGCGTATTGCTCAAATGAAGGTATATGGTATATTATCAATGTCATTCAAAGTCATCAGAATAACCCTACTTGAAAACTCCGTTTCAAAAAAAAAAAAAAACCCTACTTGAAAACTTAAAACAGCCGGCTCCTTCTTTTTCTTCATCTTCACCTCGTTTCATCAGTCAGTTTTATCTACTACTGTATAAGATCTGATCATCAACGGGAAAAAGAAAGATAAGCAAGAAGAAAGAAGATGGAGAAGGTTGCAGATTGTGTTCTAATCTTTCCTTCTCACACGCTGTAGTACGCGCTGGTTGAGGCGATGTCTAGAAAGAAGCGTGGCCGCCCAAGAAAGGCGATTCGTACGCCGATTTCTGCTGCTCCGCCGCCGGATCTCGCCGTTGTTGGCTGTCCGCAGTCAGGGAGGGGGAAAGAAAAGTTGGTTGAGAGTGATATGAATGTTGGCTTGTTAAATTCTAGTGAGGCGTTGGTGACTCCGATCTCGGCTACGGTTCCGCCGGCTGAGTCGGATCTAGTGGTGGCTCAACGTCTAGAGGCTACGGTTTCTCCGGCCCTAGATGGTCAGGCGCTTGGGTTAGAGGATTCTGCTCTGCCTCGTCAGCCTGCTGCTCGCCGGCTTGATTGGCCGGAGGGGAATGGTGTGGTGGTGGTGGACGGAATGGAGGAGGCTGGTGGGTTTGTTCCGGTTGCCCAGGGGAATCGTTTAGCTTCAAATGGTTTGCCTTTGAGTTATGATGTGCCTTATGTTGATTCGGATGGTATTTGTGTCTATTTTTCTGATGATGAAATCCTGGAAGAGGCTAGTAAGTGGGAGAATTCTCTGGTTTTCTATGTTTTGGGTGCGAATCATACTCTATCCTATCTGGAAAATTTTGTTTCCAAGGCTTGAGGTGGGATTGTTGTCCCAGAGTTACATCAATTTGATGATGAGTTCTTCATTGCACGATTTGGGAGTATTGCTGAGTGTGAGAAGGTTATGGCAAATGGGCCTTATTTTGTTAAAAATCAGCCAATAATCCTCAAGAAATGGTCCCCGGATTTTGTATTTACGAAGGATGTTGTCACTTTGCTACCTGTTTGGGTGAAGTTTCCCAAACTCCCATTACAGTATTGGGGTCAGCGGAACTTGAGTAAACTGGCCAGTGTGTTGGGAAAACCTCTGTATACTGATGAGTGTACTTTGAAACAATTGAGGGTGAATTTTGCTCGTATTTTGGTTGAAGTTGATGTTACGCAACCTGTGGTTAAATTTGTGAGGATAAAGAATGCTAAGGGTGTGGTTTTTGAACAACCTGTGGAGTTAGAATGGCATCCTTTATTTTGTCAAAGGTGCCAGTGTGTTGGGCATGATTGTGTACTGTGCCGGTATGCCACAATGACCGATTAAGCGTAACACAATGCCTTCTAGGAGGGCTGCTCGTAGGAATTACTTGATTAAGCGATGGGTTGAGGTGAGGAATGGTAATCTGCTGTCGGGCCTTGACAATGAGTTGAGAAATTGTTCAAGATAATTCGTTTTCAACTCTTGAACCTGATTTGCTGCAAGCTGAGGAGGTTATTTTTTGGTCTTTTGATCGTGACCCGAGGGCTCAAGCGAGTCCTTCTAGTCTGAAGTTATCCCCATGATTTTTGCTAGTTGGAATGTGCGAGGGATGAGTACATCCTTCGGCAGAAAGATGTACATAGGTTCATTATCGATAATAAAGTTGGTTTGATTGGTTTGTTAGAACCTCGAGCTAAACAAAAAAATGCGGCTTGTTGTAGGAAGTTGTTTGGAGCTTACTGGGATTTTAGTGATAATTATGCTCATGCAGCGAATGGGCGCGTGTGGGTTGCTTGGAATACTGCTTTGGTTAATTTTCAGGTGATTTCTGCTTCGTCTCAGCATGTTCATGGTTTAGCCACTAGTATGAGTGGCTCCTTTCGGAGTTATGTTACTTTTGTTTATGCTTCAAATTCTCTTGAAGCACGTTGTCCTCTGTGGGAGTGCTTGAGAAGCCTTGCTTCCCGGACTCAGGACTCATGGGTTGTTCTTGGGATTTCAACAATGTCTTGTGTGCTACGGACATGTTGGGGGGTAATCTTGTGGTGATGCAGTGTTACGATTTTAGGGAGGCTTTGGGTGATGCTTTCGACTCAGGACACACCTTATATGGGTTGGAGTTACATGGTGTAATAATCGACGTCTGAATCTTATTTATTCTCGGATAGATAGATGCTTGGGAATCTCGGTTGGTTTGAGGTATGTTCGGTTTGTTGTCCATGTTCTTAATGCGGTACTTGATCATTCACCACTCTTGGTGCGAAAGGTGGTACTATTTCTTTACTGACGTCGGTTTAAGTTTCTAAATTGTATGGTTGATCATCCGGATTTTTTGCAAGTTGTCGTGAGTCTTGGAAGATTGATTTTCAAGGTGTGAAAATGTTTCAACTTTGGTGAATTGAAGCCTCTTCATGTTCGGTTGCAAGGTTTGCGCAAGTACTATGCTAGTACTCGACTTGAATTACTGACTAGGGCTCGGTGGATGCTATCAAGTAGTTTACAACAGTCCTCTCGACATGCGACTTTTTGAGGAGGAGAAGGAGGCTTTGCTTGATTATGATAAGTGGATGCTTGTGGAGGAGCAGATCTTGAAGCAATGACAAGCTAAGGTGCATTGGTTGAAGTGTGGTGGCAATGCAACAAATTTTTCATGCTAGCTTGAAAACTTCGGAAGAAAATTTGGGATCCATGTACTCTTGATAAGCAAGGTCGACTCACTTACGGTGATATTCATTCGAAGTTTTGAGTTTCTATAAGTCTTTGATGGGTACACTCTTTGTTGTTTCCACGGTGTTGATGTATACATTATTAGTGGAACTTTGTTGGAGCTACTCGGCATCATGTTGGTTGCTCGATCACTAATCAGGAGGTGAGGACTGCTTTATTTAGTATTGGTGATGATAAAGCTCCTGGTTTGGATGGATACTCTTCTAAGTTTTTCGAAGCAACATGGGATATTGTGGGTCTGGATGTTACGGTTGCTATTAAAGACTTCTTTCGTACAGGCAGGTTACTAAAGAGTGTTAATACTACTCTCCTCACTCTCATACCTAAGGGGACTGTAGCTAATCTGATCGAGGATTTTAGACCCATTTACTGTTGCCTTTATGCATATAAAATAATCTCTAAGATTATTACTACTCGTATGAGTCTTGTTATGAGTCATCTTGTGAACATAGAGCAAGCTGCTTTCGTTCCTGGCAGGTTTATACATGATAATACAATCATGGCTCAGGAGCTCATCAGGGGTTACGAAAGGAAGAGTATGTTTACCCGGTGTATGATCAAGATTGATCCATAGAAGGCGTATGATTCTATTCATTGGGGATTTGTTGAGCAGATTCTTAGGGGATTTGGATTCCCTGATCAGTTTGTTGTTTGGATTATGAGTTGTATGACTACTGTTTCCTACATTTATGCGAATGGTTCGTTGTTGGAGCACTTTTCTTTGGTAGGAAGGGATTGAAAAAGCGACCTGTCTCCCCTTACCTCTTTGTTATTTGTATAGAGTATCTCAGTCGACTGATGCACACTTTACATACTAATCCTTTGTTTAGATACCATCCGAAGTGTTCTTTATTGAAGATTACGCATCTGACATTTGCTGATGACCTACTGTTCTTCTCTAAAGGAACTTTGGAGTCAATCACTTATATGTTGGATTGTTTTGAGCAGTTTAGTCGCACTTCGGGTTTGGTGGCTAATAGACGGAAGAGTGAGATTTACTTCTCTGGGGTGTCTGTTGGGAAGAAGCAGGAGATTCTTGATCATATCCATATCCGAAGGCTCTCTCCCATTCGGTATTTAGGAGTTCCATTGAATGCGAGGCTCTCTATTAGTCGATGTCGACCTCTGTTGGATAAAATGTTGAGCAAAATACATCATTAATTTGCTAAACTCCTTAGTTATGGTGGTCGTTTGGTTGGTTGAGTGTACTTTATGCGATTCGAACTTACGGGCAATTTGTTTCCTTTTCCAAATAAGGTTATGAAATGTATTAATGCTATTTATGCAATACCTTTGGTGGGAGATGTGGGCGAGAGAGCTCTTGTTGCTTGGGATGATGTTTGCCTTGATGAAGTGAGAGTGGCTTAAATTTGGTTCATTTGCCAACTTGGAATAAAATGTATGCTCGAGCTTCTATGGGCTATTCATCATAAGTCGATAAATTATGGATTCGATTGGATTCATTAAATGCTTGTATTAAGCAACACAGATTGATGTAATGGCTGTCCCATTACAAGCTTCGTATCTCTTTAAGAAGTTGTTGAAGTATAGGGATGAGATAGCTCATTTGCAGATTCGAGATGACATTCTGGGGATGGAGGAGTTTCATATGCGTGCTGTATATAGATTGCTTCGTCCTGCCCTTCCTAGGAAGCCTTGGAGTGGATTGGTTATGCGCAATTTAGCTACACCCCGAGCTAAATTTGTATTTTGGTTGGCAGCCAGAAGGAGACTTGCGACAAAAGATCGTCTGCAACAATTCTGTGACATTCCGGACCCATCGATCTTGTGTATTATGTCATGTGGTAAGTGAATCTATTGACCACTTGTTTTTTTCTTGTTCTCATATTCGAGCTGCTTGGGAGGCGCTCCTTCATTGGTTTGGCATTCCCTTGATTCATGGAGACTGGCATGATCTGCTGCCCCAACTTGTTGCGTGTACTAAAGGGGATAGAGTTGGGCCACGACTTCTGAAATTGCTAATCACGGAATTTGTGTATGCACTTTGGATTGAACGTAACCGGCGTATCTTTATGGATGGGGTTGAAGATATGCAACGGATATTGCGAAGTGTGGTGCAGAAAGCTATTGGTCGTTGTCTTGTTAATTCCAAGCTAGTTCCTTTGTGTAGGTCATATATGGGGTATCCTGTTTTATAAGTTTGGGGTGAACCTTGATGTGTTTATCTTTCTATAGTTTGCTCGTTGTGTTTTGGGTCGTTGTACTTGAACGTTTACTTGGAATAAAAAGCTATATTTGTTCCAAAAAAAAAAAAAAAAAGTCATCAGAATGGTGAACAGCACATGGCACAGCCTGGTAATTAGTTTTCCGAATAATTGGCGATTATTTACATCACTCACTCTATACTAATGTTGCTACTGTGTTCTTTGTTACAATTTTGTCGACAGCATTTTCCATGTGGAACGATTAACATTTGATGCTTCCGCTTGGGGTGTTCACCAAAACTGGAATTCCGTAAATTTCAGGGCTTGAAACAAATTCGGAATAAGGCTCTGTTCTCTTCCTCTGCAAACCCATTCAGTTCAGCTCTGCTTAGCAGCAATGTTAAACGCAACACGTTTTAATAAATCTGTGCCAAATATTTTGTAACTTGACGGAAATGCCCTTACCTAAAAAACAAACTTATAAAATACGAAAAAATTAAAAAAACTCGTATATGCAAACATGAAAACATTATGCGAACATGTACGGACACTAAATAACAACATTAAACACAAATTGAAAAAAAATTCGAAATTTTTTTTTCTTCGAAAAATATTTCGGTTATAAAAATATTTACAAAAATCTTGAAGTAATTTCATGAATCTGGGCTTTTTATTTATTTATTTTATTTTTTATTTTTAATAAGTTGGAAAGTATTTTGGAAAAAAAAATTAAAAAAACCCGGAACATGAACTGGCCGGTTTTAAAACCGGCCAAATCATAATGTGGCCGATTTTTTATTAGCTGGCCGTTTTTAAAACGGGCCAGTTCATGTTCCGTTTTTTTTCAATTTTTTTTTCTGTTTTTTTTCGTGTTGCGTTTTTTATTACCTGTTTTTTTAATTGGTTTTTGTGTTTTTTTTTAATTAGTTTTCATATTTTTTTAATTTTGGAAATTGAAAATCACTTTTCTCATTGATTTATGAGAAAGTAAAAGTTAAATAATGTATTGAACGTATCTTTCATAAATTAATCGCCAGTCGAAAAAAATTTTATTAGAACATGACATTTGAGTCCTTACATTATAAAAATACGCAACAGAACATAAGTCGAAAAGCTAACAAATTTTTTTAGTTAATTGACTAGCGTAAACCAGCGTGGCCGAGCGGCATAATGTTCTTTGCCAATCGTTGTTCTTGCCTCGGTTTGATCGCCCGGAGTTGGCGAGTGGTGGAAGTGGACTTTCTCGGCCTTGCAATCGATGTAATGGTTCTTGGTTGACAAATCGATTATCCACTCTTGATCTCTGGGTGGGGGTCGAAGAAGCTGAATCCATGTCTGACATTCCAGGGCAAGTATGTAAGACCCATGTCTCTTACATATGAGGAGAATACCGTTGATCGTCGTGGTATTAGCAACCCGTATCGGTAGTGTAAACGATAAGCGTCTTCGTCTCGCATGATCCTGCAAACCGGTTTAGTGCATTCGATATTTCCGGGACCGGCGTGCCCCCATTTCCGCGATGTCTGAGATATCGTTGTCAATCGACTCGAAGAAGATCTTGCTGGCGTGGCCACTCTTCTTGTGCATTGTATTGGAGTTGTGCGATATATCTAAATCCATGATTCCATTGGATGACGTCATTCCAACCTCGAATGTTGTGTAGACCTTGTGTTGGCATCTGATTTTGATATAAGAATGAATTACCAGTACTTGTATACGTGCCTGTATTGTTGGAGGGAGTTTGTTGAGATTGACCGGCAGGTTGATCTTCCTAACTCGACGGGATCCTCCTCCCAGTTGCTCTAGGATTTCTGCCAGCTTTCTTCTTGTATCTGATTGGTGGCTCCTCCAGGTACGTGTATGACGTGCTCTCATTTTCGTAGTATGACCTGAGTTCCTCCTCCGTGGCAGACTCCCTACGGTCCCTTGCCTAATCATCGAACTGGTCCCGTACTATTTGTTGCCTTGTCTGGTACGGTTCTCCCATATGAAGTGTACTCCAGAACTCGTGAATATCTGTGATGGGATTTATGCTCCTCCTGCTCACACTCTTTTGTTGTTGTTCGCATGCGCATGCTAGTCCCCAACTGGTACACAATGCGTGATCGCATTCACCGGCATTAACGGTGGATCTTTCATGGACCATTAACTTTATAGCGAGATGTGGCGCACCTCAAACTGCGGTATATTCCACGGGTAGAGAGATGTGGATGCTTCGTGTGCGATTTCTCAAACTCAGGGCACATAGCATCATAGTGCATTTGAAGCAGGTTATGCAGCTTGGGGAACCCCCGGTGAAACTTCTGGTTTGAAGCCCCCAACCATGTCTTGTACCTGACATGCGTACCTTCGACCCTGCAATTACATTGTTGAATGTTAGTGATCAGTCGATAGTAGTACATTACGAAATAAATGTAGTACCAAAATTCAATTACACATTGGTGGTGTCACAACCAAAGTGCGGGATGTCTTTCGTCGGCGTGTACAAATCGAGCGTGGTATGGGTCCGACCATGTTTTACATAATCTGCGATGAACTTAGGTTGTGAACCCGAGCCTCTACCATTTCGCTTGACACTGCTCATATTGTTCAGTACTTGCATAAGCGATCGTTCCCATCTTGCATTAAATCATGCGTTCATACTTTTTGATACACATTAGCCAACATATATACCACGTGACATCCTTACATATATGCCTCCGGCCACTACAAAAAAATCGGGTTTAGGGGCGGTTATCGTCCCTAAACCCTTCCGATAAATCCCTAATCCGTTAGGGACGGATTAAAGACGGATAGGGCGCCGTCCTTAAAGCAGGCGTCTCTAACGTTAAGGGCGGATATATTATCCGTCCCTAACCGAGGGGATTTTATCCGTCACAATAATCAAACACCATTAGAGGCGGATAATATCCGTCTCTAATGGTATGACCATTAGGACGGATTTATCCATCCTAACCTTGGGACGGATAAATCCGTCCTAATCCGTCTCTAAAGCATTTTTTTTAATTTTTTTAATTTTTATGTTTTTACATTTCACTGTTTACAATGTAGTAGTAGATAATATACCCGAAAGTGATAAAATTGCATTAATTAAAATAGAGATTCGATAAAATATCCAACAAAAGACTAAATATCCGAATAAGTTGAATAATGTGAAAAGTATGTATCTAGAACAACGTAAGTACATGAGCATCTAAGAGCAGGAGGCGGTGGTTGTTGGTTCGCAGCGAACATCTGTTGTGCCATCTCATCCATCCGACGAGTGATATGAGCTTGCTGCTCTAGAAGTTGATCGATCGTTTGCTTGAGAGGATTCATCAGCTCATTCACCTGCTCTTGAGTGTAGAAATTTTCACGTGATGAGGATGCTGCTGCGACACGGGCTACCACCGGGTGTCGATGAAGGCCATTGCCGAGCCCATACACTCGACCCTTAGCGTCCATCGGATTAACTTGGAAGAATATTTGGTCTGCTCTCGGTGTGAGTTCATGACCATCGATCATCCTCTCCTCCATAATTCGCTCCACCTCGATGCGCAATAGTGTAGTGCATACGAAATGAGATCTGATTTTAGGAAGATACGCTCGAGCGAAATATACACAAATACAAATGTGAACCTTAACAAAGAAACATACCCCAATTTGCTCGGCCTAGGATCGGTCCACATGCCATTCTTCATTTTGCCTTCTTAAAGTGGTGAAGAAGCGAGTGGGCTCCCGGCATGGAGGTGAAGAACATCTGAACAAGTAGAAAGTTGTTAGAAATGAAAGCAAAAACATAAGTACAAATCATATTGCAAGTCGGAAATAACATATATACTAACCGACATCGGTGATGCAGTAACAACACCGACCCGTAATGATGCACGGAGGTGCTGTACCATCTCGCGCCTCGGTCGACGGTTCGCTCTGTTCTTTAGCCATGTCCATGACAAGTGGATCTCTCGATAAACACCTTGAAAGTGCCCTCGTCATCCCCGTCCACTTGACTTTACCCGGATGCTTTCATGTTGCAAACCATCCTCTTATAACACTCGAGCAGGTCTAGAAAGCAGGCCAGTTGGGGAATGAGGGCATTAGAATAGTAGAGTTTCTACAACATTTCCATAAGTAGCAACCAAATATATTAATGAAAGTGGAATTTAAAGTAAACACAAATCGGTGGCTAACATACGAAATCGGCCTGACAAGTTCGGACTCAAATTGTCCTAAAATTTACTAACCAGCGGTGACTAACATATCACCCAATACGATTGGCTAATATACCACTCAATCGGACAACAAGTCGAAGAACATGGATAAAGCTTTGTAACATTTAAGCTTACCGCATCTCATCAAAATAATGATGCTTCATCTGTCAAGGGCGTAGACCACTTCTCCCCTCCTTCACCGGCTTCTCCCTCCAAGTCTTATAATCTTACCAAGATTTTGAGGCACCCGTGGCAAAGCTGTTACAAATGAGATAGACATGAAACAAACATTATTAGTATATTCACCGACATTTAGTAATTATCTGAAGTTATGTTCTACAAATGCATAATACTTACTTCTTCCGTTAAGAACAAAGCCGGCTTCCCATTCAACTAGCAAGATTGTCGAGCGGTGTAGGGACACCGTCGGAGGATAAGTCGGCAAACATTGGTGGCGTCCCCACGCTCGAGCATTGGGAGTCTCGGGAACATGTAGTGAACTCCCTCGATGTCATAACCCCGAAGACTACGCATCGGGACCACCACTAGTAGCACTAATGGCGGTGGGCGATATGTGGACCTCCTTTGCCTCGGCATCTGCAAATTCATACAACAAGTGTTAGTAAGAAAAGGCGAGATGAATTGACATGTAAAACATATATAATAGACACTTAATAAAGCATATATAACAAGTTGTAGTAAGAAAGATAAGTTGAATTGGCATGCATGTAAAACATATACATTTAACACGTCGGGAAGACTAAAAAGTCGAGGCGGATTATGGAGGAGAGGATGATCGATGGTCATGAACTCACAATTGAGGCGGACCAAATATTCTTCCAAGTTAATCCGATGGGCGCTAAGGGAGGACGAATATTCTTCATTGACACCGGTGGTAGATTCTCCGTGTCGCGGCGCATCCTCATCACGTGAAAATTTCTACACTCGAAGCGGTGAATGGTGATGAATCCTCTCAAGCAAGCGATCGATCAACTTCTAGGCGAAGCTCATATCACTCGAGCAGTTCCTTCATGCACTTCATCATCCCGACTCGAACAATTGGTATGTGTAAGTGCAAAAGCAATGAAGGATTCAACCCTTCCACAAAACTAGATTCAATTATGCCATTAACGGTCTTGACGGTACATCCATGAGCGGCAAGGATTCATAATTCAACAATTAGCTAAGTAAATACCCTACACACTTACAATCATAGTAACATCATACTAGCAATCGATTTCACAATAAATATATCAATTGCACATCTCAAAGCTAACCCAATCGTAATATAAGCTAAATTATCTACTACATACTTCCTATAAACATCTGATTGATCAAACTAGTGAAATTCATAAAATTCCCAAAATTTTAAAAGTAAGGGTTTTAGCCGAAATACCTTCAATTTGGAAAAATAGCGGATGAAAGTTGAAATTGATGCACAATCAAGCTCCTTGTCAAGCGAGCTTGAAGCGAGACCAAGATTGGCGGAATCGTCGAGATTTGGTAGGAAAATGCTTGGGGACGAATTGGGAGAAAGGAAGGAAGAAGAAATGAAATGGAAATAGAAATGATTACGCTTCCGTGTTCTATTTAGAACAACGAGCTTTAGGACGGATTTTTATCCGTCCTGGCCGTCTCTACCATTAGGGGCGGATATCTATCCGTCCCAAAAAATATATATATTTTTTTTACGAATTGACAATTTTGGACGGATAAAAATCCGTCCCTAAAAGCGAGACAGTTAGGGACGGATTATATAATCCGTCCCTACTTAAGAGATTAGGGATGGCTTAGGACGGATAGGCCTATCCCTAATCAAATCCCTAAAAGTGCCGATTCGTCCCTAAATTATCCGTCCCTAATTTCCGTCCCTAAAACCGAACTTTCTTGTAGTGTGTGTGCTGATTATGGAAATACATCCTCTATGGCACGCATTGCAGCTAGCTCTATGTCCGTAACAAATACCCCCGGTAAAACACCACATTCTGTGAACAATGCTCGCAACCGTGTAAGCCCCGGTGATAACAGCGTCTTCTCGTCCGAGATGAAAATAAAAGCTATCGGTAGTTTTACCCGGTCGGTAAAGCGATCACTTCCACTGATGGCATGTCGTACATATTTGTCTTATGCGCATCCATGAGGACAACGAGGAATAAACGCAGCATTGACTTCGTGTTAGGATGAGCTAAGAAAAATCCAGCCATTATGTCAGTTTCCGGATGTTTGACTGCAGAATATATGTAGCTATGTTGTTGCAACAAATGGATAAAATATTCCATTGGCTCCATTTCACCCATCTCCTGCCGTTGAGCTTTCTGGTCAGCATTGTATGTGTCCTAACCCACTGCAATTGAGTGGGAATTCATCTACGAGTTGAACAAGCGTTTCTTTAGGTGTCATCCCGGAACGCAACATCTGCACTACTCGCACGCGCTCTTCATCAGTCAACTTCGCTGTGGAAGTGTGCCAATGGGGGTATTTCCCGAGGGGGTGGTTGTGTCTTTCGTGATTCTTCTACACAACAACTCTCCACTCGCCCGGTAACTTCTCCACGATCTTTACCTGAAATGGGTAAGAAAACTTTTTAGTACCGGTTGAGTTTCTGGAATTTGCCTCCGGGTTTGTTGTCTTCGTGACCCTATGTGCACCAGCACGCTCACATGCCATGTACACGTGTTTCGGTCGAGAATGTGAGATCGCAAAAAATATATTTTCTTCTCGGCCAGTAACACGTGTCCATGCTACTGCCCTTTCTCGAGTATCGAAAATCTGATTGTTGATGAAAATGTTCGTGCAGTTTGGAAATTCATTAGACGCATAATCAGACAAATTGCTTGATTGACTCATATTATACGTATGGGATTTTGAATGTTTGGGTATTTTAAGTGGTCGGGAATGGAGTGTTTGGGAATTTCAAGTGGTAGGGTATGTAGTGTCTATTTTAAGTGTTAGGGTACTTCGTGTTTGGGTATTTGAAGATGGAGTGTGTTGGAAGTATGGAGTGTTAGTGATTAGTCCCTCCCTCCTTATATAGAAGTATGGAGGAGTATTGTGGGATCCGTAAGACGAATATTTTTACTAATGGCTCGAACGAATATGAATATGGAGTGCCAATGTCTTGAAATAATACTAGAATTGAAATGGGAAGGTAAAAAAAAACAAACGGAATTGAAATACTAGTACGTTATATTAGTACATTATTTGATATTCTAGTCGTATTGTATTACTTTTGATGAAGTTATCGATGTAATATTTTCCTATTCAAGTTTGTATCCTTGTTCAAATTTCAAACCCGATTGCAAATTTGAATTAACAAAAACAAACAAATAATTATATAAATCAATTTTTACAAAGGAAAAAAAAACATAATCAATTTCCAAAATTAAAAAAATAAGAAAACCAATTATATAACCAATTAAAATTAATTAAAAAAGCACAAAAACAAATTAAAAAAACCAGAAAAAAAAAAACCCGGAACCATGAAGTGGCCGGTTTTAAAACCACTTAGATTTCCTTTTCTTTAATTTTCCAAATTACTTCAATTTGTTAAAAAAAAAAAAAAGCCCAGATTCATGGCGGCGGTTTAAAACCGGCGGTTTATCAAATAATGATTTAAACCGGCCATTTCATAAATTTCCTTTTTTTAATTTTTTTTTTCCGAAATTACTTCATGATTTTTGTAAATATTTTTATAACCGAAATATTTTTCGAAGAAAAAAAAAATTCGAAATGTTTTTCGATTTGTGTTTACTGTTGTTATTTAGTGTCCGTACATGTTCGCATAATGTTTTCGTGTTTGCATATACGAGTTTTTTTAATTTTTTCGTATTTCATAAGTTTGTTTTTTAGCTAAGGGCATTTCTGTCAAGTTACAAAATATTTGTATTGCGTTTAGCCGAAAACGTTTACGTTTATAACTTGAATTATATTTTATCTTGATTCGATTCGTTAGATCAATTCGGTTTAGTTACATTACATTTAGATGAATAGAACAGAGCCTAATTTTGATCACAACCTAATTGAAGTGGTATATTCGAGATCGGTCTGATTTAAACAGTATGTACACCATGCAAAAATCAGGCAACAACATTAACGAACAAATTCCGATACTATTAGTAACATAATTACGACAAGATACAAAATTTGAAAATGATATACAACAGATTTGATTACAACAAATGATATTGGAACCCATTTTGTACCGAGAAGTGAAACTCATTGGTTGTCCAATATAACACCTTCGGATGTTCAACACTTAACACCCACCCCTAGTCCTGATAAACGGGTTATTTAAATAATCAAATCCGGTCAATTCGAATTGGAATTTTTTAATAATTGAATTATTTCGGGTCGACTTTGGATTGTATCGGATCGGATGTTGTTCAGATTTTGGGTCATGTTCGAATTATAAAACTTCATATCATACGGTCGTGTCATTTCGGATCGAATTGATTTAGATGAATTATTCTTCATATTTAAATCTTAAAGTTCACATTTTGTTGCAAACGTGTTTTTCAAGAATATACCGCATTAACTAAAATTAACATCTTGTTCTTCATATAAATGGTCGGATCCGTTCTATATCCATAATTAGCCGTGCCAACTAAAATTATCGGGTCAAATCGGTTAGTAGTGCGTACATTCAGTATTAACCGAGTCGGCTAAAATGGTCGGGTCGGATCGGAGCATTTTTATGTTTTTACTTTCTACGGACGGTCCCAAGGCTCGGTTTTCAGTTCTCTTTGCCAACCAAGGTTCTGGCCAGAGGGTGCCGTAAAACACAAACAACGACATCGTTTAGCAATTGAACAGAGAGAAACAGCCATTGAAGAACAAGAGTTGGATTGACTTTTCCCTGTCGCAATTTGCAGCGCACTAATTGTTGTTTTGCACGTTGGAAATATTTTAGGCCACAAAATTAAATAGGGACGACTAGCATCGAATCCATGGTACAGGACTATGAAAAGGAAAGCTCTCGCCATTCTTTTGCGAACCAAAATGCGACCTCTTTCGCCTACCTCTGTAAGCTGACTTGCTTTCTTTTCACTCCACTTCCCTTCAAAGCTAATTCATATTTCAAACCATGGTTTTTCTTTGATTTTTGCAATCACTTTTCTAATTGTTTCTTCATTCTGTATTTGTTTTGCTCTGTTCTTTTCACCCAACAGAACAGAATGAATCAAATGCAATTCCCTCCACTGGATGGTAAAACTTCTTCTCAGGATGCCTCCAACAATCACCGCAGGTACTGAATCACAAAGCTTTCCTTTTTCCTTATTTGCATTACTGTTTGTATGTATTTTTGGTTAATTTTGAGGAGGAAAAAAAATGAGTTTCTGATTTGATCAGGTAGTGTGTTTTCAAATACTGATCATGGTTCAAATGTGTGCAATACTGAAGTCCGTGAGTTATTCTGCAAAGCTGCAGTTTTTAATTAAAGTGATTGTGTTTTAAATTTCCGAGTTTCTTGCTTATATTGTTGGAGCATAAAGAATGAACCTTGGGTGATGCAGCAAGACTTATAGGGCCTAATGAAAAGTTATATCGGGTTTTAATCCAGATCATGCAACTACACACTTGAAACTGGATTGTCTTGGATGTTAAAACAAGTTAAAGCTTCTTTTGAGCATTTTTGCTTAATGAAATGAGAATAACTTGCGTTAACTGTTGCAAGCGTTGGAACTGGGGAAAGGCACCTCACACTTGGGTGGTTGATGGTGTGATTCTTCCTAATATTTAAGGTGTGTGCAACTTACTGACTTGGGAATGTCACTACAAGATAGGCAGTGGTATGATTATGCCTAATATTGAAGGTGTGTCTAACAATTAGATCGACAACAAGTTTCCTCTAATGGAATTAGACAACAAATTTGGTGGTCAGATAGGACTATGATTGAGATTAAACATTCCTACTATATAGGACAATAAGTCTGTCTCCAATCCTATATGGCCTAGATTCATTAAGAATCTCACCATTTGAATTCTGGCTTCTAAGAGGTATACTCTAAGCCTCTCCAGTTGTATGTGTAGATATGTGAGAAGAAAGATCTATTATATAAACTAGGGAAATATGCTGAAAATGATGTCTGGAATGTTTTCAGAGATTTTGAGCAAGTGCAAGGGTCTATGCACTCTGCTATATCCATGAACAAGCCAGAGATTTTGGATGCTGCACTTGATGATTTCTCAGAGGTAAGTTCATAGTTTTAGTGGCACCACCAGCATTTTTTTAAAAAAATTGCTAATGCGGATTGCATGCTAGTAATGCAGGGCTACTTTAGCCTTACTGATGAACGCCGTAGGATGTTGTTGCTAACACTTGCCAGAGAATATGACCTCAATCGTGGACAAGTCCGTGAATTGATGAAGCAATATCTAGCACTTGAGCTTCCAAGTAGTAAGTTCCAAGATTTTCTTTATTTCATTTGTTCATTATGATTCTTGGACTTGGGTATACTTTTGTTGAGTAAGACATTGCATGGGAGTATTATCTTACTGGTTCAGGTGATAAGACTCTGGATGCAATGGATGAAGGGGAAGGATCACTTTCTGCTTTCTATCGGATAGAGCGGAACTTGAGGCAATCCCTCAAGCCAATGTATGAAATTCTATTTGAGCGATTGAACACACACCCTGGAGGCTGAGATTTTTATCGGTTATCTTGAGCAGACCTACTATCCTTTCTCGCGTAAGTTTATGAGCAATATGATATTTCTGTTACACCACCAGGTCACATGTAGAAACATGAACTACTCTTATTTATGAGTCCTAAGTTAGCAATTTATGTCTGAAGTAACATTGATCTGGAACCTCTTTTATATGCTATTCTTTTCAGGGATGAAAATATTGCTTCACTAAGGGCACTGGATTCTTACTTGAAAGAGAAGCTTATTACATGGCTCAGCCCTGCAAATCTTCAGCTCCATCAGATAACCTGGGATGATTCAGCTTCTTTGTTAGAAAAATTGTAGCTTATGAGGTGCTCTTTGTTTCTTCACTTTAAAAAAAATTAACAGCCCAATAAATGCAAAAAGATATATCTAAAGCATTTAACTATATACAGGCAGTTAATACAATTAGCAATCGTTTGGATTTGAAGCGAAGGCAGGGGGTAGGTCGGAGATGCTTTGGATATTTACACCCTACAATTCAGGTTTGCATTATTTTTTTGTATGTGTGGTCAAATCATAAAGTGGCGGACTATTTTCTTGTTCCTTGAGTAGAATGTCTTGAACACTTGACAGAATAGAATATCATCAAAGTACTGAAGAGATTGCATCATGGAATCATATGGGATATGGTTTTAGATGATAAGGGAGAATAACCTTTGGAATCCTCGTCTCAAATCTCAATTGTAGCAATTATTCCACTAACTTTAACAATTTCAAAACTGAAACATTGATCTGAAGTTTGAAGCAGCTCACAATTGTGTTATCAATCCCGGATCCCGTAGCCGACGGACAAAATATCTGGGATAGCCAGGATACTGATTTATATAACATAGCACACATAATGAATATATAAGTATATGTGAAGTTTAAATAAGCTTGCAATAGCCGAATGAATAATAAGAAGTCATATTATTCTTCATAGAGTCATAAAGACAAGCAAAGTCGAGGAAATGGAGGTTAAATTGGTCATTTACCCCCCCCCCCCCTCCCCCGGATTTGCCAGGATCCTGGTTCGGGATGCTATGCAATCCACAATAGAGGTATCTGACCCACCCCGGGCAGGCCTGAAAACACTCGAGATATCGAGATCCCGGCGGGATTGACAGCACCGGCATACAATTTGTTGGTTACAGTAATACAGCTGATAGTAATTAGTGGAATTTAAACAACTTCCTGAAAGTGAGCGTCAACCTATTCATCTTATCGATGTACAAGTTGTTATCCGTTCAGCCCCTTACCTTCTGTATAATGAAATTCAATAGCGGACATGCCAAATTTGTGAGTTTGGGGTGTGGACTGAATGATCCATGTCTGTAAGTGTCACAACATTTTATATGTATAACGCATTATAATCAAGCTCTCCTCAGGTGAACCGTTGATATTTATTGAGGTTGCACTTTTGAAGAAAGTAGCTCAAACAATACAGGTACTAAAACGTTGACCTGACATATATTCAAAAAATGACTCTTGATATTCACCACTGAATGGGAAGTTTATTTCAGGAGGTTCTCTGGGATGATCCTCCAATATCTGAAAGTGAGGCAACATGTGCACTCTTTTATTCAATATCTTCAACTCAGGCAAGTCTTGCCTCTATACTAGAAAGTGTTTATTTTTAAACTTCTTTTTTCCATATCTATCACCTCTGTAGTTGCATTTTCTATGTAATCACCTTCCTTGATCTACCCCCCCCCCCCCCCCCAACACGCACACCAAGATTAATGTGAATATATTGATCTTGTTCTGCAGCCTGGTTTATCAGGGGTCAATCTGGGGAAGTTCCTCATTAAACGTGTCATTGATGTGGTGAGGAGAGACATGCTGAAAATATCAGTAAGTTCATATTCATTAAAAGTGAGGGCTTATTTTAAAGAATGCCAGATTCACCTGGCACATTTTCTCCTCGATGGAATTCTTTCTGTCACTATATGATATTATGCTCACATCTTGTTATAGATTCTCGACAATCTTAAGATGATGGTATATGCTAGATGGATTAGATCATTAGAATATTTTGAGTGTGTGCTTGTTGAATGTTCTGATGCATTTATCTGTGGGGTTTTCTTTAGGTGTCTTTCCCTCTAAAACTACTTTAGGTGAAAGTGTAGAAGAGGTGGTGTATCACAGCATCATTTTTATTGAATAGGGCAGTGCAATTATTGCAGTTCTGAGCTTGTCTGTAGGGACATGTTTTCGGAATTCTCATCTCTTAAGCAGCTAGTTATAGAGCAATATCATCTTTATACTGGAACAATGTTTTATGGTAAGTCCTTCTGGATTGCAGCAAAATGTTCAATGTAGCTGAAAGTATTCTCTCCAACAGAAGCCAAAAATAGTTAATATACAGAATTGCATGTGCGCACTGGTGAATAACTGAATATAATTCCCAGTTAATGTAATTTGTGTTCTTCATGCAAATAGACCACTTTTATATTTTCCTTTCTCAGCATCCCTTATTGTGTTGGTGTGCAGCTATGACTGAAATCGACAATCAAATTTGGGGATTCTTACAACATCGTGTTTCTTTGTGTCACCATTTTCCAAAATTTGCAACAATTAATAATGTATACACGTTCCTTGTAGTAATTTGCACAATTTTATTTATGTAGACGTTTGCGACACTTAGTCCTATACCAGGTTACATGCAATGGCTTTTATCAAAGTTGGCATCAGCTGAGAGATCTGATCCAACGTTTAGTGAGAATTTGCTTAAACCAGAAGAAGAAAGTGCGCTCATGGAAGCAGCCAAGTAAGCCATTTGTTGTTATTGCAGATACGAGGTTATATATTGTCGGTTTTGCTTAATATGCAAATACGGGCTGTACAATTTTCCGTGACAGGGACTTTGCTACTGGAGCAAATGGGATGGAAGTACTGAAGAAGCTGTTATCCTCAAACAGGAACGAATGGGCTAGTTCAGAAAAGTTGACACTCGTTCTAAGAACCCCTTTAATGCGTCTGTGCGCAAGGTATTTTACACAAATCCAGAGGGTTACGGGATCTATGATATGAACTTTAGATTGTCAATTATGAAAATATAGCTCTGTTTGACAAGAAAGGCCTAAGCACACACTTGGAAAGCTTAAGATAGATAGGTGGGGTGAAGTTTGAACATTTTCAGTGCTTCATAGAGTTTCAGTTACCCGGAAATAGGATCATTACTTGTCACAACACTGACAAGCATAATACATCAGCATGCTTGGCTTTCATATGATTAAAACATCTGTAATGTGCCTTTCTTTCCACATCTTAGTTTTAGAACCCCTCTATTTTGTCGTCTAATTGATCATAGTCTTTCATCTGTTGGCTCATTGTAGGTACCTTTATCAAGAGAAAAAGAGAGGAAAAGCTCTTGATTCTGTTGGAAATTTTCACTTGCAAAATGGAGCAGTATGTTGTCTCTTCTTTCTGTTGTGTTATGTTATTAGGTGTGGGGCCTACATGTTGAACTCCACCAAATTACGAACCACAGTTACATCTTTGCTACATGATGAGCAAGCTGCTGTGATTAAATAAATTGACCCTCAGTAATTGAGCTACACATATCTTACGTTGAGGTTAAATTACAACTGTTTGTATCATCAGTAGTTAAAACTCTTGTAATTATCATATGAAATTGAGGATTTTGTTTGTTTAGATGATTGGAAGAATTAATTGGCTGGCTGATCGATTAGGAAAGAGGTCTAAGGCAAAGTGCTGGAGTAATGGTCAACTACATATATGAGTAAGATCTCGGCAAATCTGGGTTTCTTCTATTTCTTCAGTTGATAGAATCCAGTTTATGTTCATCACACCATGAAAATTAGGCCAGAATTATCCCATTCTCTACCCTATCCCCTCTCTAAAGCTTCAATATCTTCGTGGAGATCAAAACTGAGTGAATCTCAAATTTTTTCTACTTTTTCTATGTTATAAATTTACTAGACCAGCCTGAATAATCTAAATGCCATTGGCAGGGTGGACCACATTGAGGAAAATGCTCATTCTTATTTTAGTAACGGGCAGATCCAAGCTTCTGATGATGTCAAAGCCTACCTTGAGGTAATTTTGTGTTCAAGATTTTTTTTTCCTTAAATATGAGTCAAACAGATACACTCCTCATATCGATATGTTTACCCACCAAAACAACATTACCAAAATCAAATTTTCGTTTTTGCAGCCACAGAAGGATCACCATGAAGCAGTAAAGAATTAGAAGATTGTTGTGAGTACTGTAAGTAAGTTGTAAATCTTTCTATACAGACCGGTATGGTACAGTAATTTATACCACGTTTATGTCTTCTTACCTGCCAACCGTTGTGGCCTTTCATCCGGTATCATCCTTTTTACTTGGTCGAATCGATGATGGTATTATTAAAAAAAAATTATAGTTGCTTCCGTGGCGGTGCTTTTGCTTTTCATGTTTCTGTTGGGTCCTTGACTTTATACCCCAAAGTTGACACAGTTATAATGTTTGTGGAATAAACTAAATCTTTTGTATCTGCGTGAAGTTATTTGAAAAAATTTATCTACCTTTTATAGTATGCTACTGCTCGGGTTTACAGTTTATATTACATTAGTACATAAGATACATCGTCGCCAGAAATACATGTCGTCTTGACTCTTGAGGTTGATCTCACTTCTCACTCCCATTCTCCACTGATGTAGTAGTTTCTCTCACATAATCCCTCATTAGTCCTGTGTTACGTTCATCAACCATCTGGTAAGATTCAACTGAGTGGTTAGTGAACATTCAAAATCTAGCTGTGATCATGATTACTATAAATAGAAACTGTATATCGACCTTTGATGCCAGTAGCTTCAAGTTGTCCCATTCAAAGTCATCCTTGCAGTATGCAGACCGAACCTTAATGGACATCAGAGTGCTTTTAGTTCAGGAATGTTACAATAATTATACTAGATGTAGATTTTTGTGGATAAGACACTGACCTCTAATATACGCAGAGCTGCATGCCAGAGAAGTAGATCGTAGATTTAACATTCATATCACGGAAAGTATCATAATGTTAGAATGTCAGTATGACATTGTAAGTTTCTGAATTGCATAAAGAATTCCGGTTCAACGATGCATCAATGATTACTAAGTGCAAATTCAAGTAATATACACACCTAAAGCTTTGTGCCTGGATGATTCCCTCATCAGTTCAGCACAAAACTTATCCCCATCGTTTAACGAGTGTGTTTCCAGGAACTGCGTCAACTCTGCATGTGCCTCAGTGTTGTAGCTCTGCTCTGTCAAGTTACGAGTAAATTAAACTCATCCAGACCAGTTACATTTTTAAGCCAAGATTTACATGCCTGACATGGTTAAGAGAATCTCTCTCATGTAAATAATGCAGCTATCTATGAAGATATAGTAGAAAAAGGGGGACCTCAAGCTGTGCATTGACAACTCTGACTGCAACATAAGTGAAAAAGTCTTGTAGATGTATTGCTGCTTTCTTTTCTGGTGAAGCTTCTCCGAATCCTGCAACATGTACGAACACGTTCAAATTTCAGTAAATGGAGTGATTACAACTTAGTTGTTTTCGTGTGCATGTATACGTGCTGGTAATTTTCGCACCCACCTGGCACATACATCTTACACTGGATAGTTGAGCTTCCTTTTTTACATGGCTTGAATGGGAGAGCTCTGTTATGGCAATGGGGTTTTGGTGATGAAAGAGAGAATTGGGAAACTGGGAGAAATGTTGAGGATTCCATGGATACTTGTCTTGTTGCTTAGTGGATATTATGAGTGAAGAAAGGTTGAGATTTGTTGCTATGGTCCTGATCAAGTGATGATAACAAATGTGAAACTATTGTTGCATGAAATAAAATATCTCGGTGGCCTTGTGAAAAATATCTCTTTTTTTTTCTTTTTTTCTTTTTTTTTGGAATTATCTTCTAAAGAAGCGGGTACAAAGGAGAGAAACAGACAGATCATAGTCCATGGTTTCAAAATTAGAAAGGAAAATTGAAAAATATCTGAAAATTTTAATTTTTAGAGTATTAGTTGCAACATCTCATAATTTCATGGGTTGCAATCACGTATACCAAATTGCAAAGATAACCTGGTACTACATTGGAAGATAACCAACATCTAACAGGATTGAATTCGTTTAGAAATAACGTGGAGAGTTCATAAATAGTATTATTAGTATGAGTGTTGCAATTGAATAATGTTTGGAGTCTTGATATACCTACAACTACAAGACTGGCTAGCTACAACATCTTTTAGGCTTTGGCGACAATTTATAGTCCCACATCCAACTTGCACATGAACTTTATGCTGTTAGCACAAGACTTAGCTAATGATCTATCCTGGATTGGAGGAATTTTGCATTCCACATATGCATAATAATCGCATGTAATCTAAAAGGATTGACTTTAAAGACTAAAATAAGTGGTTATAAAATATTACTCAGGACTTATCACGCTATCCAGAAGCATTAAATAAATAGTAAGAAAAAAGTGGTCCGGATTTTGTTCGGGATTGAACCCGACGTGAATCGAACACGCAACCTTCTGATCTGGAGTCAGACGCGCTACCATTGCGCCACGGATCCCGGTGTTAATGACCCTGATGAGTCTGCTATCTATCATAACCGCATAAGCGTGTGATAATTAAGCTTTGGCAATTAAGGTTGTTTTCAAATGTTTATTGGAATTATTTTAATATAAATAAAATATGATGGTTTAGGTATCAATAATTATAGTAGGTTCAAGTGTTAGTAGAAATATGGTACTACTAGTTATAGTTTGGGTTAAAAATAGAAATTAAATAAATTAAATACTTTTCTTAATAATACATACATTAGTTAAATAATATGGATGATGTCTAAGCAATGATGGATCGGGATTTGGTACGACTAACCTAAACTCTTACTTGTGTGTCAGAAACACTAATCAATCCTGATAATACAATTTTCTAGTGTGTTTTATACATTGAACGTTAACGGTAGAATTAAAAACACAGAAATAATAAAAAACAAACAATAGAACATCAGCGGAAAACTAAAGACAATGATATAAGTTTCTAGCATATTATATATATGTCATCCACCAAGTCTAAAATAGAAAATATTATCTATACGATGATGGAAATGAATATACAAAACTATTCTAGATCTATTATACGAATATCTTTAAATGCAGGACACTCAAACAACGAAAAGAACTACCTCTTCCAATCTAAGTAGCCTACCTCTGAGTACCAAATATAAGAAGTTAGAAAAAAACTCAGAAAACATTTGACATAATATGTGAAAAACTTAGAACAATCTATACACTAGTTTTTCTTGCTTAATTCACATGTATCTGTCTTGATGAGCTCTTACTGTATATATAGTGCACAAAAACGTCAAGAGAGTCCAGAGCTTCAAGCTCTCCAGATCTTGTTATATACTCCCCTTGAGCTGCAAAACTCTTAGCACTATGTTTTCTTCAAAGCCCAGCAGTCCATAAACATCCCAGATCATTCGTTCTCTTAATTAACTTGTTGGATAAGTTTAAATACTTCCCAATAAATCAACCAAGATTTATTGACTTCCCTGAACTTCGTTCAACCTAACTTTTATCTTTACACACTAACTAAATTCGTGGAACCAATTAGGAAAAAGAATAAAGGTAAAATCCTATAAGAAATCTGATGTACACCAATATTTTGAAGCATAATATAAATATGTCGAATATGGTGTTTTCAAAACACCAAACAAAGACACCGAAAAGTGTTTTATGTTCATGTGTATAATATGAGTGTTTTCGGCACACCAGAACTATCACTAGCAAAATACTTGCACTTTACAACTATTGTAATGACTTTAAAGTACATACGTGATTCACAACTAATGTAGCCAACCGCCTGGGAGGAATCACCAAGACATATGAATGAGGATTTGCGATACAGAAGTTTGGGAGGGTTCAAAACATGAGCCGAGTTATTATTATATGTCGTCTTTTATTCCATTTAAGTTCCTTAGTTTTAAATAATTGGAATTATAACTCCGTGTGGGTAATTATATTCCAAAGTATGAAAGTAGCTATACGTACCTTATTTTCAAAATACTACTAGTTGATTTTGTGGTTTTTGTCATAGACTTCGAGTTTTCAACTTTGATTTGGTATTTTACGTGTTGGAATCCTTTGTTAATTTATATCCATCATGCTTTCGTGTTTCATATAAAAAATGTGAATACCTCAATAATTAATTGTTTGCATTATAATGTCATAAATTCTTAGAAGAGACGTGTATTAGTGAGAGACCTAAAACACGGACTGATATTTTTAAGTATATGTATAATGTTTTAAACAATATCAGTTACTATGTTTTATGAGTGTACATTTTATTTTATTTTTTATGTATATGTATATTACCGATGTTTTTAGTAAAACCTTTAATGTTTTTAAATATAACTGTAATGTTTGTCTGTCTCTTTTAGTCTCTCCATAAGACCGTCTCTCAGGATACTTTCTCTTATAACGTTGTAATAGGGAATGAGTGGAAATGTGAATATTGAGAATAAAATAGAAAAGGAAGTTATAATCGCATAAAATAGATTATAATGACTTTAATTAAACAAGCTTCACTAACACAAAAGAGCAATTTTCATTGTCAAATTGTTTATACTAATCACTTAGAGCATTGAGACACCTTACTGGCGTGTTATTGTGTGTAATTCTGATTATAGAAGACGTATACGAAAGCAAATAATATTATTGTTGTTTCTGATAATATATTGTCTTTTTTTAAGTTGAATTAATGTTTGAGTTGATCTGTTTTAATTTAATTGGATAAGAAGGAACAGAAAAATTGGTTATCATTATTTTTTAATGATAAATTGATTTTGTTGGAGTTGTTTTAGTGTTTAAAATTTAAATGGAGAAGTGGGATTGGTTTTTGTTATGGTACATTGATTTTGTTGAGATTAAATTAGGGCTTGTAATTTGATTGAATAAAACAGATTGTTTTTTATAATTAAAGTCTCATTTATATACATATTCTGAAATCGAATTTAAGCTTTAATTAGTCTTCGATTTATGCTATGATAATTTTACACTGTAATTATGCTGTTGAACATGGACCTACTCTACTTTACACATTCAGCCAATTGAGCCAACCTTTTAACTTGCTGTTTCTCACTAGCTTTTTCAATGCCACCATAAGACAAATGACAGGTAGATATATACTTGCCGTTTCTCACATCTTATTTCATAAAAATATACTACAATTAATTAGCAGTATGTATTTACCAAGAAAATTTTCCGTATTAAGCAAGTTTTGGCTTTGGCTTTTCTGGTTAAAACTTTTTTTCTACGAATTAATCTTAAATACATGAATGTAAAATGTTCAATTTTTTATATAATGAAAATTTAGCACCTAAAGTTTCATTATATAAAAAATTGAACATTCATTCTTTAAACAATTAATTAAAATGAAAAGTTTAATATAAAAGTAAACTTTTAAAACTGAAGAATCTTATACAAATAGCAATATGCATTTACCAAGAGGATTAAATATTCAATATAAAGAGTTTTAACAAGTAATATGTATTTTGATGGACCGAGAAAGATTATGGTTAATTATACATATTAAAATACATCGGTGTTATATTTTTATTTATCTATACAAAATTATATAAAATTAAAGACATTATATTTATACCTATGAACTTGGGTCCATTCCACATATCACTCACTAATTAATGCAAGTTGAAAGTGCGATTTATTGCACTTTGTTTAGTAATTCGACCTTTCTTCGTAACATAACCGGTTCAACGTTTGTAGTTATTTTTCTATGAATATTTTGTAGGAAACAATAAGATGGGGCGTGCATATCAGCCCGTGGGCTAAATATGGAGACTTGGGCACAGTGAAGAATGCGGAAGCAAGGTTTAATTGAAGACCTGATCGCGACAAGGAAGAGTTTAAAGAACATTGGAAGCTATAAGTACAGAAGGTTTTCTTATACAGGAACGTTGGAAGCAAGAAAGAAAATCACGATTTCCTTTCCCTGTTCGATCGATTTAGTCCTTCCATATGTTTCCTTCTCCAGTTCGACTTATGCCTTCTGCTTGCTGATCGATGAAGTCTATATATACAAGTAGGAAACAAAATATATTGAGCGTTCTTCTTGATGAGATCGATCAGAACATTATATATACAAGAAGAATGACATCTGCAAGACCACGCCTTTGATCATCATTGATTCATATTATTTAGATTAGGGCTTCTTGCTTTACTAGACATTGATATCGATTTCCCTTGTGAGTGATTTCTAAAAATTGAAATTTACTCTAGAGTCTTCGAACTATAATAGGTTTTTGCTTATCTGTTCTAGGTCTAGTTTTATGTAAGTTTAAACAATCGTCTATGATTGATTTAAACTTCGTTTCTATAATTCTACTTTTACTGATAGTGGAAATTTAGCCTACGGCACGGTCGGTATTTTTATGTCGGCTTGATTTTATTTATGGTTGTCAGTTTACCAGTCTGCTGCTCTCTGTCCTCATCTGTTTACTACTGTCAACCATTGTTGACGACGTTGTTGACTCAACATCATAGTCAACATAGTCTTAAACCGTTCGATCAAATTCGATCCAGCGGTTTTAACAAGTGGCATCGAGCGACCTAATTAATTGGTGTCGAGTTTGGTATTACAATGGACGGTGTTAACTCAAGTGTCAATAGGCCACCTGTGCTAGATGGATTGAACTACCACTACTGGAAAATACAGATCAAAACGTACATCAAATCCATTGAAGGGCGAACATGGAAATCGGTTCTTGAAGGCTATGTGTGGCCTACCATAGAACCTGATGCTGATGGAGATGTCCTTCCAAAACCAGAAGTTGATTTATCTGTAGATTGTCCCTTTGAAGAAGAGTTCACTAACGAACAGATTGTGGAAAGAAGTGGCGAAAGATCGAGAACTTGAAAATGATGAGGCAGTCTTGAACCGGATCCCCGATTGCGATCAGAGAAGAAGTGATCAATGTTGATCACAGTGTTGACTCAACATTGCGCCCAACAACACGGGCATAAAGTTCATCAGATGACTCTGTCTCTGAAAAAGAAGATGAACCTGATCTGAAACCAGTTGAACCTCAGTCTAATCCTCTGGACAACATCAGGCGTGATCCTTTGCCTAGGATTCGTAACCAAGTTCTCAAGTCTTCGGAGACCCAAGAGAAAGAATGACTCTAAGAGGGAACACTAGGAAAAACTACAAGGAAATGTTTGTGCATGCCATGACATGTACTTTTAAGATGAGTATGATAGGTGAACTCAGTTTCTTTCTTGGACTCCAAATTCAACAACGAAGGGATGGTCTCTTTCTGTCACAAGAGGTGTATGCGAGGAATCTGATCAAGAAATTTGGTCTCGAAAGTTCTAAACCATGCAGTACTCCTATGGGTACGTCTCTGAAACTGAGCATAATCGATGTTGGCGAGGATGTTGACCCAACATTGTACAGATCAATGATTGGAAGCCTTGATTAATACATGCGCTTGGAGACGACATCATGTTCTCTGTGTGTGTGTGTGTGCGCGGTATAAATCGACCTAAAATCCCCATTTAAGCTTCATTAAGAGAATCCTTAGATATATATCGAGGCTGTTATCTAGGATTATGGTTTGCTTGATACAAACACTAATCTGGTGGGATTTAGTGATTACGATTGAAATTTGGTGATCTAGATGATAGAAAATCTACTAGTGGAGGTTGTTTTTATCTTGGTCCAAATTTGGTGTCTTGGTATAGCAAGAAACAGAACTGTGTGTCACTTTCAACTGCTGAATCTGAATATGTAGCAGCTGGGAGTTGTGTGTCTCAACTAGTTTGGTTGAAAAACATGTTGCATGACTATGGTCTTCAAAGTAATACCCTTTTGATGTTCTGTGACAACCTTAGTGCCATACATATTTCTAAGAACCGATTCGGCACTCACATAAAAGCACATAGACATTAGGCATCATTTTCTTATGGACTTGGTCAATAAACAAGTAATTCACATAGAACACATAGATACAACCAATCAACTTGCAAATATCTTTACCAAGCCTTTAGATAGTGAGACATTCTTCAGTCTTCGAAGGTCTTTTGGTCTGTGTTCTCTGTGATTTTTGTTGTTAGGTCCAATGTTGACTCAACATCACAATCAACATTGGCATTCTAGAAAAAGTGATGAATTTTGTTTTACTTTATAAGTTCTTTTCTGTGCTTCTGTATTTGTCTTTGGATGTTACTGTTTTGTAGCTCATGGTGGTGATGCTTAGGGTTTGAAAGGCTGTTTGAAACCAAGATTGAAAGGTATCGGGTCTCTTGTGTGTGCGCTTTATGTAAAACCCACTTTTGCTGATTTTGACTTTGTTTACTCGTACCTTGACTCGCACTTGATATTGCCTCATGTCCTTTATGCTTAATAAATCTAATGAATTCTGTTACAAAGGGCTAGAAGTGTTTCCGTCGAGGATCGTGTTGGGCAGGTCCAAATACTATCAAGAAATCGACGTGTGATGTCATATGTCGTGGGTTGATGGCTGTCTTTGGACATCGACACGCACAAAATCTTGATTCGTGTCTTCTTTGGTTCACTTGTTGAGTACCAAATTGCCCGATGTGGTCGAATGGTGATCTTTATACCATGAGGCGTGTTTACCTAACTCCATGAAACTTGACTTTGGAGCGTATTCATACGTGTTCCAATTATTTGATATGGTTCACTGTCTCATGATCACCCCCACTCAAAATTAAGCTAATTGTTTACTTTACATTTTGAGGCAATGTTGGGTGTGTTTTTTTGATATTCCTTTCTCTCTCTGTTTTGCCTTCAGTATTTGTGGTGTTAATCGGATCTGCACATTTTGAGACTTGGTTTCCTGACTGACTTACATTAAGAGTGGTCTAATTTCCCAATGTTGTCATCATTGTTGAGTCAACAATCTGTCAACAGAGACTTTGCATGAAGTACTATTTGCTCTTTTGTTGTGCTCCATTTTTTGTGCTCTAGTTCTGTGTGTTTTTGGGTTTGAGGGGGAGTAGGTCTAAAGTGTTTCATTGGGGTTTTTGGGTTTCTGCATTCCTGTTCTTGCATTTCAAGTCATTTTCTTTAAAATCAAGATTTTTGGTCAACCTCCCTAGGGTTTATCTATTTATCTGATTACTTTGACTTGACGAATAACTGTTTTACTTGCAACTTTAATCTTTAATTAACAGTTGTGCACAATTTTTCGTTGCTTTGATATATATATCTGCAGGAATCTACCTTGAAGCAAATCCAACAACACCCATCATGACACTACAAGAAAAGCTGGAAAAAAGCGGCGTTATGGGGCGACGGATGAAATCCGTCGCATGCAACAGATCGCTTATTAGAGGCGGAATCTGTCATCCGTCGATTCGACGGATAATTGTTATCCGTCGCTTATTGGCGACGGATAACGTGTCAAATCGCTAAATTGAAGCGACGGATAATTATTATCCGTCGCCCAAGTTGTTTTGATAAAAAAAAAATTTTTTTTAAAAAAAGCAGGCGACGGATAGATTATCCGTAAGCTTTATAGCGACGGATACCTATCCGTGCCACATGGCGACGGATCGACTACGGGCGACGGATGCGTGTCCGTCGGCCAGTTCCTCTTGAACAGACGAGGCGAATGCCTCACTTTCTTCCTCTTCTCCCTTCTTCTTCCTCATTCTCTTCTTCTCCTCTCTTGGTTTAGGTGAATTCTTCGTTATTAAGCGATCTTGGTGCCTAATCGAAGCTAGTGGGACGGAGTTTGTTTCTTGATCAATTTCAGATTTCTACCGATTAATCAAGGTATTTTGGCTAAAACCCTAGTTTTTTAAAATTTGGGGATTTTGTTTATTTTGATTAATTTGAGCAATTATATGTATATATGATAAGTATGTAGTAGTTAGTTTAGTTAATTTGATTAATTATATGTAATTTGTTCAATTTGATAGTTAGTTTAATTAATGATATGAATGTATGTAGTATGTTAATTAAGTTTGGTATGTATGAATGTATGTAGTTAGTTTGATTTGTGTGTTAAGTATATATAGTTAGTTTAGTTAATTTGATATGTTTGTTAAGTATAGAAGTATGTAGTTTTGATTTGATAAATTTGTATGTTAAGTATGTAATTTGATATGAATATATGTAGTAATTCGATATGTATAGAGTAATTAGTTAATTTGATATGTATGTTAAGTATATAATATATGTACTAAGAGGTTGAAATGGTTAAATTATATTCCCAATTTTGTAAATATCGAACACTTAATTAATAATTAATTTATAAGCAACATATAATAATTAACAATTAACCTCTACAATCTTCTTATCCGAATTGGAATCGATCTAATAAATTAAATACGATCTAATCAATTGGAACGTCTCAGGTTAAAAATAAAGTATATATACAATGAATTCCGACCGTTCATGGATGTATGATCGTACGGCGGTAAATGGCAGAGTTTGTAGGAGTTTTGTAGAAGGGGTTAAAGGTTTCATCTCGTTTGCCATGGGACGTCCGGTTTGTACAATTGGGGGGTTGATAAAGTGTCCTTGCACATTGGAAACCTGCAGAAACAAGCAATTTATGACGCTTCTGATGATTCGAGCACTTGCGGCGTTATGGATTCATGCACGAGTATCATGTATGGATTCATCACGGTGAGAAGCTTAATCCATGTCATACCTCGATGGAGGGAGAGGCGGGGTTTGGGGCCGCCTATCGAGTGCCTTTCTGCTTGTCGGAACATGTGCATGGTGTATTGGGAGGAGGATGTAGATCTGTTGGAATGCAAGTTCTGTGGTAGGGAGCGCCACAAGTGATATGTTATGCTTCATTGTGTTAGTAAATTTTAGGACAATGTGAGTGGTATGTTAGCCACTATATGTGAGTGGTATGTTAGCCACTATATGTGAGTGGTATGTTAGCCACTTTATTTGGTTGATATGTTAGTCACCATATCTGTTATGTTGTTAGGACATGTATTGACTTTGGATGTTGTATGAAATTGGGAATGTAGAAGGAGTACTTCATTCCCAGCAGGTTGATCCCACAGATCTGGCGTGTTTACGAGACTGTGGGATCAGCTCTGAGGATATGGTATGTCGTGGAAGGCCATTCGGGATCGGGTGGCCAATCCCTCCTGAGTTGATGCAGCAGTGGGCCCTTTGGGATACCTCTGGCGCCGAAGCGATGTCCGGCGTTGCTTGGACCAACGAGCAAGGCATCCCGATCGTCTGGCGGGAAGGGCGTTCACCACCTTGGGAGGCGATCTCATTCGATTATTATCAATCGGTGCGTATATGTGTTTTTGCAATCTAGCATTACGTGTATGCTCTATTACTTATAGATGATAAATTGTTGACTAGATCTGGTTTGATTGGTGTACGGGGAGGTGACATCCAGTATGCCATCTTCAAGAAGGCCAGCGAAGGCGGGGTATGGACCGGTATCGGGCATCGTCTATTCGGTATGTTTATGTTGCTTAAAGTTCATATTTGTACACTATTACAAGTTACTTTTTAAAGCGATGGCGATCATTATATCTGCTATTTACGATTTGGTGAGGTTGATGCTCGGTGGCGGCGGGAGGGCGAGGCGGGTGATGTGTTGTCAGGAACAAGTTGACAACATCTTCCTAGAGGTCGACAAACCGGACAAGAAAGGGCGAATATATGGACTCGGGAGCCTCGGTTTGCATCGCTAGTCCGGCGTGCTCCTCATCATCGTCCCAGATCGACGTCCGGTTTACACGGACGAGTCTCGGAAATGATGCGATCGCGGTCGGGAACATGTTGCTCGGCTAACTTCGAAGATGGAGCAACAAAGGGCGAGATGGCGCCATGACGAAGAACGAAGGAGGAGAAACGGCGCCTTGATTCTGAATGGGCGATTCATGTCCAGTTCGCCATCACCCACCCCACCCCGTCGATAGCTAGTTATGTATACGTATGTTGATTTTTTCATATTTACACTTGTTTGGATAATTTCTCCACTCGAATATTACTTTTTATTCATTGAAACATTTTTCGTATTATTGATTTATTATCGAACATTATATTGATTAAATAGGTGAACTACGAAAATAGGGATTAATATGAAATAAATAGTAGCCGGAATTAGTGGCGGAATTCACGGTGGCGGAATTAGTGGCGAATTTCAAATTCCGTCACTAGTCGATAAAATATTTAGCGACGGATAGAATCTATCCGTCGCTAAATTCGAATTAAAAAATAATTGGGCGATCAATCCGTCGTCAATCCGTCGCGAGTGGACGACGATTGTTATCCGTCGCCACGACTCGAGGCGGATTTTTATCCGTCGCCCGTCCGTCGCGGTAGGCGGCGGATAGGTAACTTTATGGCAGCGGATCTATCCGTCGCTACGAACCAATTTTAGTGTGACTTATCTTGTAAGTTGTGTACATGACCATCAACTCTTATCCTAACACTGCGCACGACTTGATCCAACCTCTATTCCTGATTACTGCCCTCCAGTTGATCCGACCTCTATTCCTGCTTTTGCTACTTCCTTTGCCAGTGTTGACTACAATGTTGAGTCAACATCGTTTCTCTGCATTGGTACTTTGTCTGCAGGTCCTCAACAGATTACCAAGATGGTGAAGTTTTTTTGTAAAAGAACTTTGTTGTCTTTCTTTCCTCACAAAAAGGGGGACAATGTTTGTTCAATTGGTATTTTGTATTAAGGGGGAGCTTAGTACTTAAGGGGGAGTTTGTTTTCCTGTTGTCTTGTTTAAATCTTACTTGTTCGAGATTGAAAGTGCGATTTATTGCATTTTGTTTAGTAATTCGACCTTTCTTCGTAACATAACCGGTTCAACGTTTGTAGTTGTTTTTCTATGAATATTTTGTAGGAAACAAGAAGATGGGGCGTGCATATCAGCCCGTGGGCTAAATATGGAGACTTGGGCCTGACGCAAAGAATCTGGAAGCAAAGTTTAATTGATGAAGACACAATCTGCCAGCTTAAGGAAGAGTTTAAAGAACATTGGAAGCTATAAGGACATAATGATTGAAGTACATAAGGTTTTCTTATACAGGAACGTTGGAAGCAAGAAAGAAAATCACGATTTCCTTTCCCTGTTCGATTTAGTCCTTCCATACGTTTCCTTCTCTAGTTCGACTTATGCCTTCTGCTTGCTGATCGGTGAAGTCTATATATACAAGCAGGAAACAAAATATATTGAGCGTTCTTCTTGATGAGATCGATCTAAACATTATATATACAAGAAGAATAACATCTGCAAGACCACGCCTTTGATCATCATTGATTCATATTATTTAGATTAGGGCTTATTGCTTTACTAGACATTGATATCGATTTCCCTTGTGAGTGATTTCTAAAGATTAAAATTTACTCTAGAGTCTTCGAACTAGAATAGGTTTTTGCTTGTCTGTTCTAGGTCTAGTTTTATGTAAGTTTAAACAATAAATGCGTGATTGATTTAAACTTTGTTTCTCTAATTCTACTTTTACTAGTAGTGAAATTTAGCTCTGACGATCGGTATTTTATCTTTGGCTTGATTTTATTTCTAGTTGTTAGTTTATCGATCCATTTGCTCTCTGTCCTCATACATTCTGCTTTGTCAATTGTTGTGACGTTGTTGACTTCAACATCATAGTCAACGTAAATGCAAACCGTTCCTAGTACAAATTCCGGTACAACACTTTTAACACAAGTCATTTCCAATAATTTGTGTTTGATGAAACATGTTTCTATTGTCTAATTTAACAATTTTCGCATGCCATGCCCCTATGAATTCTATATACTTACCATTACATAACTTAATACTTACTCATTCTTTGACTTAATTTGATACTACTTGACCCTAGGGCACTGACTTATCATCCTTTGTCTTGAGTTGATTGAGTTCGAATGATTCTCGAATTGAGTTAGCTGTATGTTTAGGTTTTATAGTTAGTAATTAATATGGTAATATAGCCATGAGTTGTCGCTTCCGAGCAGGAAGCATACGATTAGTCGATTTCTATACTTTGAATAACATGAACAAGTTGTCTTGAGCTGTAATTCGTCACGGCGAGATCAAGCTCGAGTACAATGTCTGGTGAGAAATATATGAAACCACGTTGCTTTTTGTTGCCCATTCTTTCAACTACAAAACCTAGTAAATATAGCTCATCCTTAGGTCGGCAATAGCTTGGAACCTTTGTTCGGCGTGTAGCCACCACTAAAGCTTCATTCGATGCAATTTATTAGGAGCCCAAATTAGTTGTCCCATGCATTAGACGAGCTGCCACTTTTATTTTTTTTTTAATTTTTTTTTAGTTTCGTCCAATTTCAAACGCGAATAACTCGAAAAATAAAAATGCAAAAAATAAATAAAAATCACAAACGGCTTTGCCTTTCGAGATCTACAAATAGAGACCACTCTTGACTATGTTTGGATAATCCCATCTCGAACTCATTTTTCTCTCTTAATTAAACTTAAAATTGCAAAACGACTTCTAAAAATGCAATTTTATTAATTTCAACTTCTAAACACTCTTATAATATTTTTAATATATTTTTAAAAAATTAAAAAATAAAATAAAAATTGAATTTCATGACGGCACGATGACGCGTCACCAATGCAGCAAAATCTCGTCACGGATCCCGTCACCAGCCGATGATGCGTCACGGAGCCGTCAACATTGCAGGTAGTGTTATATCCACGCCACAACTCCACGGTTTTTTCTAATATGCAGCATGTTGTACTACCTCCTGATTCTTTAGTGTGTCTTGTCTGACATCTAATGCATATGGTACAATAGAGTACAACCTTTAAAGCATTAGTTGTAGTTATGTTTCATTTATTGTTTGTTTATGTCTAATTAATTGTGTTTAATTGTATTAACTGCCCATTGCCATTTTACCTTAATTCCATTCTAAGAACCAAATTGTTGCCCTTTTATATATTACTCCCAAACGTACATTTGCATGTATACTAAGTACCAAAACTTCGACAAAAAATTACTTACTAGTCTGATAAAATAGACATTGTTCAAGTATAAATATTAATCGAATTATTAGTTAGATGATACGATGAATTATAAAATATAGTAGCTACTAAAGCCACGTATGGTGCCCGAGTGAAAATAGATTGCACATCCCATAGGATATCTTGAATTTGCAATTATGGGACGCGCAGTTTATCTCAAATCGACTTCAGTCGGGCTCACTTTGATATTTATTATTTTAATTTCATTGTTGCATTTTTTCTTTTACAATTTTTTAAATAGTGTCCGAGTGGAGATAAATGCGCTTTTGAATAAAAATATCAAATATTTTTAAAAATTTCAAAGAATATTTTACTTTCATTATTTAGGCGCATGTTATTTTACCCTACCGGGGTCATGCTTGTGGGCCACCGATTGGGCTTGTTTGTGCGGTCGGGTTTGTTTGTGACGTTATAATTAAATTGTACACTAAATGTTATTTTGAGACCGTATGACGCCCAGTTGGAAATAGACTACGCGCCCCAGAATTGCAAATTTAAAATAGCAAATATTTAACAATTTGTGAAAGATAAAAAATAACACTTAAATTATAATGTTAACTCTTTAAAATTGAGCTTGAGCGGTACCCGAGCCCAAGTGGAAATAAATTGCGCGTCCTATAATTGTAAATTCGAAAATATTAAATATCTACAAAAGTGTCAAAAAATATTTTTACTTTCATTATTTGGGCGCATGTTATTTTACCCCTACCGAGATCGGGCTTGATGGGTTACCGATCGAGCTATTTTTGTGACGTTGTAATTAAATTTAACATTAAATGTTATTTTGAGCATCTCTGATTGTCCGGTGGAAATAGACTTTGAGCCCCATAAGCTATCTTGAGTTTGAGATTACAGGCATACGGTTTATAACCTTTTTTAGATATAAAAGTGCAAAACGAAAAAAGTGACATCTCTTTCTTTTTGTCATTTTTTAATTCTTTAGCATATGTCATTTGCCCTTTAAAAAAATCCCGACGGGAGACATAGAAGTCCAACAATTAAATTAAAGTATTAAATATGTAGAAGTGAGTTTGTTCAGTGTTCGAGTGGAAATAGACTGCGCACCCCGACCCTATGTGCATTTTGAGCATGTACGGAACGGGCTCACTTCTATTTCCACTTGAGCCTTGGGAGGTTCGCATGAACAATGAAATTAAAGTGTTAAATCTATAGAGCCGAGTCCGTTAATTGCCCGTGGAAGTAGCTTGCGCTTTTCCGTGCGATGCATTTTGAGCATGTATGGTGCAGACAGGCTCACTTGATCTATTTTCACTTGAGCCTTTGGGAAGACGCCTTGTTGCTAAGATTTAATATATTTAATTTGATTAGGCACGTGGGTGACGTTGCATTTAACTTTATAGACCTAACTTTTATAAAAGAAGATGCATACAAAATTACAAGCTCAACCTAAGAATGAGGGGTAAAATAGAAATTTGTTGTACAAGTTAATTGCTAACATCATATGCATAGCCGATAAAAAATAACCTTTTTTTTTAATCTAGAGGTTGTAAACTTTACCATCTCTTTATTTGTGTCAATTTTTTTTTTAATCTGCATCATAATTTATTTGCCTAAAAAATTTGGTTGGAGACACAAGCCCACTCGATGAGTAAAAACAAAAATTGTGCGAACAATGAATTAAAGTATATCTATGGAAGTGAGTTTCTTCATTGCCCGAGTGAAAATAGACAGTGGACTTTCGTTCGATGCCCGAGTGAAAATAGATAGTGCACCCCTATGTGCGTTTTAAGCATGTACAGTGTCGGACGGGCTCACTTCTATTTTCATTTGCCCCCTAAAGCCGGATTGGAGACCCTCAAGCCCATTGAAACTAGCAAGCCCATACGGGCTCCCTTCTATTTACACTTGTAGACCAGACATACACACTTTCTATAAATTTAATATATTTAATTTGGCTAGGTCTGTGAGTGGCGTTGCACTTAACTTTCATGTACCTAACTTGTTACT
Organism: Plantago major; assembly: GCA_026545765.1. Lineage (NCBI taxonomy): Eukaryota > Viridiplantae > Streptophyta > Magnoliopsida > Lamiales > Plantaginaceae > Plantago > Plantago major. The sequence continues at coordinate 62,591 of JAIFAC010000079.1, forward strand.
AGTATGCAAGTTATAGGTTAAAATAGTCATTTGACTATTTAGTGAGCTCACTAACATTATATAAATGTAGGATAATTGTTTATAAATTAGGATAACTGAGCAGGGAAAAAAAAGATTTAGGATAACTGGTTAAGAATTAGGATAACTGTTTATTCTGCCCAAATCCTGTCTAGTTGCAATATGACCAGATGTTCTCGGATTGAGCCAATTTACCCATCCTTAGCATGTTGGTCACACGAAAAGCCAATTTACCATCATGTTTAATTGTGGAGAAACCCAATGTTTATAGTCTAACACCTACTTTGAGCTAGTTGAAATCCTTTATCCTATAACTTGGGCTAAATGAATTGAGTATGTATGTGAATAAAATACATGGAAAAGGTGATGTGTTGGGGCAGATAAAAGCCCACATCTTGTACTGGAGATTACCCAATTCGTCACTTACTCCGTCCCGGAAATAAGTTCACACTTTGATTTTTTATAGTCAAACTTTTTCAACTTTAATTACGAATTAATTTTAAACTGCAAATGTAAAATGTTCAATTTTTTTATATAATGAAACTTTAGGGACTAAGGCTCTGTTCTCTTCAACTGCAATTTTTTGAATTGAACTGAACTGAATTGAATTATAGTATAAAATATAACTAAGCAGAACTGAACTGAACTGAATGAGTTTTCAGTTGAATAGAACATAGCCTAAATTATCATTACATAATTTAAACACCACCCTAAAATGTCATTACTTGGTCTAATTAACCTAATTAATTACACACCAAATTCATAGCATTAACATAATAAATGCAATAGCAAACCAAATTAACTCCCTATTAAGATTTAGGCTCATTATTTTCAATGGCTTCATTCGATTCGATTGATTCGATTCCATTCGATTCGATTCGATTCGGCTAAATCTTGATTCGATTCGATTCATTAAATTCATATTATTATTATTATTGTTGTTGTTGTTGTTAATAATAATAATAATAATAATAATAATATTATTATTATTATTATTATTATTATTAATATTATTTTATCATTTATTTACACACCCGATCTTTTGTACGAGGAAAATAAGAAAATTTATCCAATTGAGTTATTTTCAACTTTTTTCTTTCTTTCTTTTTAATCGACTTTTAGTAGATCGATGAAATAAAGAGTATAATTACAATTTGAATTAACAAAAATCTACGTGTTCAAAACTAAAAGCAAGTTAAGCCGTCCAAAATCGGACGAACATTATAAAAATAATATTATATATCACAAATATTGAAAAATGGCATTTATTCCCTACATTATCTTATAGGACTACATATTATCTTCCTCGGGCTATATTGCATGGAATAGAGTGCAGGAATTCTCAATATCATCTCCTTGCACCATGTTCATCGTTTTTCCTTGTATTCGATAAATCATTATCTACTCCACCTTGGACATTGATATCGTATTCTGGCGGTATTTCAAGTTTACACGCGTAAAATTATGCGAGTGAAGGTAGCAACAATCACGTATATTTGATATATGTCTTCCATTTGAGCGTCGTATAAAAGTACCTTCCATGATTGGTTTTAAAGTTGTTATCTGATAATAAATAAAAATGTAAAATGAGAAAAAAAGAGGAAGAATGTGAGAAAGATGACAAAATAATATATTTTTTAATTGTGATTATATATACCATCATATAATTGTTATTATTATTACAATAATTTCTTGATTCGATTCGATTCGATTAGTTTGATTTGATTCGATTCGATTCCATTGATTGATTCGATTCCATTGATTCGATTCGATTCGATTCGATAAATTTGATTTGAAAAACGAGCCTTAGTCTCTTATTCTTCAACTAAAACTCATTCGATTCGAAGTTATATTTTATACTACAATTCAGTTCAATTCAGTTCTACTTGGTTATAGTATTTTATAATACAATTCAGTTCAGTTTAATTCAGTAAATTTCAGTTGAAAATAATAGAAATTCATGTATCTATAAGGAAACATGACATTTGAACAAAACATGACATTTTGTCCGTGCTACTCATTCACTTATAAAATCAATAATCACAAGAAGACAACACAAAGCAATTAATTGAAAAAATAATTGATTGAGAATCATTAAATGGAATTGTATTGTAGATAAAAGAAAGAAGCCGTTGGGGACCGGTCCAATGGGATCAAGAACGGTGGACCCTTGCCGACAGCTCTTATGAATGCAAGGAGTGGTGTACCCTGTCTTACAGGTCACACTTTATTACAGATCCTAACATAATCCAACTATTAAACCATTATTAATTAACTATTTGCCCATTAATTACTACCTCTCTCTTCTTTAATCACGGCTTGCCATTTCCTTCCAAAACCAGTACCCAGTCAATTCAAGAAAAGCAGAAGACAATTCAGGAAAACACAACTGTCAAAATTCTAAAGGTAAACACTTCATTGCGTTAAAAGTTCTCTTACCTTTTAACTTTTCTAATTGAACACATTATTTAATATCTATTATCTTTGTCTGCAATTTCATTCGATTCGATTCGATTTAATTATCTTTCACTATTTGAGGAAAAAGTGTTATTACGTTTGGCTTTTGGCCAATTATTGTCTTGAGTTTGTTAAATTCTTCATAAGCGATAATAGTAAATAATTTAATAAAATCATATAATAAAATTTTAATTACTAAATTTTCATTATATAATTTTAATAATTTATTTATTAATATCGTTTAAAAGAGTAAATTATCAACCTTGAAAACGATTAATGAAATAATAAAATGTAACACTTTTTCTGAAATGGAGGGAGTATTTTATATTATAATTCAGTTCAGTGCAGTGTATACGAAGAGAACATAGCCTTAGTACTAATTAAAATTTTCCAAAAATTTACTTATTTTTGTAACTTAACTGCTGTAATTGAGTATTCCCTTTGAATTTGACATGCACCTATGTAGGATACCCATGTTCTTTAGTGGTTGGAACTTGGAACCTAATTAATGTCAATATGTAACAATGGAATTTTATTTCATACCAAAAGCCCGATATCCATCTTAGTCTATGAATATTATTAGCTAAGTAGCTCAATCCCGAACACCCTCATGCCTTTTTTTTAGTGTTACATCATGGTGGAGTGACTCATGATGTTTTAATGTGTTGCATCACATTTGTATTATTAAATGTTTAAATTGTTACACTTAACAACACATAAATCTTCACTACAAATCACGATAACATGTTGTTATATAAACCAGACCCGCGTACCACGATATCTAAGAAACCAAAATGAGTTAATAATTGATAATTTAAGTAAGGCTCTGTTCTCTTCGTCTTAGCTGAACTGAATTGAATTATTTGTAGTATAAAAAAAATTAAATAGAACTGAACTGATCTGGATTAAACTAAATTAAACTGAAATTAATTATTTTTCAGATAAAGAGAACAAAGTCTAAATGGATATATGAAAAACTAGTTAAAACTAAAACCAATGTCTATACCCTTTAACAAAAGTATACTCTTAATCATTTTGAAGGCAACCCCATTTTTAACACTTTCAATAAGTAAAGTTTAAGTGCAATCCTTTTTATTTCACAATTAAGCTAACGGTTGGCACAAAGTAAAAGGATTCGAGATTCGAGAATCAATCATACAAAGCAAAATAATCCAAAAGAAGGCAAAATCTTGTGAGAACTCGAAAAAAATCCGAGTGAGTGAGTGATAACTGTTGTTGATATTTCCTTCCAAACCAAAATCTCATACGAAAAGGACACGTACACCACACATATTTCCCGACACGAGTCACTACTACTTCATATATATCTCTCTCTCTCTCTCAACAGGCACGCCTTTCACCTTCTGACCTCTCTGCTACTTTCTCTCTCCTGCTTTTCCAACCTCCTCCTGATTTGGTAGTTGCTTTGCTTCGCATTTGGTGTACCATCAACAGCAACATTAACATGGGAAGAGGGTTTTAGTTTTGTGTAATGAATATGTTCTTTGTCTTTCATCTCACTCTCAAGCTATTCTAATTGCTCTCTGGTCAGTTTACTCTCCATTTTCTTTGTCTTAAATAAATCTGTCTCATTTTCTACGAGTTAGTTCAACTACTCCATTTTGTCTTCATCATACTGTGTAATTATGTCGCCCCTCTTTACATGGGGTTCGAAATTCTGATCGGTTACTGTTTCCATTGGGGAAAGGGTGAAAAGGCGGTTATTTTGGTAAAGGTTTGGGAAAAGATTCGATTTTTAACATGTTTAGTTTAGTCCCTCCATTTTTATGTATGCTGTAGCTTCTTGATGGCGATGGTTTCGTTTGGATTTGGTTGTAGAGTGTGCAGATGTAGTAAATTTTGGGTGCTTGGAGAATTGTTTCTGCAATTGAACTTGTGTATAGGTGGTTAATAGAGATTGGTTGGAAAAAGACTTGATTTTTAACATGTTTAGTCCCTCCACGTTTGTGTAGCTTCTTGATGGTGATGCTTTCTTTTGGATTTAACTGCAGAGTGTACAGATGTAGCAAATTTTGGGTTGATAGATCATTGATTCCTGCAATTTTTATGTGATTTGGCATTATAGAATTTCAATTTCTTGGAAAACTGAGAACTGTTTTGATTTCTTGGTTCAGAGTTTGGTTTATGTACTTATAATAAACATGCTTTGTGATTTGTCTTTCTTGCAGGAAGTTCAGTATTATTAGTATCGGTACACGATGGCCGCAACTTTAGGGGATATAGGAGTAGCTGCAGGACTTAATATTCTCACAGCAATTATTTTCCTTGTTGCATTCGGGATCCTACGACTTCAGCCCTTTAATGACAGAGTGTACTACCCGAAATGGTACCTCAAGGGTTTGAGAAACAGTCCGAGGCATTCGGGTATGTTTGTAACCAAATTTGTCAATCTGGACTGGAGGTCCTATATTAGATTTCTGAATTGGGTCCCGGATGCACTAAAAATGCCCGAGGCGGAGATAATCGACCATGCAGGACTGGATTCGGCGGTCTACCTGCGAATTTATTTACTGGGGTAAGCTTTATTATCTAAGATTCCCTTCACTTGTTGCATCTACCTAGAAATGAATTGAGAATTATCGAAAATCAGTTGTAGATGGAACTTATTTCTTGTTGGTACTATTAAGTACCAGACAGTAACCTACACAACTAGCTTTTGAAATTTTCCTGTTTCTTTTGTCTCTTCTCTGGTTTTTATCCTGTTATTTGATTAATTCTGCATTGTGATTTTGCAGACTTAAGATTTTTGTTCCAATAGCGATGCTTGCATGGGCTATCCTGGTACCTGTCAACTGGACAAACAATACTCTGACAAGTGCTCCCAGGTTACAGTATAGTAACATGGATGAGCTCTCTATTTCAAACATCCCATAAGGATCGAGCAGGTTTGGAGCTTCTTTTAAATTTCCCCAGTATTATTGTACAATGGTAGTTTTGAAGTAAAATGGATATTTGATGCAAGTTGCACAAAACATGGGGTATTAGGGCATTTTTTAATTTTCCTGTAGAGTTAAATGATGTTGGGACTGTGATGTGATGATTCACTCTGTTTGTTTTATTAGGCTTATATTCACATGCAATAATTTTGATGGTAGTGGGTTGTGTCTCTAATTCTTTGAGTTATTGAGAGTATCATTGGCGTTGTTGCTAGATCTCATATAACTTGGAAGATGTGTTCTATCTGAATTGCTGGTAGCATTTTGGTGAAAATAGGTCTGAGATGACAATATTATGCATTGTGATAATTTTGTAAGGCTAGAAATGGAGTGAATAAGTAGAGAACTTTACAGTTCATTGAAGAAACCGCTATTATTCGATTCAGAAATGGTAAAATAGCACAAAGAATTAACCGTGCTCAGTGCTCAGCACACATGCATATAGTTTAAATTTTTGTTTTACTGGAACCAGATATAATTGCTTCCTGCTTGAGAGATGCACAAGAGATGAGAGTAATTAACAATTTGGTGTCAGTTTTTGTTAATATTCATGTATGTATGAACTTTACAGGCAGTTCTTTTGGAATCAATTGGCTGTTAGGTTTCATGATTGATCTCCTATTTGCAGGTTTTGGGCTCATTTGTTAATGGCCTATGTTGTTACTTTCTGGACGTGCTATGCACTCGGAAAGGAGTATGAACACATTGCTACGATGCGCTTACACTTTCTTGCCTCTGAAAAACGCCGTCCTGATCAGTTCACGGTAAGATGCGATTTCTAATATTTCTTATGAAGTATGAAAATCTTTAAGAATGCTCTGGATGTTACTGGTTCCAATAAATGATGTCTCATTGTACTTCTATGTCATATTTTTGACTCTTCATGTGAAAATAGTAAAATGTCTACACTCTACAGAGTGGCTATGTTATGGACAATCCAGTTTTGTCAAATGATTGAATCCTTATGTTATACGGCGCAGTTGAATAAAAGCTTTAAATAATTGTGAGAGATGAAATTGCTGTGTGTAACTTCGCCTCTTTTATGTTATTAGGGAAATGGAAATTAGAACCCATTACTTATTATATATTGGGAGTGCAACCTTATCTATAACACTAAATAATTATCGATTTATCTATTTGGTTCAGGTAAGTAACACTAAATTAAACTAGTTTCCTTCATCTATGAGATAAGACTAGTTCTATATTTGCCCTCAAGCTTGGAATAACTTGTTTAATTAAATTGAACTAACTTGAGGATGAGTTTGTGATGGGATGATCTTTTCGATAATGGAGACAGAATGATTCAGCGGGTCAGAAAACTGAGATGCTGTTTCAAAATTTCCCAACAAAGAATGATATATAATTCTATTCTAAATCATGATATATTGTTGACGACATTTAGCATTTTATATCCCACTAAAACATTTTGGGGGGCAATTGGTCTTCCCCATGTAATTATTGGTGTACTGAAGCTTCACTTATTTACAGGTTCTTGTTAGGAATGTACCACCGGACCAAGATGAATCAGTGAGTGAGTGTGTGGAGCACTTTTTCTTGGTCAACCATCCAGATCACTATCTGACTCATCAGGTTAATATCATTTTAAATTGCCTATCTGTTATTTGCTTTTTGGCGAATTTGTTACACAGCTTGAGGATGTTCTGCAGGAATCAGGAGTTGTCCGCACTAACATTTTCTTCTCATTTCTAGTCTTATTTTGTTGGATGCACAACCCACCTGACCTTCTGTACAATGATCCCTAATGATAAAGGTCTTCTTGAGCAATATAAAACGGCTATCATCATTCTTCTTACATCAGAAGATATATGCAGGTTGTAATCAATGCCAATAAACTTGCAAAGCTAGTCAAGGAGAAGAAAAGTAAGGAGAACTGGCTTGACTATTACCAATTGAAATATACAAGAAAACCTTTGGAACGCCCCATGACAAAGGTACATTTAAATATTGCAATTCATTTTAACTGATCATTGAATTCCATTTGACGGAATATTCTTCTTGTCCATTTTATGGTCCCTGTGCTATGATGCCTCATTTTAGTTGGCAAATGCCTCATCTACTCTGCTCTCAAATTACAGACTGGATTTCTTGGCCTATTCGGGGAGAAAGTTGACGCAATTGATTATCAGACTGCTGCAATTGAGAAGCTATCCAAAGAAGTAAGTATCAACTTAATATTTCTTTGAAGTTTTTCATTTTCTGTTATGAAAATGTTTCTCTGTCATAGAATTATATACACGTGTATTTTTTTTAATCACAGTCTAAGCATCTCATTTGTATGCAGATAGCTGAAGAGCGTGAGAGGGTTAAAACTGATCCCAAGTGCATTATGCCAGCTGCTTTTGTTTCCTTCAACACCCGGTGGGGAGCTGCTGTTTGTGCACAGACAACACAAACAAAAAATCCTACTTTATGGTTAACTCAGTGGGCCACAGAGCCACGTGATGTTTATTGGGAGAACCTTGCAATTCCGTATGTTTCGCTGACCATTAGGAGGCTCATTATGTCTGTTGCTTTTTTCTTCCTCACTTTCTTCTTCATCATCCCTGTCACAATGGTACAATCTCTTGCAAATATCGAGGGTATTGAGAGGGTGGCACCATTTCTGAGGCCGATAATTGAAATGTGAGTATTTCTTATAAGAACCCCACACATCATAAATCATAATACAACTGCTATTTCTCTGAATGTCTGACTTAATTTTCCCTTGTTTTCTAATTGTTTGTCATTGTGTGTTCAGCTTTGTTTGTTTGATTGTCTCAGTTTTAACGCAATAGTTCATATTCTTCTTAGCACTCGATGATAATAAGATTATGTTATTATATCATGCATTCCCATGTTATTCTATCAATAAGCAGAACTGTAGAATAAATCGAAAAACATAGCACAATGAACCAAATGAGCTTGCTCTTATAGTGATCCATATTTTATCAATTCTATTTTCTGTTGAAATTAGTGGGAAAAATGTGATTATGTAACGAACGTGATAAAATAAATCTACACAATTCATAGAGATGTATCAAGGAAAATTAAGCTGTATGTGAAAAAATGATTTACTAGATGTACGGAGTTGAACTCATCTCCATGAATCGTGGATGTTAAGCCTTTTTGCCCGTTAGTCGTTTTATTTTCATTCACTTGCTTATGTCTGTGAACTAAAAGTAGCATGACAGCAACTGCATTTTGTTTGCCTCCTTCCTTAAGTACTAGTCTGTTTGCTATGCAGGCCTTTTATTAAAGCTCTAATCCAAGGTGTCTTACCTGGAATTGCCTTGAAGATTTTCCTCATAGTGCTCCCATCAATATTGATGTTGATGTCCAAATTTGAGGGCTTTCTATCAATATCTGCACTGGAGAGGAGATCAGCATTGAGATATTATATGTTCAACTTCATAAATGTCTTCCTCGTGACTGTTATAGTCGGAACTGCATTAGACCAACTTGATACTTTCCTCAATCGGCCTCCGAATGAGTAAGTGCTTACTGCTTTTAGTTCCTACTTGATTGCTTTCAAATTGCGAATGTTTTATCTGAATATTTCTGAATTGAATTTGTGATTAACTGCATAACCTCACCACCCAATCCCTCTCACATTTATCATATATGATTGATTAACACAAGTTTATCAAATGCAATATATGGGAATTGATTTCCTTCAAATCCTGACCTTTTCCCCCAAATTTCCTAACCAAGTGCTGAATTAACACAATATGACTTAACACTTGACATTGCGTCCATTTTTATGTTAAGTCAAATTTTAGTGAAAAGCAAGATGTGCCCTTGTTTGCGATCTTGGCCTGGGAGGGATTTCCAGTGCTGGGGGGCATTTCCTAATTTGGAGAAACAGATGGCAAACATAATTTAATGTTAAATTTGTTTAAAGCATATACTGTTATATGGAACTCCAAGGGTGTAGTTGAGACTGGAACTTTCGTGATTTGTGATGTTGCAGCAAAGTAGCAAACCGTGAGAGTGATAGTTGCCCCAGTTTGTAGGACCATGACCCATCTCTCATATGTCTACACACAAGTACTTTGCCACTTAAAAGCATGGATAATTTGTCAGGGGATACAGCTTAAGGAGCAGATAACTTTTTTGATATTCTTTTGCTTGATTAATGAACTCGATGCATGACTTGGAATGTAACACATTGAAAACCAAACATCTGTTTCCGCACAAGTCAATGTATTTCTTCCTTGGTTGTTTTCTATCCCTTTCTAATTTGACACACACACTCTCTCTCTCTCTCCCCCTCCCTCCCTCCCTCCCTCTATCTACTGTGTGTTATGGTTTAGTCTTTAGCGACTAAATTCATATATATCTTATTGCAGAATCGTTATGACAATTGGCGTTGGAGTCCCTATGAGAGCTGCTTTCTTCATCACCTATGTAATGGTTGATGGATGGGCTGGTATCGCAGGGGAGATCTTGAGACTGAAGCCTTTAATATTCTTTCACCTAAAAAATTTCTTCCTTGTGAAGACTGATAAAGATAGAGAGGCAGCAATGGATCCAGGAAGCATCGGTTTTAATACAGGCGAACCTCAAATACAATTATATTTTCTTCTTGGGCTTGTCTATGCCGTGCCAACACCAGTTTTTCTACCTTTCATATTGGTCTTCTTTGCTTTTGCGTTTGTTGTATATCGACATCAGGTAATTTGCATACTGATATCATCTTCTTTCTTTTCTTTGAACATAAATTATTTGTTCTTGGTACTTTTGTTGAATTTGACTATATTTTCTGATGCAGATCATAAATGTGTACAACCAAGAATATGAAAGTGCTGCAGCATTTTGGCCAGATGTACATCGACGTATATGTTATGCACTCATCTTCTCACAGCTAGTTTTAATTGGATTGATGACGACAAAAGAGGCTGCAGCTTCCACACCATTTCTCCTTCCACTTCCTGTCTTGACAATCTGTTTTATGAGTTTCTGTTCAGGCCGTTATGAGCCAGCTTTCACCAAGTTCCCTTTACAGGTACTTCAGTTTCACCAGCTTATAATGAATGTTCCATTTTTATGCATTTTTTATACGGTTGTTGCATATACTTCTGCCATTACAACCTACTACTTAACTGTGTTGTTACTTTTGCCCACTTATTTGCTGAACTTTGTCCAATTCACACACATAATGTGGTAGTAAATAATTAAACAGCCCCTTAAATTGATTATTCTCAGCTTAAATTTGTTGCACCTTTGAATCTGCGGAGGTATCTTCTTGCAATATGTACTATGTTTGCGTACTGGAGTTCAACTTACGACTTAAATATTAAAAGAACAAATCTTCACCAAGATCCAAATGATAAGAACCTTTTAGGGTTAGCAACTGTGTTTGCAATCCAAATGATAAGAACCTTTTAAGGTTAGCAACTGTGTTTGCAATTGAATGTCTTGTTTTTACTGAAGGACTTAACCTTTCTTTGTTTGCTTGGGTTCTAGGAAGCCATGATGAAAGATACTTTGGAACGTGCAAGAGAACCGAACTTCAATCTAAAGACCTATCTTGAACAAGCATATATCCATCCAGTTTTCAAAAATGATGACGACGACGATGATGAAGATTTCGGTGGAAAATTGAATGACAATGTCGTTGTAGTACCTACAAAGCGACAATCTCGAAGAAATACACCAGTACCCAGCAAATACAGCGACGGGTCCCCACCATCACTACCAGACCTTGTTCGTGAAGACCCTTGAAGTCTGTAAATGCTACACATTTGTAGCTCATTGGGAAGGCCAGTCTGTAAATTAAACTAGAGGAATAGTTGCATTTTAGTGTGAAGATTTTTCCTGTAGAAATCGATAAGGAAGGCCACTATCCAACTTCAACGACGCAGTGTGATTTGGCAGCGGCAAAGAGTTTGTACATTGATGTGATAACAGCCTGTTGAAGCAGAGGATGCGGTGCAATAATCTGGCCTCGGGAGGTACATGTTCTGGTACCGAGTAAGTGTAAAACCGTGTAGTTATAATTTTCTCTTGCAGTGAAATATGTGTAAAGTCATGTAGGATTTCTAGTTGTAATGACGAAAGTCGGTTCTTTCATTGTGTTATTTAAGCATTTCTAGTTTCATTATATGGCTTGAATCTTTTGCTTTATTGTGAGAGTTATTGGTTATTTTGCTATTAGCTGTCTATGGCTCTTCTGCTTTGGTGATCATTCTTGAGAAGGAATGTTGGAGCTTGATGGTGAAATTTCCAGAGTCTCTTGCTGTAGGCTCTCATATCATTCTCTTTATCATACCAAGTATAATACTTCTTCCTCCGTCATGAGTTCAATATATCACTTACATTTTGGAATGTCCTGATTTCAGCTTCTCACCATTTAAATGAAATATATATCCCTCTCTATTCACCAATCCCGTACTTTATTCATTCTCGTCTCCCTTTATTCATTTTTATCTTGAAATTTGTATTCGGACCCGCATGAAGCTCGATCTAGATTGAGGGAGTATATATAAGTTCAAAATTTGAGGCAATGCAATTGCCTTGGCTTGCCATGAGTGGCAGACGCCATTGCTTAAAATACATGTTATTGCCATCTTAACATAGAATACATGATGATTTCAGATGGATGCATTTGAGAATTTGAACGTCGGGTAATCTTGTTTGGGTTTACACTTGAATTGAGTTTTCTCAAGAGCTCTACCTCAAGTTCCAACTATCTTCTAAAATGTTTCCATCCGGCACATTCTACTTTGATATGGTAATAAAAAGTTCCATTTTAAGATTCTAAACAACACCCTGCAGACTTCTCTTGATGTTACGGTCTTACCTCCTTTTTAATAAAGGCTAAGGGGTTGGCCCCGTCTTTGACTATTTTTGTGACTATATAGGCGAGGATATGGGTTTAGAACTAAAAAAAATCAGCTAACTGTCATAAATCCATAACAATTCAATAAGGCTGGTGATATTGCCTGTCATAGGAAAAAATTGCTCTGACATTATCACCATATCACCAGCCATCTTGTAATGACAACGTTAAGGAAATATATTTTTTCAATTAAATAAATACAATAAAATAAATTGATTTTTAAAACACTACTTGGACTTTGATATGTTCAAATTGATTTTCATCAAACACAAGTAATTGGTTTTGATTTTAAGTCTGCCTTTATGTATTATGAAAAACGAAACATTTCCACAATTTTATCGAATTTAAGTCTTCAGAGTAGCGGTTATTATCTGTTTGGTTAAGAACTAAAATTCAGAAATCGGTTAAAAACACTTAAATTGTAACATAACTCAAGATTTTAACTCTATACCAAACAGACGGATCTGTATTTTTAAGAAAACCATGGATGTTATCAATTACAATATCTATATTGTCAACGTTAATGATAATATACCTTTGATTAATAAAATCGATTTTATTGTAAACATAAGTCGATGTTTATAAATTATATCGAGTAAGTTTTCTAAGAAACACCCTCTAGATAGAGACATAGAAACAAAGTTTCTATATATTACATATTGACCCCAAACAAAAACTAATTTCTAAATGCTACCCAACCAAGGGCCAACTACTAGATTGAGAAAATGGATCCATATAAATGTTATAACCCGGAAAAAGCACACAAGCTGCCGTCATAAATGCTCAAAACAGCTCATACAAAAATTCTCTCTCTAAAAACTCTCCACCAAAACAGTTCCAATCAAGCCGGTTTCTAATAAAATCGCTCAGCTCAGCGAGAAGATCTGAGCTAGAAACCTTCATCTGGAGCTGGAACAAAGGTAAGATCTGATTTCGAACATTTGTTTTGAGATTTCTGATAATTTTTCATCGTTCTTCATGTTACGAAATTGTTGATGAGCTATTTTTTCATCATGTTTATGTCGATTTTAATTTAAATTTTTTATCTTTATTGTTCATAGATGCCAGAATCGGCTTCAGACTCTGCAACTACATACACTGATGATCCTACAGTGATTCAAACCACACGTCCATGTTCTCTACCAATACTGCTATGATTTCAGCCTTTTTGTTCTGTAAAAATTATACCACTGTTGGATGTGAAGTTATTCTGATCGTAATATAATCACTATGTTCTCACTATGATCCGTAATATAATCACTATGTTCTCTGTCACTACTGCTATGATCTCTATTATTATCACTATGTTCTATGCCTCTAGTATTATGATCTCTATCATAATTGCTATGTTCTCTGCATCTAATGCTATGATCTCTGTTATAATTTATATGTTCTTTGCCACTAATGCTATGATCTGTATTTTTCATTGCTATGTTCTCTGCCTCTAGTATTATGATCTCTATCATAATTGCTATGTTCTCTGCATCATAATTGCTATGTTCTCTGCATCTAATGCTATGATCTCTGTTATAATTTCTATGTTCTCTGCCACTAATGCTATGATTTGTATTTTTCATTGCTATGTTCTCTGCCTCTAGTATTATGATCTCTATCATAATTGCTATGTTCTTTGCATCTAATGCTGTGATCTCTGTTATGAGAGAGTGTTTGAGGGAGGATTCAACACTCCCACCACTAATGAGGGCTACAGACATTGTAGCTCGTCTAGAGCTGATTGAACTTCGCCATCCTCAACGTCTGATGTGGGCTTCTTAGTTGAGAAACCAGCTTGTCAACCTCCATTCAATGGGAGGTGGTAGGGGTGGTTCTTTTGAGAACTTCTACATGACTGAAGCTATCAAGTTTGTGGAGGGAATGCAGCGGTTGTAATCTTATATTTTTCTTGTTTTCAATCTATGTAATAATTCAGCATTCAGTATAATGCTTTTATCAATAAAAGATTATGTTTTTCTTAATCACTGTGTTTGTGTTCTTTTTATTTATATTGAGTTCATACGGTATAATACTGAAATCATACAAGATAACAATGAGATCATAGCTTCTTATATTGAGATCATAATTCGGAACAAAAGTATCACAACAGACATAACTCTGAGATCATAATGTATAATAATAATATCATATAGAATAACAATGAGATCCTAGTTTTGAACAAAAGTATCACTGCAGATATAACACTGAGATCATAGCGTATAATAATGAGATCATAGTGTATAACACTGAGATCGTAGGTACTTGTATTGAGATCATAATCCATAAAACTGAAGAAAGAGAATAATTCTCCTTAGCAGGATTTGCAGCCCTCATCAGTTGTGGGAGTACATAATCCTCCTTAGCAGGATTTGCTATGTCATTACTACCCTTCACAGGCACCCCAACAAGCTGTGACTTCTACTACCCTTCACAGGCACCCCAACAAGCTGTGACTTCCCCCTCCTATCGGGCTTCACCTTAAGCCGCTCATCATCAGGCTTGAAAATATTATTCTTGTTGCCCCTAGTCTTCTTAGCATTCTTTGCATCAGTCACTAATGAAAGAAGAGAAAGGGAAAAGAGACATAAGATATAAAGAACAAAAAACTACTCTGTTCAACAAAAACTATGTTCTCAAAGAATACATGGTATGATTACAACATAAACAACTATGTTCTCAAGCAAAAAATAAATCTATGATCTCAACATACACAACTATGTTCTCAACCAAATACACTATTTTCTCAAGAAAAGCGATTCTATGATATCAACCTGAACAACTATGTTCTCAAGCAAAACATCCTATGATCTCAACATAAACTACTATGTTCTCAACCAAAAAAACTATGATCTCAACAAAAACAAAGTTAACATCTCAATATAAAACATTTATGATCTCAACAGAACAATGACAACTATGTTCTCAAAAGCATAGATACCAACTACGTTTCACAAAACACAACAAATCACACATGCAGAACCCAGGCAAAAACCCTAGGATCTCAAACAAGTACCTTCCCCAGAACCCTTGCGCTTGGAATTCAACAACAAAGGTGTTTCAGACAACAATTCTAAAGCTTTTAGCATGGGACATTCTATGCAGATCTAAACAACGACGAAAACTTCCGATCAAACTCAAAAACGGAAAAAAAAAACCGTCAATCAAAAGCGAATAACAAAATAGCAACAAAAAAACTTACAATGTGAGCAAAGAATTCCACGTGAAAACATAGATCGCAAGCTTTAATGGTGTGAAAGTTCGAGAAATTTTCAGACGAAAAAGAAAAGAGAAGAAAGATCGCGGAAAGTGAAAATGGGCGATTAAATTGAGAAAACGGGTCATATAGCCCGGATTCGTGAAAAACACTACAAAATGAACTGTTTAATGGTAAATTGCAAAAAGTCCCGTTTCTAAATAAAATAGCTATAAACTGTTTCTCGCAAGAATTTCAGATTATCTATGGTTCTTCTAGTGAATTTGTGTTTCCATTTATGTGAGTACATATATAAACCACGAGTCCTGCTCATATCCCAATAGCAGAGGATCATCCATTGTCAAAACAATGTTCACTCAACTCCAACCAAACACTCGATTTCACTTCCCTCCTCCGCCGGCTTTTCCCGTTCTCCACCGTGCACCATCACCACTCTTCCGCCTCCACCCTCCCCGCACTCCTCGCCGCCGCACCGGCGTATTCAGCTGCTTAAATTCGTCAACAAGTGATAAAAATGCGAGTTTGGGTGAAGTAAGTGGACGTGAATTGAAAGAAGAAGATAAGGAAGTGAGAAAGGCGTATCCTTTCGACGAGATAGAGCCCAAATGGCAACGCTATTGGGAGGACAACAAGACTTTCCGCACCCCAGATGAAATTGACACTTCAAAGCCCAAATTCTATGTTCTTGACATGTTTCCTTATCCCAGGTTGCTTTACTACTCCAATTCTTGATTTGAGCATTAAGCTTGTATAATTGCATTTATGATTATGAGTGTGATTTAGTTGGGCTAAAGTCTGAAATGTTGTGATGTTCCATCATCTGAGGTCCCATGAATTGGAATTGTTGTTCTTCTTGATTGTTAGTTGAGGTCTGTATTTGCTAAAGTTGGAATTTTGTTGTACATAATTTGAAGAATTCGGGTTTGGGTTCTAGGAGTAATTAGTGTATCATGTAGTAGTAATGTAGAAATTTTACACAAATGGTGCTATTTATCCAGTTACAGTCTTGTCTCACTTCCATGAATTTCATCTTTTTTCCTTTGGGGTTTGAACAATGTGTGGAAATAGGTGGTTTCTCCAAATTGCTTGTCTTGTTTTTAGAAATGACAGAATCAGAAAGGAAGAAAGTTTTCATCTTGGTTCCTTATCCTTGAGCCATGTTGTATTACTTAATCGACAAATTTGGTGTACCTTCTAGTGCAGTGGCAGATGAATATGATAATTTTGGGATTATGCTACTAGATTTTTATTCTGCAGCTGAATCATGTAAACATGACTAATTAGTTGGTATGTGCATATTCTTAGCTAAATTACCAGTATTGTGAAGGACTTTAGGACGAATATAGTATTTTTTTCTTTGACATTATGTGGACTTCAAGCTGATGGTTCTGTCTATTTGAATTGTTACAGTGGGGCTGGTTTACATGTTGGCCACCCTCTCGGATACACAGCCACGGACATCCTTGCTAGACTTAGACGGATGCAGGGTTTCAATGTTTTACATCCAATGGGTTGGGATGCATTTGGTTTACCTGCAGAGCAGTATGCCATTGAGGTCCTTTATTTGTCATGATTGTTACGTAATAAGATATCAGACATTCTTTTCTCTCCTAACAATTTCTTTCTTTGTTGACACAGACTGGGACGCATCCGAAGATCACAACAATGAGAAACATTGATCGGTTTCGTTCACAGGTCTGAAATCTATCTAAAGGCCCTTTAATTTCTGTAGTTCTCAGACAATGCAACCTTTCTGAAGCATAGATAAAATCCAAAGAATTAACTTGTCTTGTCATTTGTCTTTGCCTTCTCTTTTGTACCATACACCACTTGACGGGTGTTCTTAGCCCTTTGTGTTGCCATTATGCAAATTGTATGCTTATATTTTCATTGTCAGAAGAAATATCTCTGTCTTTTTAATGGCTCCACAGTTAAGAAGGTGAAATGGAGGGGTGTAGTTAGAACTTGTATGAACTGGTATGTCTAATGAAACAGCATATTTATATCTATAAATTGATAAAGTGCATTCCCTCCAAGAAGTAAAATACTAAAATACACTATCATTAATGTAAGACTTGCAATATAAGTGTCGTCAACTATCGGGTGGGGATCTTTAAAGGCTTTATCCTTCCATTAGCTTGTAACTCTGCGGATATCTATTGGCCTTTGCAAGAAGTTCATTTTTTTTTTTAATACTGAACTGTCTTCCATCCCCAGCTTAAATTGTTAGGCTTCTCATATGATTGGGATCGTGAAATTTCTACTACAGAGCCTGAATATTACAAATGGACACAATGGATATTTCTGCAGCTCCTAAAGCGAGGGTTGGCATACCAGGTACTCTATATTTTATTTATATATTGTTGAAACCAGTGTAGTTGGTAATATACAGCATCTTTAAAGGCATGATATATAGGCTGATGGCTCCTTAAATGTATGATGTATAGGCTGAAGTCCCCGTCAATTGGTGCCCTGCACTAGGTACTGTATTGGCAAATGAAGAAGTTGTTGATGGTGTGAGTGAGCGTGGGGGACATCCAGTAATTAGAAAAGTGAGCTTTCAAAAATCTCTTATTTTTCATTTTCCTGCCTTCCCCATAAATCAGTTTATATTATAAATTTCTACAGTCACTATTTCTGTTTGTTGAATGGTTTTATGATTTTACAGTTCGTTGTTTATTACCGAGCAGCCTATGCGGCAATGGATGCTGAAGATTACTGCGTATGCTGACCGTCTTCTTGAAGATTTAGATGATCTTGACTGGCCTGAAAGTGTGAAAGAAATGCAGAGAAACTGGATAGGGAAATCGGAAGGAGCGGAGATGCAATTCAGTATTGTGGGCATAAATGGTCTAGAAAGAGATGAAAAAATTACGGTTTACACCACAAGGCCTGATACTGTTTTTGGGGCGACGTATGTGCTTTACTTGCTATCTTGTACCTGAATAAATTGATATATCAAATGCGGCTTCTCTGATTTTTTTCTTTCACTGCAGCTACTTAGTCCTGGCACCTGAACATGGCCTGTTGTCTTCCATTGTTTCTGAAGCTCAAAGGATACATGTATGTCCATGTAGTTAATCTATTTTTGAGTCTTTGACAGTCATATATTCATTGAGCATCTCAAAACTGAAATTCCTGAACGTAGGTGGAAGAGTACAAGGAAATTGCCTCACGAAAAAGTGATCTTGAGAGGACAGAGCTTCAAAAGGAGAAGACTGGTGTGTTTACTGGGTGCTATGCAAGGAATCCTGCTAGCGGAGAAAGTATTCCAATTTGGGTTGCTGACTATGTTTTGGGAAGGTGTTTTCTGTTTACTCAAGTGCTCAATTAACATACTAAAGTTTCAATCTTTTCCCATTATTTCATTTGGAAAGAGGCGTATTTTCTAAGCATATGCTATCATTCCACTATCTTTTGAGCAGTTCTAATAATGATATGATGTTAAAATTATTTGTGTAGCTATGGAACTGGAGCAATAATGGCTGTACCTGCACATGACACAAGAGACCATGAGTTTGCCTTAAAGTACAGCATTCCAGTACGTGGGGTTGTCACACCAGATAATGGAAGTTTCAGTTACGCTGAGAAAGCTTACACTGGTGAAGGCAGTTTGGTAAATTCTTCAAATCCAGTGACTGGACTTGATATAAATGGCCTACCCAGCAAAGATGCGGCATCTAAAGTCATTGATTGGCTTGAGAACAGCGGAAAAGGGATGAAAAAGGTGAATTTTCTAATCTTCTACACGTAGTACAGCCCCCTTTAAATTAAAACTATACAGTGAAAAAACTCAGTTTACATATCTCCTTGCCGTTTCATTTCCTTGTGGATCAATAAACTTGTGTGCTTTTAGGTTAACTACAAGTTGAGAGATTGGCTTTTTGCCAGACAACGTTATTGGGGAGAACCTATTCCTGTCGTTTTTTCGGACAATACAGCTGAAGCTATACCTATATCTGAATCTGACCTGCCTCTCACCCTTCCTGAGTTGGATGACTTCACTCCCACTGGCACAGGGGAGCCACCTCTCACAAAGGCTGCATCGTGGGTGTGTCTCAACTTTTCTTTAAAGTATATTTGTATATTAAATTTGGTCTGATACTTGTGTAAAAGTATATGTTGCTATCTGTTTCATCCCAAGGCATGATATCACTTTACAAATACTAGATGACTCTGCATGTTTAATGAGTTCCAATATATTTGGTAACTCAGTAGCATTATTCTGTTTCTTCCTTGTGCGCTGTAAAATGACTGATGGACCTGATTAGGTGAATACCACCGAAGCAGTATCTGGCAGACCTGCTAGACGTGAGACAAACACTATGCCTCAGTGGGCTGGGTCTTGCTGGTAAGACTTTTTCTATGATTCAGTAGCTTAGAGATTCGTGGAGCACCTTAAAGGTGAAGATGAATTAGTCATGCTTATAGATACCATAAACCAAGCAGTCTTTTAAAACTATGCTTGCCCTTTTCCTCTCTTTTAAAATGTTATTGTTGGTGGTGTGGTGTGCATCAGTGGTACCTAGCAATGCCAATGCTTGAGTTTTCCCTTTTTCTCTTACAGCTTTCATGTGTGCTAATATCCAGGTATTATCTGAGGTTTATGGACCCAAGAAATTCCAATGCCTTGGTTGACAAGGAGAAAGAAAGGCAAGTTTAGCTTTTAATTTTCTTCTGCAGCTTCATAAGTTTGTGCTAATGAAATTTATTTGTGGACATATGAATATCATTTCTCTTTATCTACAGGTATTGGAGCCCGGTAGATGTGTATGTTGGTGGGGCTGAACATGCTGTTCTTCACTTGCTTTATTCTAGATTCTGGCACAAGGTTTGTCTTCTGAAATCTGAATAAGGCTTGTTATACATGCAGGCCTAGTTGTTGCTACCTCTTCTTCTTCTTCCTTTTTTTCCTTTCATTGCTAGTCTGTCTATAATTAGACAATTCTTCTCCAGTCATATGGCATTATTATTTCTGCCAGCATCTCTCAGAATTTTTTGTGTAGTGTGAAAATAACATGTATAATTTGTAAGTGAATATAATGTACCTGTTATGACTTATGAGTCGGGCAAATGTTATCAAGTTACACTGATGATGTTCAAGAAGCTTAACTTTATGCTTAGAGCAACCTTACTCCAATCATTGCATTTAGTTATTTAGTAAGAAGGATCAGAAATTTAAGTTAACGAATATCGGACATTGCATTAAACAATTTTAGGAGCAAGATGCGTGAGCTATATTTTTTGTCTACTGTATTCTCTTCCTTCCGCAGGAAATAATGGCATGTTATTGGTGTTTTAGGTTCTTTATGATATTGGTGTTGTTTCGACGAAGGAACCTTTCCAGTGTGTCATAAATCAAGGAATTATTCTAGGCGAAGTAAGTATTACTTTTTCTCGATTACAGAATATTCCCTTCCTGCAAATATTGATTCACTTGAGTGGCAGGTTCAATATACAGCATTCAGAGATCCAGATGGGAATTTGATATCTGCTGATTCTGTGGATCCAATGGGCACATTCAGCCAAGAAATTGTACCCGAAGATAAGGCATATTCTTTATTACACAATTTTACCTTTGCTTCGTAATAGTTTGAACTTTATTGTTTTGGGATGCATATTTTGGAATTTCAGAATTCAGATTGTTGGTCTAATAAATTTTTGTTTTGAATAGGTCACAAAAGATGGTGATTCTTTTGTGCTGAAAGAAAATACTGGCATTCGGTTGATTGCTCGTGCCCACAAGATGAGTAAAAGCAGGGGAAATGTTGTAAATCCAGATGATGTTGTTTTAGAGTATGGTGCAGATTCTTTGCGTTTGTATGAAATGTTCATGGGCCCATTCAGGTAGCTTCCGTCGTCTTGTATTTATCCCAATTTCAGTGACCCTGGTTTCTTGGGCACATTTTTTTTTCATTTGTAATGTGTTTCCAATTCTTTTTGCATAATTTGTGCTTCTAGAGACTCAAAAACATGGAGTACTAGTGGCATTGAAGGTGTCCATCGTTTTCTGGCAAGAGCCTGGAGATTGGTTGTTGGTTTACCATCACCTGATGGTAAATTTAAAGATGGAACGGTTAATCTGGATGGGGAACCTTCTGTTGAACAGCTTCGCTCACTTCACAGATGCATTAGCAAGGTAATAATTTACGCAGTTAACACCATCTTTTTATTTAATTGACCTGTGATGTAATTCGATGGCACATTTTCTGTCCAACAAGAACTTGAAGACAGATCAGTATAAGCATTTACAAATACTAAAAGTTAAGCTATACAGATTTTGATCCTGTTCGAATACCTGCTACCATTTTTCGCTATTGATTTCTATATGGTAGTGAATGGATATAGATTTTCTATTTTATAGCACTAAATTTGACAAAAAATGCTTACATTTCGGATAGGTAACCGAAGAAATAGAAGGAACGAGGTTTAACACTGGAATTTCTGCAATGATGGAATTCATTAATGCAGCATATAAGGTTATACTTCATTCAGTCATCTTTACTTCGCAAGTTTTTTTTTTTGTGGCTGAAGAAGTGCACACTCTGAGATTGATTAGTTAAATTGTGCATTTTGTATTATAAGCTTGTTGATGCAGTTTCCACTTTTCTTGTTTATAGTGGGAAAAACTCCCAAGACCAGTTATTGAATCATTTGTTCTCTTGCTCGCACCCTATGCACCTCACATGTCGGAGGAGTTGTGGTCACGTCTAGGGCACTCAAGTTCATTGGCATACGAGCCTTTTCCCAAGGTAACCTCCCTGCCCTGTAGAAACTAGAAAGTAGCACTGTAGTCTGCACGCCTGTCGCTGTGGGAGTTTGGTTTTCGTTTATATTCTTCCCAATGTAAATCTTATCATGTTTATTTCAAGCTCATACAACCACATTTCCCGAGCTTGACAGCTCGTATTGTATGTATATACTTTTTGCAGGCGGATCCAGCTTACCTGGAGGAGTCCACGGTGATTTTACCAGTGCAAATCAACGGAAAGACACGGGGCACCATACAGATCGAGAAAACATGCACTGAAGCAGATGCTTTTAATCAAGCAGCTCAGGATCCAAAACTTGCCAAGTATCTGGATGGAGCAACTATCAAAAAGAAAATTTATGTCCCTGGGAAAATTTTGAACGTTATTTTAGATGTGCAGAAGGTGCAGAAGGCGAAGAAGGTAAGCCAGCAATAACAATTTTGTAGACAGCGAACACAGTACAAGCAACGTAGCTTGCTTATGGAGAATGCGATCTGCAAGAAGTTCCTCAAGTACACAAACAATATCTTGCTCTTGTCGTTCTATTCAACAAATTTTGAGTAGCTTATGTTGTAAATTATGATGTAAAATAACTCATTCAATTGAATATAAGTGCAATAAGAATTGTCTTGCCATTGTTTCTATATACCTTGCACAATTTACAAATGTACAAGAGATTTACAGGGTACCCTTGGTATCATATACACCAATTTTACTCGAGTTCCATGAATATGCTGAGCATAAAACTTACTTCTATCACTTGTCAAATCCTTATTATATCCAAAGTCTAATCAAATTTAAATGTATGAGGAGCTGAATGTAGTTCACACTATGTTATAAGAAATGATTAGCTTGTTAGAGTAATGAAGTTGCATAATAAAAACAGTTTCTTTTATTTTCTGTCTCCTACCAAATGACAAAGCTGCTTGATAAATCAGAAAGACTTGTTTAAAGAACAATACAATCTAAGTCGTAACCGTAGCTTCTGGCCTGCTAGTCTGCTTTACTTATTGAACACCTATCTACATTAGTGGTGGATTAAAGTTCGTTCTAACGGTACGTGTATCAAAACGATCTGATAAGGTGAATGATAGTGGTATCTTACAAAGTCATCTTATTACTTTGAAGTTTAAATCAGTCTGAACTACTTAATATTCTCCAACCATAAGGTGCCCGGTTAGATTGTGCCGTATCCCGTTTGGTTTCGAGTCAGATATGTTTGAGATCTTTAATCCATGCTATTGCTGATGGCAATGCATGATCCATGTTGTGTTGTTTACCATTAGTCCGAGATTTGAGTTCCAAATTAAATGCCTTGTAATTTTCTTCGGGCTCATCCCAATTTCCTATGTCATGAACTTTTTCACTCCATCTGCTATAATTTGTGCAAGTCACACAAATTGAACTTTTCTTGCTTTTGGCCTAACTATATGGATTTTTATATAATCATAGCGCAACTGTTAACTAAAATGATTTCTAACCTAAGAGTACTGTTACATTCTGCATTACATTACATTCACAAAAGTGCAAGGAGTGTCTTTAAATTGCAGTTTGTTATTTCTAACATGAATCCCTTTCATAGTTTTGTTCGCTAATGTTGTGTACATTTTTTAGTACGATGCTATTATATTGTTGTGAGATAAACACGCGTCACATATTAACTGTTGTGAAACTAATTCACCAACAATGATTGGCATGTATTGTGCCTGTCTTAAGTTTATTGCAATCTGAGATTTGGTCCAACAACTTACATTATCCATTGATGAATTAGACAACATTCATCTCACCCAAAGACATACACATACTAGTACTAAGTACTAAGAATGATTTATTTTGGTAAATGAATAATTACGTCAAATTCTTGCTAAACTCTCAGACTTAGTAGATGTGTGAATTGTGATGTGTCAAAGTCAAAGAGTTCACTCGTGCAATCACGTCTATAATGTCTCCAAAACATTAGGCTCGCAAAGGCAAAGAAGCATTCCCAACAATAACGTGGATACCACCATTTTTTACTTGACAATTGACACTTCTCAACTTCTAAAAACTTTCATATAAATTCCAACTAACTTCTCCTAATTTCTTCACCTCATAAAAAACTTGAACAACACTAGCTAGCTAACTTACTAGCAATGGCTTCTTCTCTAGCTTCTTTCTCACTAACACTTAGCCTAATGCTAGCTCTCTACTTCCCAACATCATCACTTGCTGGTTCTTACTACTCCCCCAGTCCTAGTCCCAAGCAACTCAACCCAATAGACAGATGTTGGAGAGGGAAATCCAATTGGGCGGCTAACCGACGCGCATTGGCCAATTGTGCGGTTGGCTTTGGGAAGAACGCCATTGGAGGTAAAAATGGTGCGTATTATGTGGTCACGGACCCATCTGACGACCCTGTGAATCCCAAGCCTGGCACGCTCAGGTACGGTGTGATCCAAAATAAGCCACTCTGGATCATTTTCCGTAGAAGTATGGTTATTACGCTAAAGAACGAGCTTATGATAAATAGTTACAAGACTATAGATGGGCGAGGAGCCAAGGTTGAGATTGCTTATGGACCTTGCATAACAATACAAAATGTTAACCATATTATCATACATGGCATTAGCATTCATGATTGTAAGCCAGGGAAAAGTGGTGTTGTTCGGGACAGCCAGGATCATGCAGGCCGTCGAAGAGGCTCTGATGGAGATGGCATTGATGTGTTTCGCTCCACTGATATATGGATCGACCATTGCTCTCTTGCACGTTGTGCTGATGGTCTCATAGACATTATTCATGCTTCGACTGGTATCACCATTTCCAACAATTTCTTCACACAACATGACAAAGTGAGTAACCGTATTTCAATTGAGCTATGACAAAACATTTAGTGTGCATGACACTATCTGATGCATGAAATGTTTTGGCAGGTTATGTTGCTTGGGCATAATGACAACAATGCAGAGGACAAAGCCATTAAAGTCACAATAGCTTTCAACTATTTTGGGAGTGGTTTAGTTCAAAGAATGCCAAGGTATTATTATACACTAGTAATTCTACATACATGCATTCTTGATTCTGCCTTATCAATTGTGACACAGTTAACTGTAAAGTATGCATGTAATCCTGATTGATGAATTGATATGACTCAATCGAACAGGGTTAGGTTCGGTTATGCACACGTGGCTAACAACAGATATGACCACTGGGAAATGTATGCAATAGGTGGAAGTGCGAATCCAACCATTTTAAGCGAAGGGAACTATTTCATGGCACCTAATAGTGCTAACATCAAGCAAGTAAGAACTCGGAATATACTTTTAGCATACAAAGTGACATTCAATAGAACTTGCTGTCGACTATGTACACATCGTCATGTTGCATAATTTGACAGGTTACTAAAAGAGAGGTTAAGAACGGGTGGACCAACTGGAGATGGAGGTCAACGAAGGACAAATTTATGAATGGGGCTTATTTCGTGCCTTCTGGATATGGATCGACCGCACCAAACTATAGCAAAACACAGGCATTTCCAGTGGCGGATGGATCAATGGTTCCTGCTCTAACAGCTAATGCAGGACCATTGAGCTGCAATACATATAAAGCTTGTTGATGAGTTGTTTTTTCTGCAAATGACAGACAATAGATAGTGATCGTTCTATTGTAAAGATAGAAGATCACACGGCTTCTTGCTGAGAAAATCGGCAGAGTGACTGAGATTTTATATGTTCATGTTGGTAGGGGTTAGAGTTAAACTGGATTTGCATGTTCTCTCCTGTTATTTCTAATTTGGCAAGAAGTGTCCTTGTAGACTCCTGTCTATTGTCAATTGTCATCAAAATGTACATAAATGAATGAATCAAAAATTGTTTTTTGATCATCATCTATTCATCTGTGACTTCTATGAGCATTGTTGAGCCTACGACGGCCAAAATTAGCCTCTATATAAGCTCGAACTTGTAAATTCGGAATCTGATCATTTTATATGAATTTCCAACATATGTATGCATAGTTTATCTTGTTAAATTTGGAATCACTACAATTACACATTCACCTATATTTATAATCGTAATTTATACGGATATACAAAATTTATATTCCATGGTTCAAACCATTAGGAACAAAAAAAACCAAAAAAATAAAAATAAATGAAGAAAAAGTAAAAGAAAACAGGTAGAAATGTTAAGCAGGCGAGTCGAGCTAAGTATTTCATTCTTGAGTTTGGTAAGATGTTATCAAGTCAGACTCAAGCTGAACTTGTTAACAAAACGATCTATTTTTCTAGTAAGATCCACGCTAAGGGCTCGAGCTCGATTCATATTTGGTTCGAAGAATATACTCCATCCGTCCTGCTAAACGTATCTCACTTTCCTTTTATGACTGTCCGATTAATGTAGCCTAATTCATAAAATAGTTAAACAAGTAAATACCACTAACCACTATATTTATTACTTTATTATGTACCTATTATCATTTTTATATTATATCTTATTTTTAGTGGTTATACCACTAACCACTATATTTATAATCGTAATTTATACGGATATACAAAATTTATATTCCATGGTTCAAACCATTAGGAACAAAAAAAACCAAAAAAATAAAAATAAATGAAGAAAAAGTAAAAGAAAACAGGTAGAAATGTTAAGCAGGCGAGAAAGCTAAGTATTTCATTCTTGAGTTTGGTAAGATGTTATCAAGTCGGAGCTCAACTGAACTTGTTAACAAAACGATCTATTTTTCTAGTAAGATCCACGCTAAGGGCTCGAGCTCGATTCATATTTGGTTCGAAGAATATACTCCATCCGTCCTGCTAAACGTATCTCACTTTCCTTTTATGACTGTCCGATTAATGTAGCCTAATTCATAAAATAGTTAAACAAGTAAATACCACTAACCACTATATTTATTACTTTATTATGTACCTATTATCATTTTTATATCTTATTTGGTATACTTTCTTTATTTTTTAAAATTATTTATCTCTCTCCTACAACAAACAATAAAATATTAATTTTCTTAAAAACAATGACGGACATAAGTGAGGCACGTTTAGCGGGACGGAGCGAGTATATATTTAATCGAGTCTAATCGATTCTTATAAGGTACTATTCCCTCCTATTTTTAATATAAGATGTTTTGGGTATTTCACACAAATTAAGACAAATCTCTCTTTATCAATAGTCTTGGTAAATGGTTTAGAACAAAAATATTAGTATCTTGAACAAATAAATACACCAATAAAAGATGAGGAACGTGCTTAGCTTTTGTAGTGTCAAAGACAAAATAAATGAAAAACAATAAAATCAATGAGTTTGATGCCTAATAAATTGTGAAAATACGAAATTACGTAGCAGAATCTACTAAAATATTTAACATTTGTCAAATGAAAAATAACTCAAAACATTTTATATTAAAAATAGGTGGGAGTATTAACAAGCCGAGTCAACTCAGCTTAATAATAAAACACAAAAGTTAAGTGCGCACCTCTAAAACCTCATCAGACTGGAAAACCCCTTAAACCCTTTCTCCCAAAGCTCAGTCGTCTCTGTTCTCCACCTCCGATCACAACCACCACAGGACGGCTTTGTAAAATGCAATTCGCAAGATCAAGAAAAGCCCTTTTTGCATCCACCTCCCTCTTCACCAAACACCTTTTCTTTTCTTCAAATTCCATCATCCACTCTACCACTCAGCTTCTTTCTCCTCCATCTCCAATCAACACCACCACATTCCCTCCTATTTCCGTCTTAATTCGATCCTATCAAGGCGGAAGGCCGAGAGGTACCTTATGGAGAGGCAAGAAACTCATCGGCAAAGAAGCCCTTTTCGTTATTCAGGGTCTCAAGCGATTCAAAAACGACGAAGAGAAGCTCAATAAGTTTGTCAAAACCCATGTCATGAGGCTTCTCAAGATGGATATGATTGCGGTTCTTACCGAGCTCGAAAGACAAGGGGAGGTTACTCTTGCTGTCAAGGTCGTTCCTTTTCTCCTCGTGTGTGTTGAACATTTCAATTTTCTGTGTGTGAATTGAGATTGTTCGATTTGGATAATGTTGGTTGATGATTTTGGATATGTGTAGTGTGTACTGCCTTGAGATTATTGATTGGCTGCAGGTCTGCTACATAAAGTTATTCATAAGTGATGTTAGATAGAGGAACATGATTTCGGTTTAGGACCAGGTAAGGAAATGCAAGCTCTTGGTGGAGTCGAGGATTTCAACAAAGATTAAAGATTGCACCTTTTAAATTATTTATCAGATGCAGTACTGTTGTGTTACCCTTTCGATGATTGTTGTTGAAATCATGTTGAAGAGTGATATAGAATTCAAAATGTAAGGTGGACTCAGTTGAAGATGTGCGCTTTACTTTAAATTGTGCTTCATTAGTCATTACATTTGACGATATTGCAAGGTTATGATGTCTTGATCTTGATGGAGTCTTTTCCTTTCCGTATTGGCAACTAGGTTGGTAACTTGGTAGTACATGTGATTAATTGGTTTATCTGTATCACGTGATCAGTTTTTTTTTTGTGTAGTTTTCATTATTTGCTGTCTTTGATTTTCTGGTTTTATTTTGTGTTAGCTCTTCGAATTACAGCAACCAATCAACTAATGTTCTACTGATTACGTCTTCAGATTTTTAGGATAATTCAGATACAAGACTGGTATAAACCTGATGTTTTCATGTACAAGGATCTGATTGTCTCATTGGCTAGGCGTGAGAAGATGGATGAGGTAATGGAGTTATGGGAAACCATGAGAAAGGAAAATTTGTTTCCTGATTCTCAAACTTACACTGAAGTTATACGTGGTTTCTTACATTCTGGTTCCCCTTCGGATGCCATGAACATTTACGAGGACATGAAAAATTCTCCTGATCCACGGATCAATCGCCATTCAGAATATTACTCAAAGGACTTCTGCCACATCCCTGTTGAGAAACAGGGTCAAACAAGATTTTGAAATCTTTCCTGATCAGCATGTGTTTGATCCTCCGGAGAAATATTTGGATTACGTTAAGGTTAGTATATTGTCTTTCACTGCCATATCATTTTTCTTGATGCCCAACCTTATTTTAAGTTAGGAGGTGTTTAAATTATGACATGAACATACCAGTTGTAGTTTACTTAATATTGTCAGCATTTTTCTGTTTACCAATTTTGTTAATTGTAGATGTTAAGAAGTTGGTATATCTCAATATCTCATCCAACTAACACAATTCACACCATTCTTGCATAGATGAGAATCAATCCTACATCCTCATGAGAAGAAGGAAAATTCCACCATTAGTACAATATAACAAGCTTCTTCTTGAGAATCGATATTCTAAAATCCATGACAATCAATGCCATACAATTTATCAACCAGTTCCCAATTGCACACAGAACTTGCGTGGAATGAGATTTAAAGTTGGGGTATTACTAATTCCATGGAAATAACATGTTTGTTAATGGTAAATTACAAATGCAATTGCAATATCGCAAAAAATAGAAAACGTATACTCTATTCTGAATTCCGATGTTAACACAAATGATCTGTATATCGTATCACTTTCCGTATAATTATAGGGAACAACCTGTCGAAAAAGGTCTTAACAATTAAACAACGAACAAAAAGGTCTGAAGCAATCTGTTTCTCGAAAAATACACATATCAGTGTGGTGATGATGATGATGATGATGATTGCTGAGATTCACTTGCTGTGATTCAATTGTCTGTCCTACTTTGTTCACAATGTGTACTGCAGAGAAAATTGGACTTAACTCAAATTATTGCATTTGCATGAATGTTTGAAAAAGAGAACAGTTAATAGATAACTAAGTGACTAACTGATACTGATTATTTTTTTGTTGAAACTGCGTATCTCCTCAGCATGTTAATATGACATATTCTTCAGGTTCACTCTCACTTCCTTCCCGAGAGTGTGCTCATTTTTGTCTTAAAATTAGATTTACGCGTTTCTTTATTCTGAATCCTGTTTTATTTTTTCTCTCAGGTTATTTGGAGGATTCAATTCACAGAAAGAGGTTCTTCAACTGCTCGGTCTGGATTAACAACTCCTTATCGCAGAACACTGTACTAAAAGTTGCTGCAGAGCTTTAACCATGAAGAACTCCATGAGGTATTGCTGATTTAAAGAGCTGTTCTATGTAGCATGCTAAGTTTTTTCCTTGTGGAAAAATGCAGCAGCATTGTCAATATCTTATGTTTGCACGTTATAGGTCCAGAGCCACAAATGAATTTCTGATAGGATTTTAGAGAAGCTGAGATGCTAATTTATCATGTAACTCCTGCATATTAGTTCTGGTCTTTAATGTAACAAACGTGAATATATAATCAACTTGTTTTATTAAATTTAAAATGTCTGTGCTCTACTTATGATTTTATTATTACTAGGTGCTAACTGATAAGCACAATGGCACTAAATTATCGGTAGCTAAAATTAATTACTTGGGAGAAATGTAATCAACAAAAAATCCTTAAGTTCTTGCTCATATAATAGTGAAGTTCTCTAAAGTAGCTTATAATATCAATTAAGAAGTGTTATCCTATGAAATCAGAAGTTAGGAAGCGACCAGAAATACCTGAAAATCATGCCCGTGTTGTCATATATTCACAAGACATTGTGAAAGTCAATAGACACAAACAGATGAAACCTAAGGGTAAGAATCATCCCTGTCAATGAAGATTGATCCAATTTGACTTGGAAGTCGAAATTAATACAGTTAGTTTCAAAATTTACTCTTCCAAGATCTTATACCTAACATTTGACATGGTAAGGGATAAATCTACTATTTAACCTATCATTGCAAGTTGCAACATCCAGCATTGTTTAACGTGATTACTATCATAAAAGTTTAATTCTGATTAGAAAATAAATTAAGAGATCTCTTATTTTATTTGCCAAAAGAGAAGAATCAAAACTCCATATTAGCTTGGCATCTTGAACAAACCTGATTCGGTGGACCACAAAGTGCATGAATACACAA
This sequence comes from Plantago major, assembly GCA_026545765.1. Taxonomy (NCBI): domain Eukaryota; kingdom Viridiplantae; phylum Streptophyta; class Magnoliopsida; order Lamiales; family Plantaginaceae; genus Plantago; species Plantago major. The sequence continues at coordinate 93,797 of JAIFAC010000079.1, forward strand.
TGTTCCATAGAAAAAAAAATACACAAAAAATATTGTATGCTGTTTCACCCTTTGAAAAGCCCTAAAGTCTAAAGATTCTTCTAATTCTCAACAAGAGAGTTAACATCCAGATACATATATACATCTCTAAGAAATACAACAACAAAAATGATAATCAACTAGTAATCTTGGCCAGGGGCCAGAATGAAAAGCTAGATTTTTTGCTTGGTGAAGATGGAGCATGCAAAACCAAAGATCTGCACAAGGGGCAGGTAAATTGGCACCTATCCAGCCATTTCTCCATGCATTCCACATGAAAAACGTGCCGGCATCTTGGCAGCTTGTTCACCAAATGTTCCTTATCAAAATCCATCAAGCACACGGAGCACGTTTCCTTCTCTTCGTCATGATCAACTATGGTCTCCGTCTCTCCAACATTTCTGCAGCTTGAATGCAAGTCTTGAAATTGGGAAACCGGAAGATCAAGTTGATATGTATTAGTAGTGCTTGTTTCTTGGAAAAGGTCAATTTGTGGTATTTGATGTGGGTTGACAAGGTAAGTGAAGATCTTGATAATAGACTGAGCTATTTTGCGTAATGGGATCCATATGAAAGTGTAGATGATCAAGGTTGAAGTGCTAATATGAGATTCTGCATATAGGCAAATCATTTTCTTGGCCTCTTAGCTTTTCCTTTGTAAATTGCAAAATTTGGTGTTACCTGGGGATTGAAAGATGTGTAAAGATGGTGGGAAATGGGTGTTGGCCTTTAGCTTTATATAGGAGGGTGCATTGGTTAAGAAGTCAATTTGCTATTTCTTGGTTTGCCACAAAAAACCCTCTTGATGAACTTGTAATGATAATTAAGGATTTGACTTTGGATGATTTGGGAGGCTTAATGTTGTGAATGATTAGCAAGAAAGAATTTATAAAGGGTTGGAAAATTGACACTCAAATTGTCAAAAGATTTAAAAAAATGGGAGTGCTTGGGACGAGGTATCAGATCTTGAAGGGGTGGTGTGCCCCTACATTCTTTAGTCTTCACTCTCCCTGTCTGTTTTAGTATCATTAGAATAATTGACACACACACACCACCATCTCTTTTCTTATTTTCTTGTATTAAATTCCAAATGTTACAAATCAAGCAAGTTCTTGAACATCATTCACAATGCTTCATATATAACTTGACTACTGTATAAGACTCCACACAATAATCATCACAGTGACTATTAGATATCCTCATATACATTATCTGACTGTTTGGTATAGCGCTAACCTGAACTCTCTCAGCACATTTGTCTGGTGAGTCTCTCTAGGTTTTGTTTATTCTCAACCTTATCTGACTAAAATGTTTTTACACATAACATACGGTTATAATTACATTATACATTTCTCAAACACTATTCAATTTCATAAAATATTTTTTCATAGTTCTCATTATTATTCCGGTTTGGCGTGCTAAAGAAGCCCTATAAAACTGACTGATAAATATAGGAATAAATACAATTTAGTGTAACTTTCAAAAACTTCTTCTACTTTAGTTATGTATAAAAAACTTCCTACAAATTGGTGATAAATTTCCTACAAATTAGAGATTTTATTAATTTTAGTAAATATAAAATTAAATACATCATTATTGATAAAATAAATCCCTCATTTATAGGAAACTAAATCAAAACACTAATTCAAAACACGCTATTATCAACACTTTCACCTTGAGCGTCGGTTGAAACAAACAAGCATCTATTAATTGATACAAGCATCTGCTAATTTATATAAGCATCATAATCACAATGATCAACCTTCTAGCTTCCTACTTCCTCCATTATCAGTTTTTTATGTTCATGTTTTCTTATTGACATCGTACCTTCTTAACTTAATTCTATTGGCATGTGTTCAATTAGTGGGTTACTTTGAGTTATTTTTTTTTCTTCATTCAAATTTGGATGCTTTTTTAATATGATGCCTGATGCTTGTTGTAACTATTGAAAAATGATGCTTGATACTTTGATGTATCAATGGTGCCTGTGTAACTCATATGATGCTTGTTTCGTTTTGGATGCTTGTAATTTAATGCTAAATGATGCTTGCAGTACTAATATGATGCTTGTTTCGTATTGGATGCTTGTATTATATGATGCTCGTAATATAATGCTAAATGATGCTTGCAGTACTAATATGATGCTTATTTCATATTGAATGATGCTTGTATTATTTGATGCTTGTAATGTAATGCTAAATTATGCTGGTTTGATGTGTCGTATTGAATGATGATTGTAATATAATGCTAAATGATGCTTGCAATTAAATGCTGGTAAATGAAGGCGATCATTTATTTTGATAGTGCTTGGTTAATCTTACGAAATCAAATATGAACAAATTCTAATAGATGATTGAAGATTAATTTTAATTATTAAATATATTATATTTAGCATTTAGTTAGAGGGCATATTCGGAATTGGATACATAGACACTAAATTGTAAAGATATTATGCATCATTAATTAGTAGGAAAAATTTTACATTTACACCAATTTGTAATTCTCCCATAAATATAAAATTAGTGCATTTGGGAAAACTATACTCCATTAAAAAGGTGCCTAGCTAGTGACTTTGTTTGTATTATTAAGGTGATAATTAGATCATTGACTTTATGCCTAATGAAATCTTCTTGTGATAATCTTGGACATGTGGCAGCCTCATATCCCCTTGACCATAAAACATATGCATATGATCAGAATATACATTTAAGACTGAAAGTATTATAACACTGATACATTGCAAAATGCTGTTGATACAGCCAGATGAATTATGATAATACCAGCATATTTCATTAAGTGGACATTTCTATCAGTTGACAAAATGAAGTTGTTTACATAAGCTTAAAGGAAACAAGTCAAAGAGAAAATTATTCTCCAACTTTCTGTAATGATCTGGACAAACAGCCCCTACTTATTGGCATTGTACTAGGTTGTTACAGAACTTCAACCAAGAACTCAATGATGTATTGCTGATTAAAAGAGCTGTCTCTATGTGTAGCGGGCTTAGTTCTCCTTGCGGCATATAGTTTAGCAAAATGTAGCAGCATTGTCGATATCCTATGTTTGTATCACATTATAGGGCCAAAGCCACAAATGAATTTCTCATAACCGAAGCTGAGTTGCTAATATATTATGTGAATCCTGCAGATTAAAAAAAAAAAAGAAGTAGTCCTGCATAGATACTAATATAAGAAAGTAGTAGTACTAGTTTTTTTTTTACTTCAGAGGTAGGTGTAGGCAAGTTGCTTCATTAAACTTGGACTGTTATTTATGCCCTACATGCTTATGCCTTTATTATTACTAGGTGACCAGTAAGCCTAATAATATGACATTATGGGCAGGTGAAGTTATTAACTTTGTAGAGATAATAAACAAACACTCCTGAAGTTCTTGATCATGTAGTTAAGTTCCCAAAAGTAGTTTACAGTATTCAGTAGTAGAGAAGTATAAAAAATTCAAATTAGCCTGGCAACTGATCAACCTGATTCAGTGGACCAAAAAGGCCAAGAATAGACAAAGTTCCACAAATTTTAAAAATTATAGTATACTGTTTCACCATTTGAAAGGTACTAATACTGAGTCCCAGTCCTCAACAAAAGAATTGAGATCCATATACATATATACATCTCTAACAAATACTATAAAAACAATGGTAATTATCTAGAAGAGAATCAACTAGTAATCTTGGCCAGGGGTCAGAATGCAAAAACTAGAATCCAACATTTTGCTTGGTGAAGTAGGAGCTTGCAAAACCAAAGACCTGCACAAGGGGCAGGTGAATTGGCACTTATCTAGCCATTTTTCCATGCATTCCACGTGAAAAACGTGCTGGCATCTTGGCAGCTTGTTCACCAAATCCTCCTCCTCAAAATCCATCAAGCACACCGAGCACAATTCCTTTTCATCATCCTCAGACATGGTGTCTATGGCTCCAACATCTCTGCAGCTAGAATGCAAGTCCTGAAACCGGGAAATTGGAAGATCGAGCTGACATCCGGTAGTAGTAGCAGTTTCTTGAAAAAGCTCAATTTGTATTATTTGGCGTGGGTTGAAAAGGTAAGTTAAGACCTTGAGTACAGATTGAGCTATTTGGCTAAATGGGTTCCATATGAAAGTGTACATGATCAAGATTGAAGTGCTGATATGAGATTCTGCATAAAGACAAATCATTTTCTTGGCTTCTTAGCTTTTCCTCTGATACTTGCCAATTTAGGTTTTATGTGTGATTTTGGGAATTGAAAGATGTGTAAGATGAGGGATTACATGGTGTAATGGCCTTGCCTTTATATAGGTTGGTGATGGTTAAGAAGTCAAGTTGCTATTTCTTGGGTATTTAAAAAAATCTCTCGGTGGACTCATGATGATAAGTAAGGATTTGACACTGGATGATTTGAGAGTGAATGATTAGCAAGAAAAGAATATAAAAGGGTTGGAAAATTGAGACTCAAATAGTCAAAAGATTAAAAAAATTAAAAGGGGGTGCTTGGGACAAGGTATCCGATCTTGAAGGGGGTGGTTAGGCCGGCGCCGACCCTACATTCTCGCCGGGTTCACTCTCCCTAAGTGGCTTTATTAAAATGTAGGACACATGCACCATCACCTCTTTTCTGTTTTCTACTTTTAAATTCCAAACTTTGCTATCTAAGCAACTTGCACCCGACATGGGTGTGTATTCGGGTGTCGGACACGACTATTTTAAGGGGAAAATTTTCAATTTTGACCTAAAATGAAGTGTCCCATACCCACATTCAACTGTCGAGTGTCCGGCACGGATATGCAAGGAAAATTGAAAACTCCGGATACCATAGTTTTTACACCCCATTGACAATTCTTTAGAACTGGAGGACTGAGTCAAGTTAATTAAGGGTCGGAACTAATAAAGTTCGAAAAGGTAAGCTCTAGCGTTTTGGGTTGAAGGATATTTGAGGGATAGCTGAATAGTGTGTGTATATATGAACCGAACTTATTTGTAATATAAAAAACAAGTAAGCAGATTTGAACTGATCTGAACTGAAATTAATGGTTTTTTTAGATGAAGAGAATATAGCAGGGGCGAATCCACAGGGGAGCATGGGTAGCATGTGCTACCCCTCGATTTTTCATGTGAAAGTACTATTATACCCCTATTTAAAATGTATTTGAATGTCTAAATATATATTTACGCTAAAAGTAATGATATATGTTGCTTGTAGCCAACTGGTCATAAGGCAAGTGATAGGTCCTTCCACTTGCAGGTTGAGGGATCAATCCCCCTATCATGTACATTTTTTTGAACTTTTTTTCCCTCCATCCATTTCATATTTTTACCAACAATATATCTTTATTTTTCTATTTTTAGCAATCCTTATCATTTAACTCATTTCTCTTTTTGTTGAGTTATTTTATTTATATTTTAAATTTAATATTATTCTCGCAAAATAAACTATGTAAGATGATACTACGTCCTTTTATAAGTTTTCATTTTGTTTTGTTAATTTCTTGTTATGTTTGTTTCACTACAAACTAATTCTAACTTATATTGAAAAATAAATAGAAAATCTATAGTATAATTGTTATACTTTTATATATAATAATTTAATCATCATTTATGAATTATTTTTGATAAGTTTATGTTCAAATGAACTGTTTAATAGTAAAAAAAGAAAGTTAGAAACTTATTTGTGTAAAAAAAAACTAATTAAGAAAAAAATAAAATAATAAAATTGAAAGCTAGAGATGCAGAGTAACATATACTCATTTAGGTAAAAAAAAAAGCAAGACACTACAACGCAAGTTTCATAATAAATATTTTTTTATTAAATTAAATTAAATTATTTTATTAATAAAATTTTAAAATAATATTGTGCTACCCCTCAAATAAATTTCTGCGTTCGCCCCTGGAATATAGCCTTAACCGAGTAACAAAATAGACGGATTGGGTTGAGATTTCTTACCACTGCACCAAAGGGATCTGTCAGGTTGAGAGTCATCATGCACTATAGAAAAATTTTACAACCCGGGAAAGTTAAAATTAGTTAACATTATGACTTTAAAATGGGCACGAACCTTGTATTATGATCTAGTGACGTTTTCCTCTTGTTTCACTTCTACGTCTATCCCCTCTGATGTGGTGTAAATCCGGTTAAGTCAAATTTCTGGGTCAAGAGCGTAGTTCAGAAAAGTCCAGTGGTCAGGTCGTGTGGTTTGGATCGTTTTAGTTCGCGGGTCCGGCAAGAGCTTAGTAGTTAGGTCCGGCAAACTGGGGTCCGGCAAAGTTGGGTTCCGGCAAGAGCAACCTGGGTCCTTGAGCTAGATCTAGAGTCCGGCTTCAGCTTGATCCGGAGTGCTATGAACCCAGATAAGGCACTTCTCAGTTCAGTTCAATGATGGTCCGTCTCCGGGTAGGGGCCGGCAAAGTTCGTTCCGGACTTCTCCTGGGCACAAAAGGAAGGGGTTAGACCCTTTTGGGCCGGCCTGCCTTGGGCAGTTCGGAACTAAGACTCAACTTGTGTGACGGGCTAATCGAGTTATCTCGGACCCGAAAGTTAGAGAGTAGATTTTTGAGTGGTGGTTGCGTACCTTAATGAGGAGTAAATGCGGGCTATTTATAGAGGAAGCTTGGGGGACAGGCTGTCTGAATTCCCGGGATCTTGTCGGCTTGGCGACGGCATACGATGGTCTCGGAGGTAGGTGGCGCGTTTATCTCACGTTAGTAATGGCGGATTTCTGCGGCGGACCTTTTGTAGTGGCAAAGTCATTAAGACCTTAATGCAGACTTTTGGGTACTTTTCTTTAGGACTTATAGCGAGGTTTTCTTGTTCTAGAACTCTTTATTGGTGCCGGACTTTATGTTTGTCTTGTGTCGGGCTTTTCTTCTGGGTGGCGGACTCAACATCTCTGATTGTGGCTAAAAGCGTTTCTCAAGTTCTTGGATGGTGGTAGAAAGGTCTAATTCGTTGGAGGGACTTTTATGTCCATATCATAAGTCCCCAGTTCCAAGTATCTTAGTAAAGATATTTGTGAAATTCTTTGAATTAGGCCGTCGAGGCGGAGTTTTTCGGTGGCACTTACGGGCTCGCGATGATTTATGCAAATGAGAGGCCCAGGGCGGCCCAAACCAGGCCAATATGTTGGTGTCATCAGGCTGATGTGACAAGATTTGATTGGACCTTTCTTTTTATAAATACTCCCTTAGCTCAAAATCTGGCTCAGTTTTTGTTTCTTGTCTCCTTTCCGTCCGAAAATGGTCCGTGACAATATTTTGTCGGTCGGTCCTTTTTCTTATCTTCTGATGCATATGAACCGTGATCTTTTGTTTTGTCTTTCTAAGGCCTCTCTTGGTCATGGGTTGGTTTGACGGGCCTCTCTTCTTGAGTGTTGGTTGGTCCGTCATTTCCATTATTAATCTCGAAAATGGTGATGGTGATAGGTGGACTAAATCATGATTGTCCGTCTTTCAAAATTCTTTGGCTCGATTTTCGAGGATAGGCCGCATTATTCGTTTGATTCTGATATACGGTCCCCAGTTCGGGCTTGGTAAAAAATGCCAGTGGGAACTTGAGTAGTAGAAGTCGTCGTGAAAAGCGAGGCCTTGATGGCGTTTTAAGCGAATTATTCATGTCCCTTAATCTTAAGGTCGTTGGATGGAGGACCGTGGCATGATCATGATGATTTAATGTCACTATATATAGGTGGTGTGGTAAATCCGATTTTCTTACTTTTTATCCTCCTTTCTTGTTTTCTGATGTCGGGATCTGTACGCAGGATGTCGGAATCTGCGAGGATTGCTGGCCGGTCCGTGGGTAGCCTAATCTTGGGTGAACTGTCTTGGGGCAATATGAATGCCGTGGAGGACTATGATTTTGCTGAACCGGGTGATCCTAGGTACCGGCACTGGGTATATTGTGTTTGTGGGGAGAGACACCCGCCGGTCTATTCTGGTTCCGGGACCATGGATGATCCTATTATTCTCGACTCCGAAGGTGATCCTGCTTTGTGCCCGGTGGTGTTTACAAGGTTGGCTGAGGAGAGGAGAAATCAGATTCAGCTGAGGATGCATGCGTGGGCTGAAGCTGCCGGTTCGGAATCTGAAGGCTCGACCTCTGGAAGTCGTTGAATGAAGGTGGGGTATGCCCCGTTATTTGTATTGTCCATTTTGTAGTACTTTCCCGTTGTATGGGCCTCGGGCCTTAAAAGTGTTTTGTACTCTATGAATATTGCTGAAATGAAACTAGAATCGTATTTTGTTGCTGAAGTCGGTCTTTTGTCTGTGGGTTTAATGGTCCGTCATTATTGCATAAAGACCCATCATCTGAATTTGCAATGTGATTCGGTTTGAATAATTGAACAATCGTGATTCCGGCGTTTTAGAGCGGTTTAGGGCGGTTTGATTTGTAATCATTACAATCCCGTGGATCGATACAGCGGTTGGATCGAGGGCCCATGGGCTGGATTCGACCCGATAACTTCTATAAATCTTGCCATTGTCCGTCATTTTGCACTTTTACTTTCGCGAAAATTTACCTAGAGATAAAGAGACCGTCGTCCATCTTGTGAGAGAAGCCCTGTGTGCCCATGAGCTTATGCGTAGTCCGAGATCATTGCTATTTCCTTGAAACAAGTAAGTTCTCCTTTATTATGGCGTTTTATTTGATTGACCCTTATTTCTTTTTAGGTCCGTAGGTCTCAGACAAAAAATAGGGTAGAGGACCGAGGTTGGGGCTTAGGTTTATTTAAATCGTTTCTCTTATTCTGTAGACTCCCATCGGTCCTTTTCGCGTTATTTCGGTATGTCGAACCATGCTAGCGACTTGGGTGATCTTTTTGCAAATGAGGGTGAAGAAGTTATCTGATAGGCGCCCATAATTAACTGGACTCGGACCAGGCTACGAGGTGGATGAAGGACCGCCATCCCCATCGAAGTCGAGCGGTGGGAGTTATTTCTAGGCGGAATCTTACGGTGCAAGGATTGGCGGTAGATCCGAACCTCGTCCGACGACCGTTATTCCTCGGGCCTATTCATCCGAGGAACCCGTATCCTTTATTTTAAATCATGATCTGTACAATTTTAGAGCTACCCTTATGCGAGCGGATCCATTCCGATTTTGAAGCCGGAGTTCATCCATAGCTCTGCGACAATAGCGTTCGTTGATAGAGGAACCTTTTTCTTGTGAAAGCGGTGAGTCACATTGTCTTTTGATTGAACCCCCTATGAGGAGTAGGACGGCCCGGCGACCCTTGAGATCCGAGGCTCGATCGGTAGGCGCCTCGGAGGATTCGTCTAGTGGTGATTCATCTTTCGGACACATTAGATGTGAGCTCGTCAGGATTCTTGGGAATCGGAATCGATGAGGAAGGAGTGGCGGTGAAAGGCGAGATCTGGTGAAGGGCTAGTTCAAGCGGTGTGGAATGAAAACATTAATATCATGGATTACGATGAAGAGGCGGAGATGGAGAGGAGGGCCTTAAGGTGTTAATCCTTGTCGGGCTTTGGTGGTGGTAGGCGAAGGTGTAACTCGGTGACGAGTAAACCGTCGAGGAGGATGTCGACGAGGAGTTGAAATCTTACAGGACCGGACCTATCTTGGGACTAAGGCCCGAGGCTGAGCAAAACGATGATGGCTTAATCCCTACTTGTACTTCCAGCTTGAAACCTCGGGACATCGTCAAACTCCGAGCGGTTTACGATGTCCCGGAAGATTATGAGATAGTTATCCCGGGACCTAATGATACTTTGTATAATCCGCCCAAAGGTTACATGACCTTTCATGTACGGGCTTTTAAATGTGGATGGAGGCTTCCCATGATTGATCCAATAGCGGAATTTTTCCGTTTCACCCAGCTGTGCCCGACACAACTTCTGCCGAACGCCCTTGGTACTATTATGTGTATGGGTGTCATTTTGGCTCTAAAGGGCGAGGAGTTTCGTTATGACAAAATGCTGGAGGCCTTCACTCTTGCTGCTAGTCCCGGGATTCCTTTCTATTATTTCAACGCCCGTCGGGGGTATAAATTTTTGGATGGTTACGAGACTTCACATGGGTACAAATGGTGGCCCAAATATTTCTATGTAAAACATCCATCCGGTGACTGGAATCTGCCCCTGAATTTTCGGAGAGACAAGTTTCAGGCCTTGGCTCTGAAAAAGGTCCCGGCGTGGTTGAAGTCATTGAGGCCGTTGGAGTTTACTGAAGAGTAGGTGATTCGTACTGCGACCGGAGAAGAGCAGGTGGTGACGGAAAAGATATTTCCTCTGATTGGGACCGGCTCGGCCGGTCTTACGTCGTGACAACGATCCGGGTCTTACATATGAAGAGGCCCGTCTTTGAGGGTAGGCAGGGATCCCACATTTTTTATTAAATGCGGTGTGGCGGTCCAGCCACATATGTGGCTCGCCAAACTAACTCCCAACCCCGTTTTTTGTAATAATAAAGAGGATTTAAGTAAGCGTTACTCTGTTTTTCTGCGATGTTCCAAGCTAGTGTGAGTCGGACTTCTGATACTTATCTTCTCCATGCAGAGTATTGGATAATGTCGTCCATGATGGATTCTGGTGAGAAACAAAGAGAAGGCCATGAGCTTGAGAAGGCGAGGAACCTCGAAAACCCAATACAAGCCGGCCCCAAAATTGCCGATGTGAATCATGCAAATATCATCAATCCATAAGCTGTTAGGGCTCCCGGTCTAGCAAGCAAAGCGGTAATCGGGCACAAATTTATTTCAAAAATAGCCTCCGTGGCCGTGGTTACTCGACCACCATTGGTGGTTCGAGGTCCATATTACTTCTGTCCCTTTAACACGTGGCAGTGCGGCTCGAGGTGAAAAAATGCTAGCGGAGAGTACGGGCCGCCCGATAGGAGGGGAAGGAGCAGGAGCGTCGAAGAAAAGGCGGTTCGACGCCATTCCGGTAGATCAAAATGCGTTGGGCTCTTTCCCATTCGGAGTTATTGCGAGTTTGAGGCGCCCTCCGGGCTCGTGAGGCAGCGTTAGGACGTGTTTTGACACGGTGAGTTCGTCTTAACTTCGAAGCCGACTCGGTCTTTTGCCCTATGTTTTTAGAAATGACTCGGTCTTTTGCGGTGTCGGCCCATCTTGTAGCTTTGAGAGGCGGAGGATGGTAGCTACGCCAAATATAAGAAATTCTTTGGAGAGTCGAGGCCAAGGTGAAGAAGCTAGAGGCCGAGAAGGCGCATGGCGAAGCCTCGAGTGCGAGAAGATGGCTACCAAAGGGCCGATAAGGGCTCGAGCTTCACGCCCGGAGCAAAATGGCGGAAGCTTTGGTGTCCAAGTGTAAATCGACCAGAATGGAGGCCGTGACGGACTTTTTGAGGTCTGATGCCTACTATTTTCTGAGCCGGATGGATGCCGGATCTACTCGGACGGAGGCCTTTTTTGATTGTATTGGCCAGCTTCAATCTCTTGGTTTGTTGGATGAGGGTTTTGAAGTTACGGACGATAGGTTGGATATCCAAGCCAATCACGGCAGATTCTTGTGGGCGACCCCAAACTCGAAGAGCCGAGGATATGGGTGGAGGCAATTTTGGCCCGTCGTGGCATCTTGGTTGGATATGGAGAGTACTCCTGCTCCTGTCTACCCGGCTTGGCTGCCAGAGGTGATGGAGGCCGGGATCATTGAGCATAGGAATTTTAGGGGCAATAACGCCAGGTTCCTTGATATTCCCGGTCCTATCAAGGATCATGAACAAGTCGAGGCCGATATTGAGATCGAAGGAGGGAAGGTTATAACCAGTAAATTTTGGAGAAGGGTGGAGAAGTCGGTTCCTCCTACTATCGAAGGTGGTAATTCGGGCGAAGGGGGTCCTGCTGATCAGAGCAATGTCGGGGAACGGGAAAATCCCCCCCTTCCGGGAGTTTAAATAATAGGTTATATTTCTCGTATTTGGGTTACTCCGGCCTGTGGAGGGTTCATATTTTTGACTTATCTTTTGCAAATATTGTAACACCGGTCATTCCAGGATCTTTGTTAGGACTTGGATGTAATTTTTTAGATCTTTGAATGACCGGGTCAATTGATGAAATGAAATGCATCTTTTCCCGCTATTTTTCCATGCTTGTTTTTGCCTCTTGCGTCGGTGATACTTTATGTCCCGGGTTTTTGTGACTCATGGCTCTTTTACCCAAGGCTTCGCTTTGTGGCAAATGAGTGTCGGACTTTTTTAGTCCTTGAGATACTTGGGATAACATCCCGGACTTTGTGAGTCTCGGGTCTTTCGTCACTTTGAGGCTTTGGCTCGTAGTGAATGAGTGTCGGACTTTTTTAGTCCTTAAGACACTTTGGATTCGAGACAATTCGCACCTCAATCTTTGTTTCTTAGGGAGTTTCTTCTTGACACTTTGGGTCTGAGAAACTTTAAGATAATGTCTGCCCTTAGTGGCGCGTACGGTTCTTCTTGCAAATAGTTGACAGAAAAATGCTTCATTATAATCGTACGGTAGGATTACATGGTAGTCAAAAGATGATACATTTCAAAAGATCCTATACAATTGATCTAGGCGTAGTACTTCTGCAGATTCTTGGCGTTCCAAGTACGCTTGAGTGGTTTGCCGTCCATGCTTTCCAAAGCGTAGCTCCCATTGATACTTGCCCTTGTGACTTTGTAGGGACCTTCCCAGTTGAGTTCGAGTTTTCCGGTTGGTTTTAATATATCAGCCTTTCGTAGCACCAAGTCTCCAATCTGGAGATCCCTACTTTTCACATGTTTGTTGTAGGCCCTTGCCATGATAGCTTGGTATCCTAAGGTTCGAGCTAGGGCCGTACTTCTTTAACCCGAGCATGTTGAGGTCGTACACTCTTTTGTCGTGGTTGTCCGAGGAACATACCTTGGACCGGAAGGTGTTGATTGCGATTTGGATGGGATTACGACGGATCCATACACCAATGAGCAGTGTTTCTGTGTGGCCGTTCTTGCCGTGGTACGATAAGCCCATAGTACTCCTTCAATTCATCGACCCAATCTTTCTTTGCGTCTCTCGGTCTCTTGAAGATTGTCGACGATGAATACGATTGGTTACCTCGGTTTGTCCATTGGCTTGGGGATATCAGCGGAAGTGAAGCATTTATTCGATCCCCATTTCTTCGCACCAATCTTTGAGCTTGTATCCGGGAACGCGACCATTATGCAACTAGTATTCGTGGTAGGCCGAATCGACATGATAATTTCCAAAGGAAGTCCATGACCTTATTTTACGAAATGGAGGCCGTTGCCTCGCTTCTACCCATTTAGAAGTATTCTGACCACAATGAGAATTTTTTCCGTCGGGTCCCTACGAAAGGTCTACGATGTCCATTCCCACGGTCGAATGGACATGGGATAGTTAATGGTATCATTGGTATGGTAGGGTGATGGGGATTCGCGAACCTTTGACATTAGAGCATGATCGTGAGAATCTTAGGCTTCCTTGCATTCTTGACGATAATAGCCATTTCTTTAAATTTTCTGGGCCAAGGCTCTTCCTCCTGAATGGTTTCCGCAACTTCCTAAATGGATCTCCTTCAACATCTTGGCCTCGGATGGACCCGAGCGCGGAGGTGAGTTCCATCATAGGACTTTCTATATAGGTCTGTACCAGAGAGGAAGTAGCGTTGGGATCTTCGTTGGACTCTTCTAGATTCAGTTGAATCACGGGGTAGAATTCCGTTCTGTAGATAGTTCATGATGTCGCTCATCCAAGTGTTGGATCTGACGCCCATGTTCATTATGACCTCGTTGGCAGTGAGGGCTGATTCATTGGCAGTCATAAGGACCACCGTACGGGTGTCAGCGACTCGAGGCCGTAGCCCATTTGATAATCCGTCGGCAATAGTGTTTTTTTGCTCGGTTGATCTTGGTCGGACTAAACATGTCGACGCTTTTCTAACTCTTTAACTACCCTTAGATATTTGATCATTGAAGCACTTTTTGTAAATTTGCCGTCTTTGTTAGTGACTAGTGAGTCGGAGTATGGGCTTTGAGTTTTTGGCCATGACTTGGCCATCTTCATTCCTATCGAGCCTCATACTCGACTTCATTGTTTATTCTTGGAAATGTTAAGCGGATAGCATATTCCATCTGGGCTCTTTACTGGTGATTAATAAACCCGTTCCACCCGCATGGCGGCGATGAAGCAAATCCACATAAAGTTCCCATATGTCCTTTTCTTAGGACCGAGTTCTTTGGGTAAAAGCCACTCGTAGGTCGGTTTATGTTTTAGAGGCGATCCTGGCGGCTCTCCTTGACGATAATCCATTACGCAGGATCGATTTCCTGATTTTGATTGTCCAATTCAGCCACTTCTGTTGTTAATGTCAAAACATGGCTTGTTGGTGAAATGTCTTTCGGGGCTTCACTGGGGGCTTGCTCATCTTTATCTTTTTGAGGTTCAACGTTCCCCGGATATTGGCTAGGAAATCGGCTAGGACACAGGCTTTTTGGTAGATGGAGCTTGATACTCGATCGTATGATCTCCTAACTCAATCGTCCATTTAGCTTGACCTTCGACTTGACGTCACCTAAGACTGTTTGATTGGTGGTTCGTGAGGACCACTATCTTGTGGGACCGGAAGTATGGCTTGAGCTTCACAGAGGCCTCTACTAGACAATAGGCATACTTCTCTATTTCCTTGTAGTTTTCTCCGTTCCCAATACTTTACTTAGGTAGTACAGGAAGGTGTTCGTTTTTCTCATGCGTGCCAGACTTACTACTTGAGGAGTGATGGCGAGATAGATGTCTGATAGCTCTCCTTCTTCTGGTTTGGAAAGTAGAGGTGGGGAAGATAAATAGAGCTTCAAGTTCTCAAATGCCTCCTTGCACTCATTGTTCCATTCAAACTTGTCCGTTTTCCTTAGGATTTTGAAAAAAGGGAGGTTCTTTTCGGTGATACGGAAATGAAGCTAAGGAAATAACCTTCCTATGAGTCTGAGCGTCCACAGTTTCTCCGGATGTGGAAGCTCCAATATGGCTTTTATCTTTTCTGGGTTTGCCTCGATCCCTCTCTGTGTCACCATGTACCCCAAGAATTTTCCTCCGGTTACTCCAAATGTGCATTTGGCTGGATTGAGTTTCATTCCATATTTTCTTACTATGGCAAAACATCTTTCCAGATGGGGGATGTGATCGGATGTCTCCTTGCTTTTCACTAGCATGTCATCTACGTAAACCTCCATTGATTTGCCAATCTCTTCTTTGAACATTTGGTTCACCAATCTTTGGTAGGTGGCTTCGTAGGCCGAACGGCATGACCTTGAAACAGTATACTCCTCCTGCGGTGACAAAAGCGGTTTTTTCGATATCATGCTCAGCCATCTTGATCTGATAGAAGCCTTGAAAAGCATCCATGAAACTTAACGATTACACCGGCGTTGAGTCTACCAATTGATCAATTCTTGGCGAGGATAGGGATCCTTTGGCGAAGCGGTTGAAATTTGGTGAAATCATTGCACATCCTCCATTTTCCCGGACTTTTCTCTACTAGGACCACATTGCATATCAATCGAGTAATGAACCTCCTTAATGTGTCACCTTGAGTAGTCGTTCTACTTCATCTGCGATGATCTTGTTGTGGGCGGGACCATGGTCTCTCTTCTTTTGTCGAATGGGTGGGACATTTGGATCAGCGTGGAGTTACGTGTACCATGACTCGAGGATCTATACGCTCGGATCTTGATTTCGAGCAAAAACATCGGCATTCTTTCTTAAGAAGGCAATCATTTTGATAGTTGTTTACTGCGTCCATTTAGAGCCGATTTTCTTTTTTTCGGTATATCCTTCTTCAATTGGGATTTCTAAGATGTCTTCATGGGGGCCATCCGGTTCTCATGAAAGAAGCTTTTAATCGGCGTTTCTGCGTGGTTCGGGGAATGACTTGATATTCATCGATTCTATCCTCGCATTCCACGGCCGTTGCCATTTCTTTTCTCGCCCATTTTCAACGGTTAATTCCTTTCCGGGAGGTCTTTTTCGCCTCTTCCTTGGTTTTCTTGTTGGATAAAGAGGCATTGTTTCTTTGTTCTTGGTCATCTTCTTCTCTCCTTATATCATATTCACTCCTAAAAGGCGCGGCGCCTTCTAGTAGAGAGTGTAGCATTCCCATGCTCTTCTCCGATCTCCACTAAGGGATCCGATGCTGCTGCGGTGGGAAACTTCATCCTTAGGTGGAAGGTTGACACCACTACTTTGAATTGATTGAGCTGGTCTCCCCATAATTATGTTGTATTCGCCTTTGCCTCGGTGACAACAAAAGGAACTTGGTGAGTAATCTGAGTGGAGCTTTTCCCATGGAAACAGAGATACAAGATTCCTCTTGGCACGATCCGGTTTCCTCCAAAGCAACGAGGTCCGTTGTCCTTGGTAACAATCCTCTTAAACTCATTTCCATTTTTTGGACGGTGCTCATGAAGAGAATGTTAGAGGAGGCACTATCGATTAATACCTTGGTGATCTCATAACTTTGCTATGTACATTTCCACCACCGAGGGACATCCGGTCATGGACTAATCCTTCTCCCTTGCATGGAGGGTGCTTGATTAAATCGAAGGTGATCACGTTGGTGCTGGGAGCCACCATATTGACGGATTTCTCATCCGAAATTCTCAGTGATCTTGCCATGGCTTCCCTAGCATTCCTATTGTCTCCTCCGGTAGGTCCTCCGGCAATGCTAAGTATTCTCCCAAAACGGACCGGGTTATCATCCACGTAAGCTGGTTGAGTTTCGACGTATGCTACCCTCCTGTTCTCTCGTGCCGGACTTGGGGATCTCCTAGCCTCCCGGCGTCCTCTCGGGCTCGGTGGTCCGGGTAACATTGATTGTCTTCTTGGGCTAAACGAGCGTCTCTTGTCCGGAGCGGGCCTTTCACCTCTGTTATGCCCAGGGCTAGACCCTCTGGGAGGAGAACGATGGGGAGATGCATTTCTCCGGTCCCTTGCACCATGCGGCTCATTGGACTGGTACCTTTGCCCGGCTTTGCGTTGATCGGTGCCCTCGAGCTTTCTCATGATGTATTCTTGCAAATATCCCATTTCGATCAACCTCTGGATTTCCTGCCTGAGGTGTGTGCATTTTCTGGTTGAGTGTCCCGTCTGTTGGTGGAAGTGACAGTACTCGTTTGAGTTCCTGGTGAACCTGGTTTCCCTGTGCTTGGGGGGCCACTGGATCGGGAAGCCTTGACTTTGCATGATGGTCAAGATTTGTTCCTTGGGGGCTTTCAGGTCAGCGTAATTTATGTAACCTTTTCGGGGAGATCTTCTTCTTTCCTCAACCCTTCCTCTTCTATCACCTTTCCGCTTTTGCTCGATATGTTGATTTCCCAACCTTGTGTTATCTGGTACTGGTTTTGCCTTCTTGACCTCGGCTCTCACTACCATTTTGTCGAGGGTTTTATGTGTGCTCAAGAATTTTTTGATTACTTCATTCAACTCTCGTTCGGTGGTTACTCCTGCATCAACAATCGTGTAGCGGAATGAAGCGTTGTTGGTGTTCTCGCCCATGTGGAATACTCGATCTTTGATGGGGTGTGACTCAACGAGGACAACTGCTTGTTCAAACCTTTTGACAAACGATCTCAAGCTTTCATGTTTCTTTTGCACAATTTACGCGTGGTATTTGGGCCGAAATTTGTCTCGAGGAAGTTTTCGAATTGCATAGTGAATTTGGCGATCATCTGATCCCAGGATGTTATAGTGTTGGGCCGGAGGTGCTTCCACCAAGTCATGGAGGGTCCGTAAAGGGTGTTGGGAAATAATTGTGCCTTTACACTGTCCGGTACTCCCATGCCTCCCAGGGATGCCTCAAAACGAATTCGGTGATCTATTGGGCATGTGATTCCCTCATACGTTTCCTTAGAACTCGGGGCACTCCTCCCCGGAGGGAGTTCGGTGTCCCTTATAGCTTGGAAAAGAGGATTCAGGCTCCTTCCATATTTCACGATATCTCTTGCATGGGTAAGTGTTTCTAGCTTTGACCGTTCCAATTCTAGGGCAGCTTCATGGATCCTAACTTGTTCTTTAATTTGTTCGGTTTCATCCATGTGCCTGTCCCCCCCCTATGAGTCCTAGCAGACCTTGACTTGGTTCGGTTTTGATGATGTTCCCTTCCCCTATCTCGGCTTCCCCTCCTGTGGACTCGATAATCATCATTCCTAGTTATCCTGGTTGGCGACTGTATTCTCTCATTACGAAATCGTCCATGGTGGGGATGGTTTTGGGGTGGAGTGTCGCCCCGGTACCCGCTGAGAGTTTCGTTCTCCTCGTCGTATTGCTCCCTGTGGTCCCTTCTCCCGTCATCTTGACGTTGCCGATTTCGCGCGGTGGTTTGAGGAGTTGGGTCACGACGTGTTCTCTCGTCGACTCCCCTGTTCTCCTCTCCACTTGTCCTCCGATTATTTATCGAGTGCAAATTACTCCGAGCCCGGCGATTTAGCATGTTTCGTAAGTCTCCCGGGACTCTATGGCTTGAGGCTTTGAGACTTTCGGACCGATCGGTATTTCGAGAGTTCGGGGGTCCTATGGATTCCACCACATGATCTGTTGTTACTTGGGGTTGATTCTGGATTGGCATCTGAGGCGCTTCTTCGTGGTGCGTGGTTAGAGTTGTCTGGAAGGTTCACGCCTGGCCCTAATTGAGGTTGGGTCCTTAGTAACAGGGCGGCTTGCAAAAGTTGAATTTGAGCTTCATTATATCCGGCCAGTAGACCGTCGGCGGTCACCTGAGGTATAATAGTCATTGCGTCTACGGGTGCCGGAGTTGGTGGATTGGGAGGGCATTCTTTGTCCCGTTAAATGGTTCCGTGGTGGAAAGAAGCTTGAGGCCATCCCTATCATCATGTTCATTGATCGTCGATTTTACGTGGAAGGATTGACTTCCGTAAGTGCGATTGCGAACTTGACTTGAGGCCCAACATCGAAGTTGTTGATCTAAGGATTCTTTGGGCATCCTTCTAATCGTCTTCTAAATTGGAGCCGTGGCTTTTTGTACTAAGTGATTCCCAGGCGACACCAATATGATGTGGTGTAAATCCGGTTAAGTCAAATTCACAGGTCGAGCGTAGTTCGGAAAAGTCGATGGTCGGTTCGTGGTTTGGATCGTTTTAGTTGCGGGTCCCAAGAGCTTAGTAGTTAGGTCCGCAAGCGGGGTCCGGCAAGAGCAACTGGGTCCTTGAGCTAGATCTGAGTCCGGCTTGATCCGAGTGCTATGAACCGGATAAGGCACTTCTCGATTCGGTTCAATGATGGTCCGTCTCGGGTAGGGTAAGCAAAGTTCGTTCGGACTTCTCCACAGGCACAAAAGGAAGGGGTTAGACCCTTTTGGGCCGGCCTGCCTTGGGCAGTTCGGAACTAAGACTCAACTTGTGTGACGGGCTAATCGAGTTATCTCGGACCCGAAAGTTAGAGAGTAGATTTTTGAGTGGTGGTTGCGTACCTTAATGAGTAGTAAATGCGGGCTATTTATAGAGGAAGCTTGGGGGACAGGCTGTCTGAATTCCCGGGATCTTGTCGTTGGCGACAGCGCGCCACGTGGTCTCGGAGGTAGGTGGCGCGTTTATCTCACGTTAGTAATGGCGGATTTCCTGCAGGCGGACCTTTTGTAGTGGCCAAAGTCTGTTAAGACCTTAATGCCGGGCTTTTTGGGTACTTTTCTTTAGGGCTTATAGCGAGGTTTTCTTGTTCTAGAACTCTTTATTGGTGCCGGACTTTATGTTTGTCTTGTGTCGGGCTTTTCTTCTGGGTGGCGGACTCAACATCTCTGATTGTGGCTAAAAGCGTTTCTCAAGTTCTTGGATGGTGGTAGAAAGGTCTAATTCGTTGGAGGGACTTTTATGTCCATATCACCCTCCATATTCTTGCATAGCCAGGTTCGGTCCAGTTTTGGAGAAAACCTCTAAATTGGCAAATGTATGCACATTTGGTGTAAAATAATTTGCCTATATTTGGTCTTATTTTCTTGTCTCTACCCTATTCTTACAACTGAGTATTACAAATTACTCCAACTGTCATATTCTTGCACATCTGTATAACATGCACATTGTTTTGTAATTAAGCATCTCAGAATTACAATTTGACTGTTACTCAACTAATCATAATTCTTGTTACTGTTCCGGAACTAACCTAACTCTTGGTATACTAAACAACCCTATTATAAACTGTCTGATGAATACAATTTAAATTAGTATGTTTGGCATGCAAAACTATTTTAAGAAATGCCTAGCAAGTGACTATATTAACATTATTAATGTGATAATCAAGGCCTTGACTTTGTGCCTAGCAACTTATGTTGTGTAACAAGCTTTAACTACGAGATCGTTCTCAAATTTGTTTTTCCTTTTCCTTTTGGAGATCTATTCTTGATATATTGCAAAAGGCTGTTGCTGCAGCCAGAGGAAATACTAGAATAGAGCAAATTTCATTGGGGACATAGCTATCCCTTCAAATGGACTTGTTTTGTTTACATAAAGTTCTATGTGGTAAATTAAGTCAAAGGGAATATCTTTCGGAAACTTTACATAATAATCCAGAAGCTGCAGTTCATAAAGTATTCATTGATATAGTTTTCGGCCTGTTCATAACTGGAATTTAGCGAATCGTTTCTGGTGGTTAAGATCTTGAGTTCTTATGTAAAATCTTATATTATCAGTGATTGTTAATGTCAAGGATGGAAAGGTGACAGAGCTTGGCAGCTTGATCAACCTTTGTTCAGTGAACCCAAAGAAAGGGCATGAATAGACAAAGTTCCACAAGTTTAAGACACCAAAAATATATGATTCCTCTAATCCTCAGCAATAGAATGGAATGTACATATACATCTCTAAGAAATAAAACCAAAAAATGATCATCAACTAGTAATCTACTAATCTTGGTGAGGGGCCAGAATGCAAAAACTAGAATCCCACATTTTGGATGGTGAAGCAGGAGCTTGCAAAACCAAAGTCCTGCACAAAGGGCAGGTGAGTTGGCACCTATCCAGCCATTTCTCCATGCATTCCACATGGAAAACGTGCCGGCATCTAGGTAGCTTGTTCACCAAATCGTCCTCTTCAAAATCCATCAAGCACACAGAACACATTTCCTTCTCATCACCATCAATTTTGGTGTCCGTCTCTCCAACACGTCCGTGCAAGTCTTGAAACCGGGAAACCGGAAGATCGAGCTGATAAGTAGTATTAGCAGTACTTTCTTGGAAGAGATCAGTTTCTTGTATTTGATGTGGGTTGAAAAGGTAAGTAAAGATCTTGAGTATAGACTCAGCTATTTGGCGAAATGGGATCCATATGAAAGTGTAAATGATCAAGATGGAAGTGCTGATATGAGATTCTGCATAAACACAAATCATTTTCTTGGCTTCTTAGCTTTTCCTTTGATAGTTCCAAATTTGGATTTTATATGGGAATCAAAAGATGTGTGATAAGATGAGGGAAAATGGGGTAAGGGCCATGCCTTTATATAGGTTGGTGATTGGTTAAGAAGTCAACTTGCTATTTCTTGGTTTGTCAGAAGAATCCCTCGTTGGACTTGTAATGATAGTTAAGGATTTGACTTTGGATGATTTGAGAGGATTAATGGGTGAGTGATTAGCAAGAATTAATAGAAAAGGGATTGGAAAATTGACACTCTATTAGTCAACCGATTAAAAAATAAAAGGGGGGTGCTTAGGACAAGGTATCGGATCTTGAGGGGTGTTTTGGCCGGCGCCGACCCTACATTCTCGCCGGTTCTCTCCTAAGTAGCATTATTATTAGAATTGTTAATTCCACTCTAAGCAACTTCTTCAACATCATTTACGAATAGGGGGATCTGTTTAGCAAAACTTGTTGAAAACTAACTTATCAGCCAGTTTGATATTTTATAATCTAGTAGATGGCGAAATTAGCTAGTTTTGATAAGCTACCTCGACTTAAGCGCTTATAATCTCTTGGCTGACTTTCATGTAATGCACTATTTTAAAAACAAACTCATTGAGCTAATAAGTTAATGATGAGTGAAACATTCATAAGGATTTAGTCCTTTATTTTTGTTGAGTAAGACACAAAGATATTTTCAATCAAAGAGATAAATAAGTCGATTTCAGCTCAAATCAAACAATTGGACAAGCCGCACAAATGTTTCAAACAGAAAGATCAATTAATTAATGCAATTGAGATAGCGATTTATGTGGTTCGAATTGAGAATCAATCCTACATCTACATGAGAATTGAAAGTCTAAAATCAAGCACAAGACAACAAGCTTGTCCTTGAGAATTGAAAGTCTAAAATCCATGACAATCAATGCCATACAATTTATCAACCAGTTCCCAATTGCACACACAACTTACGTGGAATGAGATGTAAAGTTGTGGTATTATAATTACATGGAAATAACATGTTTGTTAATGGTAGATTAAAAGTGAAATTACAATGTTGCGAAAAATAGGAAATGTATACTCAATTCTGAGTTCCAATGTTAACACAACTGATCTGTATATATAATTTTCCGTATGATTATTGGAAACAACCATGTGGAAAAAGGTCTTAACAATTAAACAACGAACAAAAAGGTCTGAAGCATTCTGTATCTTGAAAAATACACATATCAGTGTGATGATGATGATTGCTGAGATTCACTTTTTAGTTTTTAGGCACTTTGGACAGTTCATTGTCATGTAAATCAGTGTGATGTTGATTATGTTGCTAGCATTTGATTTCATACACTTGAAGCTATGCAAATCAAGTTAGCCCGAAAGATAATTTTGGCCTAAAGATTCTACAAATCTTAGCAATGGAGATTCTTGATGTGATTCAATTGTTACAACTTACAAGATTTCCAAATTTGTGTGGGTGATATTCAAGATTTTTAGATCTTTGAGGCGTAACTAATCTGTTTCTACCATGCGTATAAGTTCATACATGAGTCACATTCTATTATTAGAGTGTCTATGATTATCCCTAACATCTAAAAAGTTACGATATTCTAAATGGTTTGTATTCTACACATTAGTAAAGATTATCTGTGAAAAAATGTAGCTTGTTTGATTAAGTTCAGTACCCCCAGTTTGATGCAATGACCTCATATATACTTAGAGTTGAGATTTTGGAACCTAGGAATTGTAATTTATAAATTGTAGTGGCTTCCTGTTCACAAAACTGAACATATACTAGAGTTCTTCAAAAAGGCCAATACTTTGATGAACAATATATATAGCTGGAGTAACAATTAAGAAAGAATACTAATTGTACACTTAACAAAGCCAGAAAAAATCAATTGAGACTAGTATAGATTCATTTCTTGTATCATAGGACATGAAACTAGAATAGCCTATTCTCATTGCTTTGTACTCCATGTGTCACTGGTGCTTTTGCTCTCAATTTTCTCACATACCACACTCCTGCTCCTATTCCAACTGCTCCAGCCACTGAAACCGCTGTAACCGTCCCTACGAACCAATCAAAACCGTTACAGAACACGTGTCAATCCCACAATAATACACATGCCGTGATAATGCACTAGTGTTCATGATTATATTGCGAATTATAGAATTACAGCAAGCAATTAATCAACCAACCTGCCACTACTCCACTGCTATACTGAGCATCGTGATCTGCATCATTCAACAGAAACAGCATATGATTAATTAAAACAAGAAAGAAACTAATAGTAATTCCAATTAAAATAACTAACTAAATAATTAAACCACAATGCCAAAGGAACTTGCATTTTTTACCTTTACAAGTTGTAGTAGTAACATTTCCCTTTTTACACAAGCACAAGAACTCCTGTGTTTGAGTATCAAACCCACAGGTACCACCTCCTTTGTTACCATCCTGGCATCCCAAACACCGCATTGTCACCGGAATCTCGAAATCCACTCGAATCCCGTACTCCGGTATCTGGTTAAACGCCGGTGTCACTCCAAGGTTTCTCCAGTAAACACTTGTATAGCTCGTACAATGCCTAAGCATCATTCTCAACGATGCACTACCTTTCGGATAATACGAACAGCACGAGCTCCCATGCAATCCCGACTCGCATTCTGGCAAGTGTCTGCACAGATGGCTGGCCGTGTCACATGTTGAGTCACACTGTTCTGGAAAGCGTTCGCAAAGCATAGGCTTGGATTCCATGATCACGTCGTTTTCGCTACAGTTGAAGAATAAGTAGTCATTGCCAGACGAAAGTTTGAAATGTGTGCTTGTGTCGAGGCTGAACGGCCTAGTGGGGCGGAAGCGGTTCCCGTCTTGGCAGGTCCACATGGATGGATCAGTGATAAGGATGTGAGGGTCCGAATAACTGACGTTTCGGACAGGATATCGACCTGATGGGGTCCTGAATTCGAGTTGATTTGTGTCAGAGCAGACGAGGATGTATCGATAGTAAGGGCTACCACAGCCATCATCGATACCGAAAGGGTACTGGATCGGGATATCGCCACAAGATGTCCTGCATTGCCCTGCTTTGGCTTCTGAGAGGTTGATCAAGAATTGTAATGTCAATGTTGCTATTAGGATTGAGGAGATATAGGAGTGAAAGAAAGGTTGAAAAATGGATGGTGATTGTAATGGCTTACTAAAGGGACAAGAAGCCATGGGAATTTGGAGAGTTTATGCAATGGATTAAGGTTGGGGTTTCATTACACATTTGATTTGATGATCAAGATGAGAACTTGAGAACCAATTAAAGGTGAAGAATAGCAATGTGAAGTTTGCTTTAGCTTTTACTTTCTCTTGTTTATGTTTCCCTTTTGCTATTAGCTATATGTGCTTTATTCTGTTTTTAGGTGACTTGGTTCCTTTACTTAATGTCATAATCTATATAGTACCA
This sequence comes from Plantago major, assembly GCA_026545765.1. Lineage (NCBI taxonomy): Eukaryota > Viridiplantae > Streptophyta > Magnoliopsida > Lamiales > Plantaginaceae > Plantago > Plantago major. Next base: position 118,578 of record JAIFAC010000079.1, read on the forward strand.
TGATGAATAACATATTGTTTGGATAACGATTAAAATCACAAAAATCAGGTTAAAATGAGTGTAGATGTTTTTAATAAGGTTTTATCGACTTTAAATTTGTGTGATACCGTATGATATTATGGTCACACATCGTACATGTTGGAAATAATCACACCATCCAATTGGTGATGCATTCACCTAATTTGTACATTCTCTTAAGCCCTAATATTAGGGAGATTCATACCACCTCCTAACACTATGTTAGACGCATTCCTATAATTTACATCAATTCAACCGTAACGCGTACCATCTAAATGCAAGTTGTTCTATTTTATCATTTTAATATTATAAAATGTTCCACTGAGTCCAACCTAATTTATTCATGTATATTCAGTTAAAATACTATAAGTTGCCCTTAGGTTAAGCTGAAACCTTGTAAAATAGGTCCAATTGAGTTCACTAATTGTAGAGCCGACAAAGCCACCATAAATTCCATTTTTGTGTATTAGTGTGTAAACACACTAGAAATTAGTACATAATTTGTATAAGAAAATAATACGAGATTAACCAAAAGGGAAGTTATAGATACTCGTAATTGACCCACTTTTTACTTACCATTCTATTCAAACTAGTATAAATACATTTTACACATGACAAATTTTACAATTACAAATATCCTCATAACTATACCAATCTCAAATCTTTTTTAATTGTAATTGTCTTAGGGCATGACTTTTTTTTTTTGCTCAGGTGGAGTTTGAGCACATGTTAGAGTATATTCTCATCTAACTAGCATTAGTCATGCTTGGGTAATATCTGACCTCTTTTGTATTCAACATTTGAGGATTTTGGCACCAACACCTTACATATACTTCGCTTCTGCTCTTTCTTTAATTGCCTTTGGGTAGTAGCTGAGTCGAGAAACAGGTGTGTCTTAGTTTGATGTTGCATATAGTAATTCTTATGCAGATGAATGTAATATTGGTGAAGTGTTGTATGTCGTACTTTTTTTTGGTGTTTTTTTCCTTGACTTCTGAACATTTCTTTGGTGTTTACGATAGAGGAGAGCTTGAGCAATGTGAGACACTTGCATCAACTGCTATATCTGGGATTATCCACTCATTTTTTGTACAATTTCGCAGCAACTGCTATATGTGGGATTATCCACTCATTTTTTGTACAATTTCGCATCAACTGCTATATTTGTCTTAGGAGTCGCAGAACCAAATAGTAGTATTATGTATGCAAGTCCGTACACCTATTAAAATAAAATTTTAATTCAAACATAGACCCTCTGAGTTGTAACACTGTATTAACTCATGTCTCACTCAGTTCTGAGTTATAACACTAAATTAATTTCTGGTGGATTTTTTTTCACAAAATCTCATGAGAGACGGTCTCTACACAATTTATCTAAAGACGGACTATGTTATTAATAAAACCATCCATGTTATTAATCAAAGAGTAAGGCTCTGTTCTTTTCAGTTGAAATTCTTTGAATCGAATCGAATGGAACTGAATCGAATCGAATCGAATCAAAGCAGTGGCGAAGCACAATGGCGAAAGCAATGAAGAAATTACATTTGTCCCATTTTTTAATAATAATGAATACTACATCCGGTCCATTAATAAAATCGTAGGAGAATTTTTTCGGGCGTTATTTATGATTACTATAAATTACGATAAAAGAATATAATAAAATTATATTATAAAAATAAATTAAGTATATTTGACTAACATAACTTTGTTTTATACTTTTTTGTGCGTAATTTGCAAGTAATTTACGATTTAAGTTCGAGAAAAAAATTCTCCTTAGAAAAATCGATTGTTAGTGTAATATAGCGTCCGAGGAAGATAACATGGAAACTAATACGGAGGAATAAATGCCATTTCTCAATATTTGTGATAATGTCGTTTTGGTTCGACTTTAGTTTGGTTTAACTTGTTTTGGAGTTTTTGGGAGTCATTTGAAAGACTTGTAGAATTTGGTTTGACTTTAGTTTGGTATAACTTGTTTTTTATTTATTAAGTTTGTGAAAAAACTCAACGTATCTTACGAGTTTACTTTATTGTTAATATCTTCCAATAAAAGAACATGTCGATTTTTTGTTAGAGATGTACGTACAAAGTATGTGAACCAGTTTGAATGGTACTCTCAGGTTCCTGTAGTTTCTTATCTTAACTCAACTTTTACGGTAGAAAAGAAGGGTAATTCGAATCGTAACTATACTTTTTATTTCATTGATCTACTAAAAGTCGTGTTAAAAAGAAAGAAAGAAAAAGGTTGAAAATATCTCAATTGGATAAATTTTCTTATTTTCCTCGTACAAAAGATGGGTTGTGTAAATAAATGATAAAATAATAATAATAATAATAATAATAATAATAATAATAATAATAATAATATGAATTTAATGAACTTAAGAAATTTGAATCAAGAAAGCTAAATCAAGGCGAAATCGAATCGAACTAAACTGAACTGAATGAGTTTTCAGTTGAAAAGAACAGAGCCTAAGTCTCCTGAGAGACGGTCTCTAGATAATTTATCTAGAGACGAACTTATATTGTTAAGAAAATCATCGATGTTATTAATCAAAACACCTATGTTCTCAACATTGGTGTTTTTTTTCATATTACAACAATATTTATTTTGTTAACAACATAGACGTTTTGATTAATAACCTGAATGGTTTTATTGATAACATAGTCCGTCTCTAGATAGGTTATCTAAAAACCGTCTCTCATGAGACTCTGTGATAATCAAAACGTTTACGTTGTTAACGAAATAAGTCTTGTTGTAATATGAAAAAACATCAATATTGAGAACATGTGTTTTGAATAACATTGATGATTTTTTTGACAATATAGGTCCGTCTCTAGACCATCTCTCGTGAGATTTTTTTATTTTTGGTAATATTTAATGTCAAAGACGGTAATCAATAATTATATGGGGCTGGCCCATTTGCTATTTGAACTCAATAATATGTAATGTGGCCCAAGCCCAATATAGAAGAAGTGAATCTTTACACACTCACTCACCAACCCACAACACACATTGACAATGCTCCCCTCAATCCGACGTGGTAAGTGTCACGTAACTCCTATCCTTGTCCACCGTCAGATCATACATCAATCCACGGTCCATATCATAACGCACATCGTAATTTACCTGGACCGCGACGTAGACTCGTCTACCTGAGAAAAAGCTCTTATTTATCTTTGCTCTTTCTTTATTATTCTTTAGTTCTTTAATGTAATCCAAACTTCTCGTGACAGCAACACCTGTCCATAATAAGCGACTTTAACTCAGCAAGGCCTTTATTAATCAAATCAAATAAATCAACGGCTCAGATTTTAATCTGTAGCTTCTTCACAAGCTTTTTCTATTTATAATTTCTCAGGATTCTCCGTTACTTCATTTACCTGTATATTTTCTCTCGGAGCTTCGCTTGATTTCTCTTCTAGTTTTGCAATCGGTGAGTACATTTTATTCCTCTCATTTATTTTTTTATTATTCTTTCTGATTATATCCTTGTTTATGTTCTGATCGCGTTAATGTGTAGAATTTCAGGGGTTTTGCTTTCGTTTTGTTGAAATTTTTGTTCGGAATCAGGTTTCTGTTGTGAATGTTACTGATTAGGTATTGCGATTGTAAAGTTTCTGAATATATAGCGTTTGATTTGTGCCTTTTTTGGTATATGTGCTCTTTTATGGAGATGTTGAGAATTAAGCTGAACAAGGAAGTTTTGTTTGTTTTGTGATTGATTGAAGGTGAGCATAGGGCTTTGATTTTTGAAATTTGTTGAATATTTGACTGAAGAGTGTAGAACTAGGCTTTGTTGATCGGATGGAATGATTATGACGTTTTTTCGATGAGATATAGACATGCAAATGCTTTTAAGTTCTGTATTGTAGTTGGGGCTGTACAATTTGCTGTTGTTAGTGGTAAATTGTGTAGGATCTTACTGATTATGCTTAATTTACTGTGGGTTATTGACTTATTGTCATTGTTGCATGCGATTAAGGAGCTAACAAGTTCAACTGATGTTGTAGGTCAATATGGGGATTAGGTTGGGAGTTGCGTATTTTACCCTTTTCCTTTCAAGTCTTTTGTTTTCGCTTGCTTTTTCGGCATCAAATGATGGTCTGCTCAGAATTGGACTGAAAAAGTTGAAGTTCGATCAAACAACGGCTTGCTGGTCAGATTGATTCAAGGAAGGCGAGAAATTGAGAGAATCTATCAAGAAGTATTATCTTCAAGGTAAACTCAGGGATGCTGCTGATACTGACATTGTCGCATTGAAGAACTACATGGATGCTCAGTACTTTGGAGAAATTGGTGTTGGTAGTCCACCTCAGAAGTTCACTGTGATTTTTGATACTGGTAGCTCCAATCTTTGGGTGCCATCATCCAAATGTTACTTTTCTGTAAGTCTTAATTTCCTTGACTTTGATCAAGTTAGTTGTATAAGATATGAAGTGAGTCATTTCACACTTTAATCGACTAACTAACGAAACCAATAGCTGTCTTTTTAAACCAGTGCTTATCTTGGTTTCAGATCCCATGTTACTTCCATTCCAAGTACAAGGCGACCGACTCTAGTACATTCAAAAAGAATGGTTTGTAATTTCTTTCTTTGTTCCTTCTCTTGTATGCACTTTTACCTGTTTCATAAGTGCCGATGCCAAAGTCTTGTGGGGTCAAGATATCAGGGAGTTCTGGCCTCTGGGTGTCGTTCTTGCATTCTTGATATTTGGAGTTTGAAGTTAATAACCGGCTTGCATTGGTATAAACTTTCTATGATGCCATATGATCTTGATACATCCAAATGCAAATAACTTCTGCTGTTATAGCTATGGATGTACCGAGGACTTGATGTTCGAAATGTGATTTCTATTTCTATTTGGAATGTTGCTGTTTGAATCACAACCTGCAATGAAATTTCTTTAAAACCTTTTGTTATCAGGAACATCTGCTGCAATTCAGTATGGAACTGGAGCCATCTCTGGATATTTTAGCAAGGACAGTGTCAAGATCGGTGATTTGGTTGTGAAGGATCAGGTCATCCTCATTCCACAAGTATAATGATAGTGTTGGTTTCTAATGTTTTTAACCCACATCAGAGTGTTAAATTTTCAGGACTTCATTGAAGCTACAAGAGAACCGAGTCTTACATTTTTGGTGGCAAAGTTTGATGGAATATTGGGCCTTGGCTTCAAGGAGATTTCTGTGGGAGGTGCAACTCCAGTATGGTATAAGTTGAAACTCTTTGACTGGTTTTGGTTCAATGCTTTATCAAAGAGAATGTTTTCTTTTGGAACGGATTGGGGGTTAGGGGATCGAGGATCAGGTCTATCCTGGTTTCCTTGCTTACATTTTTCACTTGTATCTACTGTTGCAGTACTACGACAACTTACTGCAATGGCTTGAAGGTTTTTAATTGTACTGTATTATTGTTCAGGTACAACATGGTCGAACAAGGTCTTGTTAAAGAGCCTGTGTTCTCATTTTGGCTGAACCGAAACGTGGAGGAAGAAGAGGGTGGTGAAATTGTCTTTGGCGGAGTGGATCCTAATCATTACAAGGGTAAACATACCTATGTTCCTGTGACACAGAAGGGTTACTGGCAGGTGAATTATCAAGATAAATTAAGCAATAAATCAGGCTTAGAATATTTGGGACGTTCCCTAATTACTAACTTTATTAATTTTTCATTTACAGTTTGACATGGGCGACGTTCTCATTGATGGCAAAGAAAGTGGTATGTACTCTATTGAATGCTAAAACTACCCCTTTTTCTAAGAACAGGAAAATAATACTAGTAGAAAATTAAGATGGGAGAGCAGAGACTTCACATAATTGGAGATTTCTGCTTCATCGAAAATTAGATATCAGACCACCAATTTTTTACAACATGCTCCACGCTTGCGACTTTAGGTTACTGCAATGGTGGATGCTCAGCTATTGCAGACTCTGGGACTTCTCTCTTGACTGGTCCAACGGTATGTTTTAACCTTGAAATGGGAGATCTATTTGTTCCTGAGTAACTGCGCGGTTCTGTCATTTACTATTTTACAGAGCTTTGTGCGGGCATGTTGAAGTTTTTGTTAAAATTAAATGCAGCAGTGCTTGCTAAGAATGCTCTTCTGTATTATGCAAACCACAGTGATCCGTTTGCAGAGCTTGGATTTGTCTTGATTGTGCTGAAATCTTTTGTGCATGTGCAAATTTTGTTTATTTTTCTTCTTATGGCATCTTTTATCTGTAACTTGAAGAATGACTGGATTAATTGTAAAGAATTGTGTTGAATGCTGCATTTGCAGTGCAGATACTGTTACATTCTGCAGGTTTCCATTTACTTTTTTCTTTTTTTTTTTGCTCCTGTTATTTCTTGGTTCATCTATGTTTCCATGAGCTTATCAATTATTTCTACTATGTATTGCCTAATGAATTATCCTTGGACGAGAGAGTATTGCTGTCTGGTACTTCTTTTGGGAGTCCTAATATGTCGTAATTGAGTGAATGTTGGAATACTTTTGTAAATAGCAATAAAAGCAATGGAATTCTGATATTGGCAATATTGCTTTACATGAACATTTTATTGCTTCTGTTAATATAGGCCATAGTCACAATGATCAATCATGCCATAGGAGCCACTGGAGTTGTTAGCCAAGAGTGCAAGTCTGTTGTCGAACAATATGGACAAACTATGATGGATCTTCTAGTGGCAGAGGTATGAGCCAACTATTTACTTCCTGCAATTTTTCTCTTGTGGTTTATGTAAGGCATCCTGTAAACTTGTGAATGAATGCCACAGGCACAACCACAGAAGATTTGCTCCCAAGTTGGTTTGTGCACATTTGATGGAACTCATGATGTTAGGTTAGCCTTCTATTTCCACATTGCATGTTGTGCTCCTAAATCTTGAGGCTAATGTCGGGGTTCTCATGATCTATGTGCAAAAAAATTATCCCAGCATTTCATTGTATTGTTAATGTACTTGTTTTCTGGCTTTAATTCCTGATGATCTATGTAGTGGTGTCATTGAGAGCATTGTGGATGAAAAACATGGCCAATCTTCTGGTGTGCGTAATGCTATGTGCTCTTCTTGTGAGATGGCCGTTGTCTGGATGCAAAACCAGCTCAAGCAGAATCAGACTCAAGATCGTATTTTGAACTATGTCAATGAGGTATTCATTTTAGGATAGTTCCGGCTGCTAAGTTGACAAGTTTTTTTGGTCTCTCATGTATGATGATTTCCTGTCAAACTGCAGCTCTGTGAGCGGCTCCCTAGTCCCATGGGACAATCTGGAGTTGATTGTGGAAGCATTTCTTCCATGCCTATCGTTTCTTTCACAATCGGAGGAAAAGTTTTTGAACTCTCTGCAAAGGAGGTAATTTATGAATTATTAAGTTTATTTACCCACTAAAGACCTCTGCATATGTGAGGGATCTTCAAATGTTTGCTTTAATCATTTTGGTATTACCATAAGCAGCGAGAAGTTGTTTGCAACATCTTTTGCTAAAGAACATTGAACATCCATATCACAAAAAGCATTACACTGGTGGTTGCAAAAACACGTTTTCAGTTTTAGGAGTTACTGTTCAAAAGCTAAATTTAATGTCCGACAAGGCTTTATTAGGCTGCAGTACGTTTTAGTGGAGTTCCAAAAAGCCGGTTACTGTTCTAAAATTACGTTGTTAATTGCAAGCACAGATTATTCTTGCATCTTCATTTGTTGTTCAGTTGAAGTAAACTTAATTACTATCAGTCATTTTCTACTAGCTTTTCCTAAACATGGATCATTTTATCTTGTAACACTGGTGAGTTTTGGTTGTAAACAGTACATACTTAAGGTTGGCGAAGGTTCTGCTGCACAATGCATTAGCGGTTTCACTGGTCTTGACATCGCTCCTCCCCGTGGACCTCTTTGGTAAGTTCACCACTTGCCAATAAACTCAGTTAGCATATTTTGAATGTTTCATGTGGTTTATGACTTGAGAACGATTTTATGTGAATACAGGATCCTGGGAGATATGTTTATGGGTCGCTACCACAGTGTGTTTGACTTTGGCAATCAAAGAGTTGGATTCGCTGAAGCAGCATAGACTGTTGGACGCTCGCACTGTGTTAATGTTTGATGCAGTAGTTTATTTCCCTCTCTTTGTTTCACCAGAAGATGCTCTGTTTCAAACATGTAAATATATGCTTTCGTGCTCAACTCAGTTCAAACGATTCCCATCTCTACCTTGTAATTCTTGATGTTTCAAGTATTTGCTGAGTTTCGTGGTATTGAGTAGATCACATCCCAATTAATCATATGATGAAGCACCAAATTGAATGAAGTCATAGTAGATTTCAAGAAAGACTATATAAGTCTAACGTGGTACAGTAATAACTTTAATAAAAGTTGAATTGTCAGACGGCTAAGGTCTTCGTTACGCGAGATGTCTTGAATGAAATTATGTCCCGTTGAACTTTGGTGTCCCGTTGAACTTTGGCTAAAAGGGTAAAATGTATTATGATTACGAGTTTGATGGAACTTTAAATCAATGGCAAGTAGTCTCCTGGGTAGAAGGGTGAAAACAGATGACCAATTTATGGTTATGCCTATTCTCATGATACTGTCACCGGTCCGTCATTTTTAGTGATATTCCAAGTAGGTATATAACCAAGAACTTTGTTCAATTAGTCGGGGTATGATTTATTTACTGAAATAATTACAAAATGATGCTATATACTGTAATTGGACTCCGAAACAGATTTATCCCCGAATTTGAAACGTTACAAAAAATTCTCCCTCTCCGTTGATCAAGCCTCAAATGTTACACATTCTCTCCTCCAGTTGGAATCCTTTAAGTTAACTTAAGGAAAAGAGAAAATAAATTAAAAAAATTTAATAAAAAAAGATAAAATAAAACAAATCCACTTTTATCTTCTTCTTCCCTCCTTTTCTTCTCCTCTTCTTCAAAAATAATTCCGATCGAAACTTAAAACCATCTCCGTTTCTACAACTCCAATGGAGTTGCTTAATGCAAATTGAAGGAGTTGTAGATACATCTCCATGGGGACTGCAAATTACAGCTCCAATGGATTGGAGCTGCAAATTACGGCTTCAATGGAGCTCCATCGAGCTCCATTTCCATCTCTGTTCCCGAATTGTTTGATTTTGATTATTGCTTGTTGATGTTCTGATTCGATTCAAAAGTTGAGGGCTTGTTTGAGGTTTTTAGAAAACTCATGGGTGGTCAATGGATAATTAGATCTTTTCAAGGTACTTGAATTTGCAATTTTCTAAAACATATTGAAAAAGAAAAAGGGAAAAGAAAAGAAATAATTAAGGAGAAGGAATTAAAGAAAATGAAAAACCAAAATACCTAGGCATTTTCGTTAATAACTCCAACTTTTCCTTCCACATCAGTAAAAATCAGATCCATGTCAGCAGGGATGTTGACTTTTGAACGAATATGTAATTAGAAAAAAAATACTACGATCATTTTTTGGATGAAACTGTAAATCTTTGAAATAATAGGTTGAATTTGTAATTGAACCAAATTTAATGGTACTAAAAGAAATTTCCCCTTTTTATTCATACACTTTATGTATCTCCAATAGTGTATTTCATTTTTTTTTTTTTTTTGATTTCACCAGTATCCCATTACGTCATTAATCCAAGCAACCTTGTCGGACCCTTTTTGAGGGGGCGGCTCTCCCAACGGTGTTTTTTACACACACAAGGCTCGAACCCGGGACCTTGCTTAGGTGAACTCAAGTCCCTTACCACTTCAGCCAACAACTATTGGTTCCAATAGTGTATTTCATGACTCCATGAGCTCAATGTGAATTTGAGTTTTGGACGGACAAGTATAAGTAAGTTTACACTCCTTCCATAGTTAATAACTTTTTAAGGAGTTAATTATCTAGACATAAGAAAAATTAATGAAATATATTATTACCTTATTAGTAATATTATTTTGATAAAATTAATATAGAGATTAGAGAGTCAATAAAATCGAAAAAATAATAAAAAATTGATCTTTGAAAAAAAAATCTATGGATTATGGAGTCTTTAAAAAAAATAATGGGACAATGGTCCAACCAGCAATCAAACCTCTACATCTCTTGTCTTGCGGTTTTGAATTTTTGTACGGTGATCACAACTTTCTTTTTTTTTTTCAAAAGATAAATAGTTATTTATTAGTTAATTATTCAAAGGTACAATACCAATATAATTAACTATGAAAAAGGGACTCTTCACCCTTCCACAACATTTTCCAATTTCCATCTTACTCTTGAAGACAACATAAACCATCCACCTAACAAATATACAGGAGAGAAAAAACAAGAGTATGTTACTTGTCTATTTTACAAATCATGTGACATTGAATCACCAGATAGAGTCAAGAGATCTATACAAGCTCAATTAAAAAAAAAATTGAAAAAGAAAAAGAATACAATTTGAGCAATTAAACCGTACATGTTTCATCTTAAAAGTACTCCATCTTATTGCTCTACGATTTTATCGTCTTATGAATCTTCAGCATGCTTGTTTTTCAGAAATATTATCGAAGACTTTGAAGGATAGGATGATAAAAATGGCATGGACGAATATGCCTAAACAAGGACAAATATTATGTGATGTTTCTCTAATTTCCAGAAAAATGATAAGTACTGTACTACAACTCTACAAGTCTGGGAAAGTTAGGTTGATAAAAAGAATTGTCGGAATAATGAATGTAGCAACTAGCAAGCTTAAAGGAGGCAAACAAAAGTTAGGTGGAGAACCCCTATTCGACGATGTTTCGTTATCCCAGGATCTGGTGGGCTCTAATAGGGAATTAAAATATTAAAAGGAATGGAAAAGGAAAAGAAAATTGAAAGTTAAATGTTCTTGGCATTTTGTTAATTCACAAGTCGGACCCTCTAAATCTAACGTCATGGGTATTGGTACCAATCACTATTCTTTGATTATATTGTATTACTACCTCCGTCCCGGACTCAACTTTTCATTTGACTTTTTCTGGTCAACACCGTTTAACTTTGAGTTTGATTTAATCACATATAATACCTCTAATGAATTTTTAAAAAATATATAATGAAAATTTAATACGTAATTTTTAATAATATTAATTTTTTTTTTACCAACATGATTTATTAGTAATTCGCAGATGAAGTTTGTAAGCGTTGACCATAAAAACTCAAATGAGAAGTTGAGTCTGGACAGGGACAGAGAGTATATAGCTGTCGTTAAACTTAAACATATGCTTTTTCATTATAATTACAATAATTACAGTAATTAAGAGCTTCCATGTCATCAAACCTGGATATTACAAAATTATGTGGGTGAATTTAATTTCTCTGTGTTCATTGCGGGTCCAGTAAGCGCTTCCATGTTTTTCCAAAAGATTCGCTACTGAATTTGCCTACCGGTAGACAAAAAATTCCCTCTTCAATTCTATTCCGACTTGTGTTCATTTAGTTTAAAGATATCCTAGCAGAAGGCCTTGTGCATTGCCATTGATATATATATATATATATATAAATCGGCCACATTAAAATTACCTTCTGGGGAGGTCCGTTTGATATCCAAAAACTGCTTGTTCAACTCTTTGACAACATGAAAAAACCAAAAGCTCTGCCCTCCCTCTCTATCTATCCAAGGGATGGAAGGGCAGAGGATATATATATATATATATATATATATATATATAATAAAATAAAAAATATATAATATACATTCGAGCAGCTCGTCGATCTTTCGATAGAAACTTTTCAATATTCGAATTTCAAACAAAACATAATCGAGCTATATTTGAAGCTCGAACTCGAGCTCGAACGAGTCGAGCTTTTTTCGAGCCGAGCTCAAATAGCTCGAAAAAAGCTCGACTCGTTTGCAGCCCTAATCATATGTATACAATTGTTATTATTTATAATTGTTGTTATTGCTTAATCATATAGTTCTGGATGCTTCAATCTTTCTGGGAGATTTGTATTGTTATGTAATGCTTGAATCTTCCTTACTTGATTCTCGTAAAGACATTTATGAATATGTTGTATTCAAGCTTTTGACCCGAGCTATATTCGAGCTTTTTTAAATTTGAACAGGCGAGCCGAGCTAAATTCGAGCTTTAAAAACTTGATTTAAAAAAAATAATAGCTCGCGAGCCGAGCTCGAGTCAGTAAATTTCCTTTCGAGCTCGAGCTCAAGTTTTGTAGCTCGATCGAGCTCGAGCCCGAGCTCGAGCTTGGAACATATTTTCCTTAACGAGCCGAGCTTTACAAAAGCTCGGCTCAACTCGGCTCGTTTGCAGCCCTACTCCCAATGGTTGAAGCCCTACCCAGATTTTTTTTTTGAAATTTGTTTTATTTGTATTATATTATTTAAATTATTAGAAATAAAATTATATTAACGCCCATTTTTTCTCGTGATCTACAAATAGACATGACTTTGCTCTCATTTCACCACACTTCAACTTTGACCATTCTTGTTGTATTAAACTTCGACCTGGTAGTAATCTGAATCCCACTAGAGTTCGAATTACTATGTGCTGTTTTAGGGGTGTACATAAAAAATAACTCGCCTCATGACTACCATACCGACGGTTAGCGTTTTAAAAAGCATCATGTTAAAAAATAGTTACCCGCCTTTAGGCGGGTGGGCGGTTGGAAACCACCTACCCGCCCAACCCGCCCGCCTATATATGCATATATGTATTTTTTTTTATATAATAGATTAATAGTACTCCCTCCATTTCAGAGAAAGTGTTACATTTTGACTTTGGCCATCATGCTTGAGTTTGACAAATTACTCATAACGATAATAGTAAATAATTTAATAAAATCATATAATAAAAATTTAATTACTAAATTTTCATTATATAATTTTAATAATTTATTTATTAATATCGTTAAGAGTAAATTAATGGTCAAACACGGAAACGATTGACCGCAGAATAAAATGTAACACTTTTTCGAAATGGAGAATAACTAACAAAAATCCAACTCCACTAGTTTTCGCTCAATTCTTTCCATCATATCTCTCTAGTATACTGTCTTATTGGATTTGCATATCTATTAGCTTTGAATTATTTCTTCCTTATCATTTTTTCACATTGCTTAGCCTTTTCCATCAAAGGATCAGATGACCGAGGGAATATTGTTTTGCTTCTTGGCATTAGTTTGCAATCTTAGTTTTTGTCAGGACCTTCATAATTTAAATACTCATGGACTTATATTTGGAATTTATGTACTTAAGTCACTTGTATTAAAGCTTCGAATTATGTTTATGTTTCCCTTACTGTTGTGGGTTAGTTTATTAAGCTTATGAAGTCTAATGTCTCTTTCTTTAATGCGTCATATATGTCCTTGTTTTGATGCGTTAAACCGCCAATCCGCCCGCCTCAAGTAGTCAACTGACCCAAGGTTGAGAAAAATCCACCCATGATTAATGATTTGGCCTACCCGTTATAGGCGGGTCGGTTAGAATTTTGGTAAATAACCGCCCGCGTACAGTTGTTTCTATCTTTTGTGTTTCATGTATCCCAGTGGGATTTATTAGTCCTTGTTGCTGATTTTTGATTTCTTTGCAGGATTGTGTATCCCTTTAGCGTCAATGTTTGTTGGTATGTGATTTTCTTTTAATTATATGGTATTTGTTGTTTTTATGATTTCAATGAATACAATTGTACTTGTTAAACACATGTGGAACTAATATTACAAACATATATAAACCAATACAAAGTACAAAATGCATAAACTTAAATGGGTGGGGTGATTTGTGGTGCCGATAAAAGTCAAACCAACAACGCTTACATGTCGCAACCTCCATGAGGTACCCGCACCATCACAACGGATGTCTTTAAACACGATAGAGGTGGAGGTTTTGGATAATTTTTCGGACACTGACATGTATTTCTTGAACAATTGTTGGAGTTCAAATAAAAGTGGTTCTCCAACAACATAGCACCAATCAACATTATTATCGTACGTATTTCAACCCAAACCCTATAGTAAATTACATTTTCGACCAACCATTCATGACTAAACATTGCAGTTTTGGCACATTGTCTGACCAAATTTACTTTCAAAAGTTTGGAATGAAAATGTTGTTATGTGTCTCACCACTGTTTTTAAGAAATTAAAAAAATTATTGTTTGTTGTGGGAGATAGAAATGATAAAGAACGAAAATGTAAGAGTGATGGATAATAAAATAAGAATGATATTGCTTAGTGGGGTTTATTTTTTTACTATGAGAAAGAGTTTATATTAACGGGACATTTATAAAAGGAAAGTGAGACACGTTTAGCGGGATGCAAGGAGTAATTTATAAATGTGGTTATTTGTTAGGAATATTTGTTTAGATTTTGATCAGCAATCTTAATGACTTATCTTAGCTCAGAAAGTTAACTAGTACTTTTAGTTCATTTGAACACTGTAAAGGAGGGAGCTTACTGAGTATGTTAGGCTAGCTAATCTTGTATAGGATGTTAGGTCTTTTGAATGTGATTTTTATACCTTTAATGAAGACCAAGAAGCAAGCATCCAGCAGGAGGACATCAAATTTGAAGATCAACTCAACTGCACAAGACTGCTGAGGACAAGAAGAAAGGTCTCATCGGATACCTTGGCTCTGATACCTTGAAGAAGCAAACGTCTTTCAATGACAAGTTTCACTCAAAACAGGCTTCTGAAGACAAAAGGAAACTGAGAAAGGATTGTGTAAAGGCTCAGGAAGCTTGCACATATTCGTTGAGACTACAGGATAAAATAGTACACTGCATTAATGACGCAGACATAGTTGTCTGAATAAAAGAGGAAAGTCTCTGCAAAGAGACAAAGCTCATTGTAGTACTATTTCGGATATCAATAGTTTGAATCCCATAGTGCCTATACTATTCAAACGGGAAGATTTTCCACTATAAATATCACCACTTAGAATGTTTGAAGAGACACACAACGAACTAAACTTTCAAGCATACAAGTTCAAACCTATTTGCTAACTTTTAAGCTTATTGTTACGACTCAAG
Organism: Plantago major; assembly: GCA_026545765.1. Lineage (NCBI taxonomy): Eukaryota > Viridiplantae > Streptophyta > Magnoliopsida > Lamiales > Plantaginaceae > Plantago > Plantago major. The sequence continues at coordinate 133,586 of JAIFAC010000079.1, forward strand.
CTCCCAACTTCTAAGTAGCTCACAAGTTCTATGTCTTGAACTTCAACAAGCCTTGCATACTGTGAAGGAGTTAAATCACAAGAACAAAGTTGCGACTTAATCAGTGATTCATTCTCTTAAACAAGTAACAAGCCTTGGGTCAGTAAGAACAACTTCCATACTTTGAGGAAAGTATTAAGGAATATTGATTCTCCAAGTTCTAACTAAGTAACTAAGAAACGTTACAAAGTTGAACTTACTGTGACAACTCTATAACCTCAAAAACACCAACAGACGTATTAAGGAAAGGATTTAGCTGAGAAAATCTAAAGTGCTAACCTATCTGGGCAGAGGAGGTACTCGGCTAATGAAGCTAAGGATATATAATAAGTGAATCAACACTGATGTAGTTTCGAACATTGTTAAATGTAGATATAAATCAAATTGGATTTGTATAGAGTTTGAATTAATGTATTTTAAAGATATAATAAGTGAATCGTTGTGCACAATTCACAATTCAAGTTAAAATCATCCATTCAGTTTACTTATTCAATTTCAATATAGTGCGTACATGTGTCACTCTTTAAGTACTCCCTCCATCCCACAACAAATGTCCTGTTTTGACTTTTTATAGTCAACGTTTTCCAACTTTGACTCCGATTTAATTTTAAACCGTTAATGTAAAATGTTCAATTCAATTATATAATGAAACTTTAGGAAGTAAAGTTTCAACTAAAGTTTCATTATATAATTGAATTGAACATTTTACATTAACAGTTTAAGATTAAATCGGAGTCAAAGTCAAAAACTTATTATAAAATCAACATGACATTTGTTGTAGGACGGATGGAGTATAACATAAGAGGTTCAAATCCCAGTGACGTGATTTTTCCCCTTATATTTATCATATCTTTTTCCCAATGATGAGTTGTGCAATTAAGTACTTAACTTAAGTTAGATTGGACTAATTTACAATCTATCTATATAATACATTAAGCAAAAAAGGTTTGGAGTCATTCTAGGCTATCCACCTCATTTAATTACTTGGCAAATCCCTATTTTGTGATTGGTCAATTCATTTGCTTGGTTGTCAAATTCTTTTATTTTGATTGGTCCAAATTATTCCATATTGATGATAGCATGATGAATTGGATAAAAATCTTAATTAATAAATGCAATATAATTAAATCGGACCTAAAAGAATAATTTTGATGTTCAAATTTCATACAAGTTTTGCTATCATTAACAAACATTGCGCGCGAAGCTATTAGATACTTATAGAGTTCCAATTAGCATTTTGCTAAAAAAAAAATTCTCAAAATATTATTATTAATTACTTATATGAAGAAACCTGAGGATGACTGATGTTTTCAAGTATAAATATAATGTTTTAAATAATACTAATAATGTTTTATAAATTAGCCTTCAATTCACCGATATTTTTAATAAAAACTTCTAATATTTCTGATTGTAACTATAACTGTAATTAAACATAAAAAAATTCAATTCACCAATATTTTTAATAAAAACTTTTAATATTTCTAACACGAATATTTGTCAGTCCCTTTCAATTACTATATACTTAAATTTAACTACTTTATAAATGAATCTTATTTTCAAATTCTATAATTTTCAAATATATTAGTGTAGTTGATAATTTAAGTCACTATATTTTATAATCACACTATTGAGTAGATAAATTTGGTTTGTTATTGTCGCATGGTAATCTAGGAAATATTTTAGTCGTCTGGATTTCAACCCCAAGAGAATTTAACTCTTGGGGTTGGACACATAAGTCTATGAAAAATAATAAATAAATTATTATTGAAAATAAATAAGTAAAGTAATAAGATTGTAGACACAACCTATGAGATGATATCCATCTATACCTGATTAATGTTTTTACAAAAAAGTAACCATCTATACCTTTAGAGAAATTGCTACAACCGCTCTATATAACATCATGATCAACAGAAGTAATTAACTATGATTTTTCATATCAGTTAGTTTTTGCTTTCATTGAGGTGATGAGAGGTTTTAAGAGTGAACTATATAAATAAATAGAATAAATCATAAAATGTAATGTTAAATAAGTAAAAGTATCAGAAATACTTCATATAACAACTTTTTAGGTGATTTAGTAGTGATTTTTAGCTAAAATTAATTTAAGAAGATCAATATTTAAAGTTATTTTTCAGAGAGAAGGGATATAACATTTGCCGCGCCTACACTTTCTCATTCCAATATAATATAGTCACTTAATTAATGTTATTCCCTAGCTACTTCCAAAACAAATAACATATTTGAGTTTTTATAAAAGTTTAAGGTCGATTTTAACCATAAATTACTTATTTATTATGTTGGAAAAAAGTTAACTAAAATTATATGTTTACGAAATTTATTTAGTGCACTTTCACAATATAATTTATATTAAATATTTTTCTGATAGGATATAAGAGCAATTTACGATCAAAATCAACTTTAAAAAAATCTCATGCTTAAATGTTGGCAATTTATGGTCAAAGTCGAACAAAATAATTTCTCATGCTTAATTATTGGCAATTTATGATCAAAATCGACTACATCAGGCATTTGTAGCAATTTTTCTAAAATGTAGCTCATGCTTAAATAAATGTTAAATAGCAAAATATATCAAGTCAAATTCTTATAAAAGTCATGTTTTTCCTGAATTGAAGAAAATATTAGCTCTCCACCCCAGGTGTATGGCATAACCATCCAATTTGCACTTATATCATATGGTCTTTCATACTAATATACCTCCTCCACCCCGATTTCAACTTACCGTGTTGACTTTTTTGGGTCAACATTTGTCAATTTTAATAAACCTCAAATTACTCTCAAACTATAAAGGTAAATGAGTTAATCATATAATGAACATTTAATTAAGAAGTACTAAGATTTTATAATACGAGCCGAGTACCCTACCCAACCTCGATGGATTGGATTCAAATGCAGCCGGATCAGACTTTCAAAACTCCTTCCTAGTTCACTTGGGCACGATTTGGGCTTGGGCCTAGCCTACGTAATATGGTCGGACCTTCAAAAGTCTTCCCAGTCGAACCCATTATGCGATATTTCATGAAGTACGTGCATTTGAGGAGGCACTCATGTGAAGGAAAATCGCTCAATAGGAGTTTAAGGGATGCCATGAATTGTCCACGGGAGCCTTTATGTGGGTTGGACCGCCTTCGACTTAGCATTTAGACATATATTGTTTGTCGTTCCAGGGGGTTGTAGATGTCGCATGTTCTTTCAGGATTTGTGACAAATGTGATATGTTTAAGCTTACAATTTACATGCAACTGCATGTATTGTAATTTATATTTCTTTTATATTTATTTTATATTCAATCTGTTTCTTCTTTCTAATGTCATATTAAAATCATTTCTATATTGTTCGTCATATATCGAGACTCAAGAGATGCAAGAATTTCTTTGTGGATATTTTAAGTCGGTGTGGGATGTTGGGGAATAAAACTTATTAAATGATGGCATGATTAATATCAAGATTCTCGATAATACACTTACTTGGGAAATAAGTAATCATATTCCAACCATTATGATAGCACATATATTTAGTTATTGGAGCATTTAACTGATCATCACTTGACTCAAAATATTTCTCATATTGATTTTTCTCTTGCATCGACTAATGATGTAGTTGATGAGATTAATAATCAATTTGTTATGCCGAAGATTTCGATGAATTTGTCACATGCTTGGCGGGATATCATTACAAAGATGGATGGTGTTGAAAATAGGCCATCCAAAGTGGTCCGAGATCACGAGGCATGTCGAGAGTCTTGGCTTAAGAGCTGAAGATAGGCCATATATAATATGTCGAGTATTCCAGTTAAATCTATGAGTTAATTGGGGATCTAAAAGATAGACATATGTTCGAGTAAGTTTTATGCATTTGTCTATTGTACATTTCATTTTATTATATTATATGCTCCCACATAATTTTGCAACATAATTTATAATAAGTTAATTGATCATGTGTGCCTAATTATATTATCGACGCACAATATTTTCATCCCCAAGATGTTGTTGCACCCAATGACATAGTAGATGAGAACAATCAATATGATATGTTACAAATGCACGATAATTGTGTTAAGTGCTTAAATGAATAACATAAATATGATAGATGATACTACTCTTTGGATTGGAATAGGCCTTTAAATGGGTTAGGGTCCATCCAGTTGAAACATTTTAAAACACGACGGTTGGAACCCGTAAATATCAAACGGGTCCTCAACCTGTACCCATCCGATAATTGTTAATTATCAACGGGTGCGTGTTTAGAAAATGAACACGTTCAACACGAATAAAAATAAAATGCAAAAGTATAAATCACAATTAATCCGGTGGATAATCACATCCTATGGTGCAATTTATTTTGGGAGAGTCACTAACATCATTTGTATTACATCTTTCGGTGATTTTATTTGTGCCTCCAAGTATTTTTATTTTATCAATATAGATTTTAACATGTCGAGTGATTTTTTAGTGGTGGGGGTGGTTTAACGTTCGCATTTATCGTAAAAAAAATTATTTTTTGTTTAAGGACCCACCCACCCCTATAAAAATTTATTATTACACTACAAGAGGGTTGTGTTTTATCGAGTTGGATCATGGTTTACTGGTATGGAATGGGTGAGGTATATACTCGATCGTGGGACAAATAAACTTTATTTGAATGGTACGTGCGAGTTGAATGGGTTTGGTAGAACTCGACCCGTTTAAAAGACTTGATTGTGTGCCTTATCATAGATCGTGCTAAAGATCGAACTTGATTGTGTGCCTTATCATAGATCGTGCTAAAGATCGAATATAAGATCATACACTTTTAAGGAATATTGTATTTGCTATAAAGTTCTGCATGGCACGGGATTGAGAATCACTACTACTCTTAGGAAGCATATATTTTTTCACTATACCCGTCGAGTCGACGAATACATAACTAGTATATAAAAAGAAGATATTTACAAGCCCTCTAAGCATAGCCATGTGTCATGCTGACGTGGCACTATCGAGCATTCCTATTAGTCAGATTTTTTCCTAAATGTATTTTGATTGGTTGTTAAAATTTTAAATTTGGTATGTTGATTGTGGAATATTTTAAGTAGTTAAGATATAGTGCACCATATAATTTTCATGATTTATTTTTAGTATGTTGAATCCATATATAATTTTTATTTAATCTCATATATATTTATCTACAAAACTCTGAAAAATATTTTGAACATATATATAGATTCACATAACAAGGCGAATCCATAGACACCAAACTTGAATATTTTATTAAATAATTAAATTATTTATATATATTAAATTAAACATTATGTAGGTTTATTAAATGATATAAATTAAAATATTACAAATTTAAAAATAGATCGTTTATTAAATAATTAATACTCCCTCCATTTATCAAAGAAATCAATATTTATTTAGGTGTCCGATTACAAATGGACACTTTAAAAATTAAAAATAAAGTAATGTATTGGATTAAATAAAACCCATCATCTTATGAACATTTACGTGAATTCTCACATGTTTTCTACTTTTTACTCATTATTTATTCAAATATTACCTTCTATCTTATAAACTCACTATATGGAACATTTTAAATATAAATGTCAATTTATATATATTGAGTTTGTTATGATTGAAAATTAACATATTAGATCATTAATGCATTATTTTAAGGATAAAATAAGTAGTTCGGTAAAAGATCTTTAGGTGTTCCATAGCCAATTGTGGCAGTAGTTTGGTTGCCGCCTAATCTTGATATCATATTAGCTCATTTTGATGCTACGATTGAGTACGTATAGTCTACATAGGGTTGTATTGATGTTGTTGCTAGGGATAAACGGGGCAAATGTTATTGCTTGGCATCAAAGTTTGTGTCTTATGATTTTTTTAGAAGGTGCGGAAGGTTTAATTGGTTCAAAATTCTGAGTGGCAACATGTAGTTAATTAAATGGGATTTCTCTTCGTTGATTAAATCACTTAAGTCGACATATTATAGATTTGCGTCTTCTTTTTTTACATTATAGAAGGAAGGGCATTTGATGTAGAATTTTGTCCATTAGCAGTCGCTATGCTCTAATTTTATTTTTGATTTTGCATGATCAATCTTTCGAGCTATTTTTTTAATTATATATTTGATTTCAAACAACACCTGGATGTTGAAAATTTTCCTATATTCTCAGCTATTATTTTTACTTGTGAAATGTGACGCATGATTGTAACCTTTATTTATTTGATGAACATGCATAGTTCTTGCTTGGAATTGATTACATTAGAAATCTCCTGATGGATAACAAATCGTCTAAATCGAATAAGCAAGCGTTTACTGTCTCAAGATTAGACTCCACGAAATGGAATAAATTTGAATGATAGTGTAAAGGTTCAAAACTATACTATTTTGAAAATATATTCTACATGCATTAGTTGTTTGTCCAGTAGGTACTCAGTTCATATAACTTTTCTATCATCCGTGCACAATAACATCTTAGCATTTACTTCAATAGATGGAAATAGACAAGGAAGTCAATAAGCGAAAAGGTCCTTATTGCTTTAAAATAGGTGGCTAAAATGATCACAAGATTGGCTCACTCTTGCAACGAAGGACAAACTCAAAAATTAGTCAACGTTACATACATGACACTGAACATGGAATTGGCAACATGAGCAATGCTCTCAGGTGCGTTTCTTTACACCTCTACACTCAATTTTATGCATCTTTCACACATTTCGTTTCAAACAAATCATCGTTATATATTATTTAGTATCCATTAGAATTATGTATCTTTGGACGATAAATAATTTATTTTATTATTATAGTAAAGCCAAACCAATGAAGTTGTCTGCGACATTGATCAAAACTATGGTGGGAGAGTACAATCCATATGCAAAAGTATACAAGATGGCCAGAGATCACATCTTCCTTGATAATGTACGTGAGGTAGGCCTTCAACTTATTGCAAGGCCTTGAGGGATGGCGAACTTACAATTTGCCCTCTTGCATCGAGTAATGCTATAGTAGAAGGTGATGTCGATAACTTACATGCAAAAATCATATTATGGTTGAGATGATGAATGGCGACTTGAAGCACATAACTAAGTTTCTTCGATCTTTGCCTTATTTTTCAATATCCACTACTTTTCGTCCATGGAGAAGACATATGGTATATCAATATTCATAATTGTGAGTAAGATGCCAAATCTTATTCTAAGGGAGTTCTTAGCTTTCCGGATACAAGATATGGAGAATGAAGGTCGTCAACTCACATACTTAGTAGGACGTCTTTATTATAATTCATTGTTGATTCTAGAGGAGATATTATATTTTGAGGACTTTATACTCCGTTTTGAGAGCTAGAAGAGAATCTGATTCTCCAATGAATTCCATCGGTATCATATCATTGATGCTTCGAGGTCCGAAGCTCAATCAAGATTCGATATACCATTGGTATGCATTAAGATTAAGCTTTGATTCTAATGCATACTTAAGGAAACGAAGGTTATTATATGGGACGAGGCTACAGTGACCAATATGCATTGTGTTGAAGCGCTTGATAGGAGTTTGGGGGATTTTATGCATCGACCATCCACACCATTCGGGGGTTTGGTTATTGTATTTGGCGGATACTTTAGACATATACTGTCAGTGGTTACGGGAGGGTCTAGATCTGACATTGTTAATGCAACAATATGCTCATCCAAAATTTGAAATTCGTGTGAGATCATCTTACTTACAAAGAACATGCAACTACAGATAACTAAATGTTTGTTTCACTTATGGTATTTTTGATTTTACTAATTTGTATCTTTCTTTATATTCTGTTAAGTGTGTTTTGTATTTTTTAAGCTGGTACGTTAACAACCGAGCATGAGACGAGAGAATTTTCAAAGAGGATACTATGGGTTGGTGATGGAGTTGTCGGCGGTGATAATGATAGTGAGGTTGATATCAAGATGCTAGAGGACATTATTTTTCAAGATGTGGTGATCTATTCCTACCATGGTTCAAAGCACATATTCGTCCTTACTTGAGCAGTAAGATTATGCATGATTCTTATGTAACATGTCTACTCAAAGAAACAAAGCTTATTATATAGGACGAGGCTACAATGGCCAATATGCATTGTTTTGAAGCATGTGATAGGAGTTTGAGAAATGTTATGCATCGACTAGCCACACCATTCAGTGATTTGATTATTGTATTTGGCGGAGACTTTACACAAATACTTTCAGTGGTTTCATGATGGTCTAGGTATGATATTGTTAATGCAACAATATGCTCATCCAAAATTGGGGATTCATGTGAGGTCATAAGACTTACAAAGAACATCCAACTGCAGGTAACTAAATGTTTGTTTCACTTATTGTAATTTTGACTTTAGTAATTTGTATCTTCCTTTATATTTTATTAAGTGTGTTTTGTTTTTTTACGATGGTACATTAACAAGCTGAGATTAGAGAGCGAGAGAATTCTCATAGTAGATACTACAGGTGGTGATGGAGTTGTCCATGGTGATAATGAAGGTGAGATTGATATCAAGATGCCAGAGAACATTCTTATTCAAGAAGTGAGTGACCCTATTCCTACCATGGTCCAAAGCACACATCCGTTCTTACTTGAGCATATATCTAATACATATCTTGATCCACATTATTTCCAAAATAAATTAACATATATCTAATCCATATCTCTTATCATGAACTTAATTCATTATATTATTTTATATATGTTAATTTATTTTGCGTAATTTATATTTTCAAAGCCTTTATTATTATTATTATTATTATTATTATTATTAGATCGCATTTCCACATAACTCCCATTTGATGCTCAAATATCAAACGCACATCAACATGGAATACTGTAATAGCCATCGGCCAATACTGCATCTCTTCAAGTATATATTCAATGGATTCAATAAATTTTTTTTATTTTCATTGATCAATAAAATTGGTTTAAGGTCATGAGACATATTGACTTTTGTTTTGTGTCTACATGCAAATCAATGTGGATGATATTAGATTCCCTCTGCATTATACAATTTATGTTGTTAAACAATTGTAAGCAATTTGGAGAATGAGCAGTTTGTTCCTTTAAAAAAATGGTGAATGCATGCCAGAGTCATCGACAAAGCCAATGTCAAACAATCGCAGTTCTTGCAGTGGTTCGAGCTAAACAAAATAGATTCTCGAGCCCGAAAGTTGACTTATGCTAAAATCATCGCTATCATTGTTGGAAAAACGAGCATAAAATATGGTCCGTATGTAAACAAAGAAACAAGGTTTCGGTATAATGGTGTTGATTGTTTTGTGCATGAATATCACAAGGATGCATGTGAATCTATGGGCCTCTTATTCAATGATGGAGAGTATATTAGTGGTTTAAAATGGGCAAGTCCATGGAATTTGCAAGTTTTGTCGTCACCTTTTCATAACCATGTTGTTATCACGCGGCATGTCGAGGCCTAAGGAAGTGTGGAACAAAACATGGAATTTATTATGAGACGACATTTAATTTTACACAATCAACAAAAGTTACTTAGCAATCCTGGTACAATAAATTTAAAGACTATATTACCCATTCCCACATCCAATCACAATTAGTTAACATTTTGTATGTAATTGTCATTTAACGATGGAGAACTCTCCATCCAGGTTTGAAACTAACTGATGAACAAATAAAAAAATATTACTATTATGCAAGTAGAGAAGTTACAGAAGAAAAAATGCAACAAAATATATAAAATGCCCTTGCAGGATGCTCAGTTAATTTGACGATATGCCCGTGCCGGATGAGTCTGTTATATAAAATGCTACAAATCCATCCATTGTGTATTAGATGTTCTATGTTAGTGTTGCAATGAGCATAACACGATGGTTTATGCCCATAATTGACTGATGGATAACGTGCCATATGAAATTATGTCTATTGTCGATGGTTAAATGGCGAATTATTCTTCTTATACATCTACGGAGGACCACAAAAACCTTTATATGGAGAACGATGTGCTCGATTTGAGGGCTAGAAGATATTGTACTTCCGATTCGTCGGTGGGATTGCATCACTCCTTTATTAAGGTAGGACGGTAGTCCGGCATATTCGAGGTTCAAAATACCATTGCAAATCACGAGGAATATTGATCAAACTAAAGGTTGGGTGTATGATAATGCTTATGAGGAATATTGATCAGACCTTCGAGTTGTACAATGGAAGACTCATAGTTACTAATCTTGAGAAGCATATCATCGAGGCAATGATATCTTGAATCAACAGCGTGCAAAGGTTTTCATTAGGAGGATGATGGTGAGCCACCGGCGAGATGAAGTTCCCTATATCAATTGCTATGACCATAAATAAGAGTAAGGGACATTGTCTCTCACACGTCGGCATCTACCTCCCCTCACATGTATTCAACTACGGTCAGTTAAATGTTGCTCTTTCTAGAGTTACCACCGGGAAGGAATTTAACGTAGTAATTTGCAACGTAGAGGGTAACTCGAGAGTTACATATGGCACGACAACAAACATAATTTATAAAGAAGTGCTCGACAAGTTATGAGTTGATTTTATCTTTTATGTGTATTTTATAATGGTGTGTTCAATTTCGCTATTTTACATTAATTATGTACTTTTCTACAGGTAGGGGTGATTTGCGATACAATGTTGAAGCGATTAGACCATGCATTATGTTACCTTGCAGTTTTATATGTTTCTCAACTTGACATGTTATTACAAATTTATTCATTTTTTATTTTAAATTTTGTGTCCATGCCCCGTCGAGTATCGACGGGCCATTAACTAGTATATATTAAGAAATATACTTTAAATACAAAACACCAATCTCTTTCTCTTTCTAAAGTCTACGACTACTACTACTTCATTCATGTTTTTGTATCATCTATTCCATCCCTATTCCGTACCAAATGAGGGGCATAATTATTCCGTTTCCCCTTGGGGAATTTCTTTTAGTGAGTAATTCTGCTGCATTCCAGAACCTATATGGCCGAAGTTCGTATCTTCTGGCCCGCTACCCTACCTTATTTGGACGGATATGCGAAAATTCCATGACTTCTACACTATATAAGCAATGCCTAGGTCACTCAAAATCATACCCCTACTTCTCTCAAAGTAAAAGAAGATACGAGAGAAGAAAAACCCTAAATCAGGAACTCTAGCCGTCATAACCATTGAAGAACGAAGAACTCAACCGTCATCAACAATCAAATTCTTTCTTTTTCTTTGCATTCTTATTAGTATTATGAAGTTTACTACTCCTGCTATGATAGTAACTAAACCATTTCGTAAAGGCGAACCGCCAAACTCTATTGTGTTACTCATTATATTCTTGATATATTTGATGGATTAGTTTTAAATATAATATGTGGTTGTGCTATATTTTCATATTATATTGATATGTTATGGTTTACCCCAGTGACAAGGTGACTGTTGGTGAAACGTGGGGTGTCTTAACTAACTATGACTTAGTCCATAGATACGTATCCTGACGACCAAATAGAAAGCAGTTACCTTGTTTGAAACTAAGTAGTTGTGATTAACACAATACAAGGGAGGTTGGGGATCATTTACATTGTCAACCATATGTTTAAACCTTTAGTCTTTTTTACGCTTTTGCTATTATATATAATATGTTTACGTTTCTGTATGTTTTCAACGCATTAAACTGATTTGTTTCACAACAACCCCAAAGATTAATTGTTTACAATTATGTGCTTTAAATTTAGACTTGTCAACTTCATCTTGATTTAGTGCCTATGCCAAGTATCCGTGAAACGACACTCCAAGTTAACGTGCTATACTAATGATTGGTTCGTGAATTTGTAGGCTTCCGACTTTATATTTAACAAAACTTTACTTGTGATTAGTGAAGCGTTTCACTTCAACGAGATTTGTTTAGTCAAACATCCGTCATCAGGAAACAATATTAAAAAATAACAATGCTAAACTCTCAAAGTCACTAAACTATAATCAGAAGTAAACTTTAAAGGATTTCCCATATAATCACAAAATGCCATCAACAGGGTCACTTGTAGTGCTAATTAACATGTCACACGCGTGTTCTTGAATTCTAGTTAAATGATATGTGAATCAAATCTACAATACTCGATCTAGGTAGAGTGTTCAATTATATCGTGGCAATATGATTTAGTGCGGAATGGACCACGCAAATATTATGGTAGAATTAACATAAATGAATAGAATTCACCCCTCTCTATAAGCTTAAGCGTAACTTTTAATATGCGGTTGAAATTATATCATGGTATAAAACCTTTGGCTCACACCTAACCTGGATCCGAATATACATGGAGACAAACTCCGTTCGATATTAAATTAATTTTCACTCGAATAACCTCATGACCAAATAGTTGAAAACCATCCACGAGTGAAGTAGAGTATTGGAAAATTAATATAAATAAATAGATTCCACACATCTTTATAAGTCTCAGCTTTTAGATAAGATCCAATTCTATCACCTGGTCACTTAATTTATATCGATCAAGTTAAATGAGGAACTTTTGCATAGTAACTTTTGAGAGAGTTGTCGTCTCTTGGAGAGACGGGATAAACATCACTATTTTGTTACAAACATTACAAGAAGGTAACATAAGTATAATGTGTTGGAAATTTATAGAAGAGCGGCAATGTATTGAAGATATACATAAGTGAAGTAACATGTAAGAGAACAAATTAGGGACTGCTGCGGTGAGAGTTGGCTCTCGGTCCTTAAGACAAATTTGCCCCGCTTAGACTACGGTTGCAATTAGCAACATGTCTCCCAAGATTACACAACATGTGAATCTGTAAGCTGGCACTTGAAATCACAGATTCGAGTGGACTATTGCAATATGGAAAGACAGGCTTAAAAGAAGAAGAGAAGAAAGAAGGAGAGAATGTGAATATCTCTTGTTGTGTATATAAAATCTAACTATGGACCTCTATTTATAGTTTTGTAAAGTTGTGACCAAAAGATGCAATTGTTGAACAAAAGGCTTCTGGTATCTGGTACCGAATATATATGTACTTTTGTAAGATACAATCATTCACTAAAAGACATATTGTTCCAGTGGCAACACTTGCCACTTTAGGCGCCCAGGTCATGGGTTCGACACCCACCTGGACCAGCTTTTCAGTATTTTTGCATCTTTTCGTGTACAAATGCACCCCTTGCAAATTACACACTTCAACTCACATTCTTTCCCAAAAGCTACATAGCCCAACTGGAAAGGTGCATCTATCGGACGAAATTGGTCATGGGTTTGACTCCCCTTTGAACCATTTTCTCCAATTTTTCACCTTTTCACCTATTCTAGCTCCTTCTTAATTTTAACTATGTGGAACTATTTCCACTCCAACTCTTTGATTTTCCATAACTAGTACATCAACCAACACACTTTGAGCATTAATTACTCTTTCACAATTGAATTTTAGTAATATTTGTTCAAGTGTCTTCTACTACTATAGTAGACAATGCACGTTCCAGAAACCTCTGTTTCCGACGTGTGCGGCCCCATTTGGTTGAGATACAAAGTCATAGACAAGCCACTCTTGGTTAGATAAAATTCCAACAATCCCCACATGAAAGAGAATTGATTCTCACAGCACATCAGAGTGCTCCAGCCTTGAATTTCCAGCGGAAAACTTATTGCATAGAGAACGATAGCTTTCGCTTTGAATCTTCCCCTAGTAGAGTACCATCGGATTTACTTGCCAACCGGCGAACGTGATGTCTTGAACTAGTCGGTGTTTTGTGTAAACCAAGACAATTATACCTGCATAATAATTCCCCTTATTGTTTCGTTCCAGGTTTGTATGTCCATTAAAGGCCTTGAACACCCTTGGATTCTTAAGTGTTTTAGTTGAAGTGGCCAAACTTCATACACTTAAATAGGTGATCTCCTTCTAAGAGCATCCTGCCACTGATGCTCCACTCAAAAGCTCTAGACAATCATTAAGAGTTCGGTGACTCATCCTCCGCCCGATACGGCAGTAACACTTAATGTCTATCGCGGGAACAGCCTAATGGAGTATAACTCCTAAGTGCTCTTACCTCGAAGTACAAAACTTCACGAGGCGCTCAACTGGTCCTTTACAACTTCGTTTTCCACAGTGAACCAAATTCTTGGGATCTCCAGTCAGTATGGTTGGGTTACCGCTGTAAATTTCCTTTAATTAAATGGGTCTTAGGCCCATTCCTTAGCAGGGAAGATTGTTTGATCCTTTAGGTATTGCTTTTGTTTAGCGGATCCACATGTTATCCTTTGATTTCACATAATCAATAGTGATAACCCCCCTTAAAGATCAACTGTCAAATGGTCTTATGTCTACGACTTTACGTGTCTAGACTTGCCATACTGTTCTTGTGCCCTTTTTAAAAATTGACCGACTATCGTAGTGAAACATCACTGAAGGCACATGCTTATCCCAACAAGGGACATCCTCTAAAATTTATAAATTCATTATGCTTCTTCCTATGCTTTTTCCAAAGCAATAAATTCCGATTCCAACGTGGATCGGGCGATGCATCTTTGTTTAGAGGATCTACACGAAACAACCCTTACCATCAGTGGTAAATAAATACCCTCCTGTGGACTTGGTTTCCGTGATATCAGATATCCATTTTTCAATAATGTATCTTCCTGATACTGTTGGATATCTCCCATGGTGTAATCCATAACTCATTGAGTACTTTAAGTACCTTAGTCGATGATGATTAGTCTTCCAGTGTTTATTTATAGGATTACGTGTGAACTTAGCCACCATATTGAATACATGTGCAATAATCAGACGAGTGATGTCCATTATGCACATTAGATTGCCAATTATCCAAGAATATAACACCGACTCTACATGATCACCACTATGCTTGCTTATTTTGATGTGATATGTGTACACAAATCTACATCCAGGCGACATGTATGAACAGACCACGTTAAATATAGCATGGCTCGAAATTCTATAAATGTGGGGAAGGTGTAAAATTCTAAAGGAATTATTCCCGCATTTGGCACTTGATAGTACAAGGGAATTGGTGTGACCAATACACAATTTTGCAATTATGGATACTTGTGAATGTTCTCTCATGGTTGTTTCGAGGTGGAGCAAAGATTTTCGTAAGGAAAATTGGTTGGACTGTAGGTCCAGAATGCGATTAATTCTAATTAAGACCATGTTACTGGCGTGGAATTAATTAATTCAACTACGAGTTCAAATAATGATGGTTTCCAATTAAGGCTATTGGAGGAGCATGGAAAACACATATATTTCTTTGTCTAAACTAAATTATTGTTCAGAAGAATTATGAAAGTTGTAGACATGAAATAGGTTGACTTATGTTGGAGCACGAGTCAAAGCGTTCTTTCTTATCGCTATCAATAAAACAGAGGTTGTCTCAAGTTTGGAGAAACTATGCAGACTTATTGATGCACAAGATTGCTGAATAAGCTTGAAGTCATGAAAAATGACAAGCTATCTGTAATCAGAACAGACCATGGTACTGAGTTTGTGAACCAGTACATAAAAGAGTTTTGTACCTGCAAAGGTATACAACATCAACTATCTTCAGTAAGGACACCACAACAAATTGGTGTTGTTGAAAGGAAGAATAGGACCCTAAAAGAAGCAGCAAGAACAATGCTTGCTGAAACTGAAATAAGTGAAATATATTGGGTTGAAGCTGTTAACACAGCCTGCTACACTCAAAATAGATGTTTGATTAACAAACACCATGACAAAACTCCTTATGAACTTTTGATTGGTAGACCCCCTAGTATCAAACATCTAAGGGTGTTTGGTTGCAGATGTTTTGTTCTTAACAATGGAAAAGAATACTTGAGAACATTTCAACCAAAAGCAGATGAAGGAGTATTTCTTGGTTATTCTCTGAATAGCAAAGCCTACAGAATCTACAACAAAAGAACGCAAAAGATTGAAGAATCTGTTCATGTAGTTTTCTATGAAGGAAACAAGAAAGTACCCTTGAATGAAGAACTCTCAGATAGGTTCAAAGAACTAATGATTAAAGATTCTGAAGAAGAATCCTCAAAAGGAAACAACTCTGTCATTCACTTAGAGGATGACTCTGACGATGAAAAGCAACCATTGCTTAGTAACAACCAGAGAAATTAAATTTCCACATTATGAGACCCACATAAATTAAAACTTGAATTCTAACAAGTACAAAGACCAAAGTCATGTACATTCAATAATACCCCCATGGGAGATGAGTCTTTTCTTCTCAACTAGAGAACGCAAAGCTCTCCTCCCCACATGAACAAAGACTCTCCAAAGTTCAAAAACTTTCAGAGCTTCATTCTATATGGTAGCCTCTAGAGACAATGCTTAGATGATTGTCCTTCGAACATTTTCTGCCAAATAGGCTAGGAAATGCAGTCCTAAGTACTTGTTCTTCCTTGCCCTTTTACGCATCTAGATTCAAACTCATGAGCCTTGGTGTTCTCTTGATTTGAAATCCTAGTTTGCATTCATTCCTCTAGTTTCAATTTCATTGAACAACTAGAATAGACAGGAGTTACAAACAACAGGTTTGATCCTTTTGGGTCAAGGTCCGGACCACTTGGTTCAGACTCAGTTTCCGAACCAAAATTATGTTTAAGGTCAATTCCTTCATCTATGGACAAGGGAAGACATCTCAAATATTTAGCAATCATTGATTCAACGAACCGTTCCCACGTCAATATCATTAATCTTGGACCTAGAGACCAAGAAATTGATATACAATAATATTACTAGCATATCCAAAGAATATGTAGTCCATAGTTCTAGGAACAAATTCCGCTTGCCTTGGGTAAGGTACTTCTACCTTTGCCAACCAGCACCACTAATCTATACTTGAAAGAAGCTAGGCGATCTCTCCATTACTTATATGGAACTGCTATGTTGTTGTGCTTGTGGAAATTATGTGAAGAATTTTGTCATCCATGAGAATGGTCTCTCCCCACAATTCTAGTAAAGTCCAGAATTCAACAACATCCATTTTGCTTCTAACAAAGTATAAATTATATCAATGTCATTGCTATATTTAGCAAACGCACCACAGTACATTTTCCATCTTCACACAAGTCCATCGAACAGAAGGCGATTTTATACAAGTTAATTTCATATTCACATGGTGAGCTGAGTGAACTTCACGGTTGAAGTCGCGTACCGACTTAATGTTCAACGATAATCGAGTCGTGTCAAATTCTTTTCCACCATGGATTAGGTTAACCAACAATTTCCAAGCCTCTACACCACTTTTAAAGTGGACTAAATGCAAGTACCACAATATACCTAGTATCCGTACTTACAAAAAGTTTTTATCTCCATTGCTTTAGTAAATATATTCAACCAATATTTCACAAAGCTCATTAAGTTTCTTAGAACTTAACCACACATTAACGTATCAAGACACTATGCATTCTTGAATTACTATGTGCCAAGAACATGAGAAACATTTGCCCATAAGTTAATATGACAAACCACAATTTAGAAAATTGTCATTCTCCCACATTTGCAAAGATTCAAGATGTTACACATTTAGTGTAGTCTTTTCATATCTGAGAAATATAATTTCTGCATAACAAGACCCACTTAAATGGTACTTGAATTCCCACCTTCCATGGACACAAAGTCCCATGCACCTCCCAATACTAGGGAAGGATTTCTCATGCATTTCATGTATAACAAGTACATATGCATTGAATATGCCAACTTACACAATCATCACACAATATTACACAAACGAAATGTAATAAACTCATCATACAAAACAAACATGGCCACACATAGTTTGTATACCTTTGTATGATTGCAAATAGATGATTGAACCAAAACATGCATATAAAGCAACTTCAAAAAGTAACAGCATGAGAACACATATTGCCTTTAACTCTCACAAGTTTCAGGTTAAAATCACAACAAGTTTCAACATACACGTACTAACAAAGTTATAGAAGTACGGTAAAGCATGCCCACAATGCATCATATGCAACTTCATGTTACATAAGTAAAAATTCCAAAACCAAATGGAAACAACATGACATACTAACACAACGAACTTGTAAAATTAACCAAACATTTACCAAGCACATGGCAATTTAAATGAGAGAAAGGACAAAGCATGTAATTCACAAAAAGCAAAACAGCCAGTTCCCGAACATATAGAAATCGCACCAAGTTTTAAACCAAAGGTTGTGATGATTGAGTGGTATGTTGCTCAAGTGGTTTTGCCAAAGGTTATGGGTTCAAACCCCAACAAATGCAGCATTCCAGATTTAATTTTTCATGGCCCCACATATCAACCAAAATGAAATCGGGCCACACAAAAATTAACCAGCACTTTAACAAAAAAAAAAAAAGAACTAAAAGCGTAACGTTATTAGGGCTCGAGTGAACCACTGACAAAATTAAAAAGAATCTCAGTAACACAAAGGTATCGAACATGACACCCCTCATTTGTCAGCAACTCCTTGTGCCACTGGACCATTGCATCGTTTTCTAGCATACGTGAACAGGTATCTCAAGGATCTTACACGAGATTGGATCCACTTCCATCCGTTTCTGTCTCCAAGCAATGACTCCATTTGTATATCCATCTTCAAACACATCAAACAGAATTTGTCTTAAGTTGTTGGAAATTTATAGAAGAGCGGCAATGTATTGAAGATATACATAAGTGAAGTAACATGTAAGAGAACAAATTAAGGACTGCTGCGGTGAGAGTTGGCTCTCGGTCCTTAAGACAAATTTGCCCCGCTTAGACTACGGTTGCAATTAGCAACATGTCTCCCAAGATTACACAACATGTGAATCTGTAAGCTGGCACTTGAAATCACAGATTCGAGTGGACTATTGCAATATGGAAAGACAGGCTTAAAAGAAGAAGAGAAGAAAGAAGGAGAGAATGTGAATATCTCTTGTTGTGTATATAAAATCTAACTATGGACCTCTATTTATAGTTTTGTAAAGTTGTGACCAAAAGATGCAATTGTTGAACAAAAGGCTTCTGGTATCTGGTACCGAATATATATGTACTTTTGTAAGATACAATCATTCACTAAAAGACATATTGTTCCAGTGGCAACACTTGCCACTTTAGGCGCCCAGGTCATGGGTTCGACACCCTCCTGGACCAGCTTTTCAGTATTTTTGCATCTTTTCGTGTACAAATGCGCGCCTTGCAAATTACACACTTCAACTCATATTCTTTTACAAAAGCTACATAGCCCAACTGGAAAGGTACATCTATTGGACGAAATTGGTCATGGGCAATTTTTCACCTTTTCATATATTCTAGCTCATTCTTCTTAATTTTAGCTATGTGGAACTATTTCCACTCCAACTCTTTGATTTTCCATAACTAGTACATCAACCAACACACTTTGAGCATTAATTACTCTTTCACAATTGAATTTTAGTAATATTTGTTCAAGCGTCTTCTACTACTATAGTAGACAATGCACGTTCCAGAAACCTCTGTTTCCGATGTGTGGAGTCCCATTTGGTTGAGATACAAAGTCATAGACAAGCGACTATTGGTTAGCTAAAATTCCAAGATAATGCAGTGGTGTGACAAGTATTTACAGAAGTTAATTATTTCCGAGACTGATACTATAACAACAATAAGGTCCCAAGATCCGATTCCAGAACAGAATGAACGAACCATAATAGTTTATAACTACTACATAACATTTCCTATTAATTGTTGGCATTTGCCATGTATCAAGAAAGAAAGGAAGAAAAGTACAATTGATCAGTTAATTTGTCTGCAAATCCTTGTGCAGAGCATAGTCCAGCAAGCCCTCTGCCTGGTCCATCAACTGGGGACTTAATCTGAACATAAGCACGCAAAACTCCATTTCATCGAGCGCTCCGTCTCCGTCGATATCTCCCTCCTTCACCATACTCCTTAACTCTTCATCACTCAGATCTTCCAACCCCAATGCGCCCGAATTCGCCTTCAAGCTTTTGAACGTAATCAGCCCTCTGTTTCTGTCCATAAGCAGCCTAAACCCTTTGCACATTTCTCCTATCAATCCTTCCCCACCTAGCTTCTCAGCCATCACAGGCAACATGTCTTCAAACTCATCACTCGTATTTTTCGCAGCCATTGTTAATTTCTTGAATGTTTGTTTTTTTAGTGTGAAGAATGAGATGTGGAGTGAACGTGTTTAATATAGGAGATGATTTGGTAAGGAAAGAGGGAGGGAAATTGAGATATGAATGCCAACTAATGTACAGACAGTTAATTATGGTCGGCTTTGGTTATAGCCAAATGTCACCTAACCAAGGGCACTATCGTTTTAAGGTATGTTATCTTCAAATAATTATTGATATCAATTCAGTTCGAATCAGTTTTGTTCGAATTAGTTTAGTTTAGATTTGATTAGTTGTTTTTATACTATAATTCAGATCAAATCAGTTTAATTAATTTTTTTCAGTTCAAGAGAACCGAGCCTAACTCTTTTATTATAAGGTTTCATGTGATTCTATGTCTCTTTGACCTGCTCAATCAAGATAGGAGAGGAGCTTCCTCGTAGATGTTGGAGAGATTTGTTTACTTCGGTGGCTTTAATAATTCCTTCTTTTATTTCTTGTCGGCTAACATACGGATTGCCTACGTGATACAGAGGCTTCTTATCTGTAAATTGAGGAAACAAAAATAAAATAAAATAAATAGAAACAGATATACGGGCCGGGCCGGGTCGTAACTACTTTTTTTCCCGAAATCTAACCGAGTCGTAGGCGGTTTGAATCGTTACATCCTGACGGGTGATTTTTTTTTGCAAACCATGACGTGCCAGGTTTTACTTAACACGAACAGATTGGTGATTTTTTATATACCCTCTATCTCGAATTCAACTTTCCGCATTTCATTTTAAGACGTCTCAATTTGAACTTCTTGTCTCTTTAATGGAAAATGTATCTCCTACTTTCACTACAAGAATTCTGCTATTTAGCGACCAATCGGTCAAATTTAGCGATGGATAGAGCGTTTCGGCCTATCCATCGTTATTTCCGTCGCTAAATAACGACGGATAGTCTATCCGTCGTTAGTTTTTGTTGACTATAAAATAAAAAATAGTATTTTAACGACAGATAGATTATCCGTCGTTAAATATTTAATTAAAAATGAAAAATAAATTAAATCTAACGACGGATAGATTATTCGTCGCTAAATAGCGACGGATAGCTATCCGTCGCTAAAATGAAATTAAAAGCGAATGACTTCTTCTTCCCCATTTCTTCTCTGTTTCTTTTCTTCTTCTCCCTTCTCCATTTTCGCCATTTGTGAAGTCCGACCAAAACTCCACCATTCCGGCCAATCTTGGACTCTTTTCGAAGCTCGTTCAACAAGGAACTCGGGTGGCCCTTCAATTTCATCCTTCTTCGACTATTTTTCCCGTAATTGAAGGTATTAGTCTAAAACCCTTACTTTTCTAAATTTGGGATTTTTGCTAATTTCGAGCAATTGTATGTTTTTAAACTCATCTACTAGCTAGTATAGCTTATATTAAGTAGTGGGTTAAGTTTAAGGTTGTGCAATTGATTGATTTATTGTAAAATTGATTTGTTAGTATCAAGTTAGGATGTTTGTAAGTATGTATGGTATTTAATTTGATGTTTTGTAATGCATGTAATTTTGAAATTTGGAACGTATTATAATTTACAATGCAATTATAATTAAAAATGCCGAGGGTATATGAGTAGGGTAGATTATGTATATAACTAGTTAGTTGTTGATAATACCAAGTATTTGTGATTTACTATGAGTCAAATGTGTATATGTTTTACATGTAGTTGTATACTAACACATTTTTTCTGTATTTGTTGCATGTTTTTGCAGATGCCGCGACAAAGGAAATCCACCTACCGTCCTCCCCCATGCAGCCAGCCGGAGGGTAGTCGACGAGGAGGGTCAGAGTCAGAGGAGCAGGAGGGTTAGAATAGTCAGAGCAGCCAATCTGCGGTTCCTGAGACCCTACTGAGTTCGAGCAGGGGCTCGACATCGGTCTGGGGTAACTTACCATATGACGGTTGTCCCTTCACCGAAGGAATTGTGGTCGACGCTAAGTGGGATGGGAAGCTTGTGTTGTTCCCGAACGGTAGATCGAAGTAAGTATTATGCATTCCTTTATATAGAACATAACTTAAGATAATTTATGATATCATTGTTGTACTATACTAATTAATATTTGTTTCTTGTATCTTATACATTGATAACAGGTTCTGGCCTCCAGAGGCTAGCACTAAACTCGGTGATATCTTACGGGGCAAGACGGAGATGCCGGGGGAGGGGCCGAGAAGTGGTCGCACATCTCGGACCGGATGAAGGCCGATGTAACGCCCCGAAAATTTCACTAACTTCTAAAAAGACAAGGGCGTTAAACTAATAACAGGAAGACAATATAAAAGCTTTGAGAAGCTGAAATTTGAACAGTTGACTTGCGAAAACACTATTTTTATAAGCAGCGGATAAAAGTACAAGTTTTTGCAAGCTAAAAGTTACAAAACCCCATTTATCCCACTTTCACTCAAGTTGCTGAACTTCTACCCGACTCGGTACTCCACTAACCTCCAGAATCTACAAGAAGGTAACAAATCAAGTGTGAGATAAAACTCAGTGAGGTTCTGTGCTAAGTGAACAACGAATTATGAAATAACGAAGTATGATTTTCAAAATCAAACGAATCATAATATAAAAATAATCGAAGAAAAACATATAACGAAGCGAATAAATTATCGTTGGTGCAGTCAACCTTATCACCCCAATCCAAGCCCTTATCACTCCAGACAGGGTGCTACCACTGTCAAACGAATACGAAGACGAAGACCCTTCCATGGTACAGGGGTGAAACACTACTACTCCCAAAGACCTCGGTGACTTCTGCCTCGCGCTAGGGATAGTAAGCAGAGGAACTTCATGAACAACTCGACAGACACAACTGCCCAAGTATGCCAACTCAGAAACCCCCACCACAATTGCGCACATATCGGTCGAAGCGAATCAGTCAATCGAATCAAACGAAGATCATCATGAATCATATACATATATATCTTTTTAGAACGGAAGCATGAGAAAAAGATTTGATGCAGTTTTCAGAACTTGATTTCATGAGTTTCACAATATTTGAGATGCAATACTATATATATATATATATATATATATATATATATATATATATATATATATATATATATATATATATATATATATATATATATAACATTAAAATAGCTTCTTGTAGTTTAGCAAATATATATATATACTTTTTGGGTAGAACACTCACCTCGAATAGCCTTGTAAATTCAAAGAGACAAAGGACTCAATTCTACAACCACGATTAAAAAATTACTACTTAACAAGCGAAGCAAGAATAATCTATTGCTACCCTTCAGACCCCCGACTCTCTAAAATCAAAACTCACCAAGAAACATATAAAAGCAATTATGCACACATCTATATACATGAGATTCACGCAAAGACGACTAATAGACTTTTAACTATTACAAGGTTCAAACCAAGCTGGGGAACTAATTAGAATAAACTGTACCGATAAAAGTTACAAATAAAATATATAATAGACCACTTATCATACCAAACATAATTAATTAGTCGCTAAACATGTTCAAATATCTTAAAACCAGAACTATAAATTATTTAAAACCAAATAAGCAAGAACTGGTTTATCAATTATCTAGACCACGTAGATGAATCAATGGTAACATATGCTAATTAATAATACCTTCCATGCATAAACAGTAACATTTAATTAGCTAGTAGAATCAACACTTAATTAGCTAGTAATTAAGGAATATTATTAATTACAGTTGCAAGGTGATGGATGAGATAACTAGGACAACACTTCAATGGCTAACAGATTAACAGATTATAAGCATGAAAATATGAAACGGCTAATGACCTTTATAAATAGAGAAGAAACAGAACAGACAACTAACAGCATGTACGTATCTAAATATTTAAATTAGTAAACAAAGTGATCCACAACATACAAGACAGATTAGATAAATTCAAGAAACTAAACACTAAACAAATTTCATTTAAACAACTAACTACACTCAAACAGTAGAGATGGAAACATTGAGCATATTGCAACTATAACCACACAATCATATACTGAATTATCGTGTATGTGACCATATATTGCATACATCAAATTCACAAAATAGCAAACAAAAGAGATCAAGTACAGGAGGTTACATGAATCGCACTTCCCAACCCTTAGATTAACGAACGAAAGGTAAGGAGTAGAACTTACAAGAGATGACTCGCTACTGAAGTTCAAGTTAAAGCGTCAAGACTAGAACACCTCGACTTTTGAAATGTTTCTACGAGGAAAAAGTATAACCGGAGGGTACTTTGTGATGGAAAAGAAGGATGTATAAAGAATCAATTTCTGGAAGAGAATGGTTATAAGATCACTTACCGATAGAAGGAACAAGCGACAACAACAAAGATGACCAGAAAAGCCAACACGTAACAGGGCTGGAAGAACGTAAAGAGTTTCTCGAAGAAGAACACTCGAAGATGGCTGAAGAAAATATATCGGTAATTAGGTTTAGAGTAGAAGGCGTGTTGGGTGAAGATGGAGATTTACAAAGAAACAAGAATGTTTCTTTTCTTTGCGTTGCTTTACTGGAGAGACAAAGATAACTATAGAAAATAATAATGAAGAGCAGTAGTTTATTTGAGTGTTGATCAAAAGTGGCCTGGAAGTAAAGGACTCCTAAATGTCTATTGATTGGTTGAGTTGAGAAGAGGTTGAGCAAAAATAGGCTGTTGAATAGAAGTTTGGTAAACCCACGATACTGAGTTAGCACAAGTAGACAGAATCAGGATAATGAAATTCGAGTTACAAGGACTTACCGATCAGAGACGAGGCGAATCTGAATTGTCCAAGAACGAAGAAGAAGACGCTAAATTGGCAGAAGGCAATCTCTCGGTGAAAAGGGTAGAAACTTTCAGAATAATGAACGAGGAGAGGGCTGGTTGCGTATTTAACAAGTCGTGAAAGAAGGAGAAAGAGCAGGAAACGGTTTTAGGAGAAGAGTTTGACTAGGAGAAGGAACAGAAGAAGAGATCGAAATCAGATAGCGGATTGAAACCCTAGAGAGAGTGAGAGAAGGCCGTGGTGGAGAGTGGGAGAGAGCTAGCGGAAGTAGGTGGAGGCGTGGAGGGGTTGAGCAGCGGGAGAAGGTGGCGTTGAGGCGAGTTTATGGGATCAAGGTGGGTAGGCGGATCGATTGTCTTTGAGGCGAATCAAAGGAGGCGGAAGAAGAAGGAATTGGATTAAAGCGAGCGTGGTGAAGGGAGCTTATAAAGATGAAGAGGGTATAAGGGGTATGTTAGATATTTTGTTAGAAATATCTGTTCAGATTTTGATCAACAACATGATGACTTATCTTAGTCTCAGAAAGGTGATTAATACTCTTGGTTCACTTGAACATTGTAAAAGAGGAAACCCACTAAGTATGATAGTCTAGCTAATCTTGTATAGGATGTTAGGTCTCAAAATGTAATTTTTATTTTATGAAGAAGACCGAAGAAGACATCCAATGAGCTCAACGACATTGAAGACTTGAAGAAAACTGCACAAGATTGCTGAATCTGTTGTTCAGATATCTTAGCAAGATATCTTAAAGACACGAATAGTTTCAAACAAACTGTGTCACAAGAGATATCTGAGAAATAAGAGACATATCTGAAAACAAGGAAAGTGTCCACAGATATCTATTCTCAGATACCTTGAGCTTTAACCACGTTTCTGAAAGAGAAATATATATTGCAAACAAAGTTGTTTCAATAAATACAAGTGGTATCTGAAGAATGAAGATAAGGACGTGCAAAGAATCGATAACACTAGTCTACGATACAAAGCATAGTTCCGTTGACACTCTGAGGACAAAAGTATAGTACAATGCATTTAATGCAGACGGAGATATACGAATAAAAGCAACGGCAACCGAGAAGAAGACAAAACACTTCTGATTATATACACGGATATCGATAGTTTGAATTTGAGCTAACGGATACTATTCAAGCGGCACTCAAGTTCATCTATAAATATCAACACTTAGGCGACTTGAGAGAACACATTGAACACCTTGAGCGCATACAAGCGCGATTGTCTTACTCTCTCTCAAAGCATCTTACTTATTCTCAAAGCTTTACATTGCGACCAAAGCTTTTGATCTTGAGTAAACAACTTGAAGTTCTAAGTGTCACGATCCTAAACAAGCAAAGCTATCTGTGAAGGAGTTGAATCAAAGATCAACTATAGATTCATTCTCTTGAGCAGATATCATAAGACTTAGGTCGATAAATCGAACAAGATACCATACTGTAAAGTGTATTAAGTAACTTGATTCACGAGCTATCGATTAAGCGAAAAGTTATTAAGAAGCTCATCGACAACTCGAACCAAAACCAACACCATAAGCTGGCGGAGTATGGGAAGTACTTAGTTTGAAAAATCGGAATAACTCCAGCGTTACGAGTATAGGAAGTACTTGATTTGGGAAACTAAGGAATAACTCAAAGGTTATTGAGTATAGGAAGTACTTAGCTTGGGAAGCGAGGGAATAACTCAAAGGTTTACGAGTCAGAAGTACTTGGTTGTGAAAGCCGGGAACAACTCGGGGAACATTTGGTTGGGAACCAATTAAGAATCTTAGAATAGGATTATTGTAAGGAGAACTCAATTATCTGTTCTAGTGAATTCTAGGTCTCGATAGACGAAGTGGATTAGTTGGAGGATTCATACCTCCGGATACCACTATACTTCGTGTCATTTACCTTTCGTATTTATACTTGACACACACACACACTTATTAGCATTTACGCACTTATCTTTATTAAGTCTTCCGCACTGATTCTAAGTATTAGATATCCATTCGGATATCTCGAGAAATAGTTATTATCGACAAAAGTTTTAAAGACTATTAACCCCCCTCTAGTCTTTTACTTTGCCGTTATCTGGACCAACAAGTGGTATCAGGCGGGAGGTTCCTGACCGACCTTGAACCTAGATCCCCAGATAGGTGAAGGAACTTTGTCCACTTTGAGGACTATTTAATTTGTATGTTAAGTGTGCGGTATGTCTACGAGTGATGCACCGTTCTCAATCCGAAGAACTACGAGAAATGGAAAAATAACATGATGCTCCACCTTGAAGCCATAAGTGGCGAGATGATCGAAGTAATAAAGAATGGCCCGATAGTCATTCAACAACAGCAAGTCATGGAGGTTTGAGTGGAAGACAGAGATCAAAGCGAAGGATCTTCACAAATAGATGCGTCAACTAGTGGAAGATCTACGGGTCAAGTCATTTACGAACCAAAGCCCAGAGAACTCTGAACATCGAAAGATGCCAAGAGGAATCGTCTGGACGGTCAAGCTCGTAACATCATCATCAGATCGACACCAGAGCACATACGATTAAAGCGTAGGGTGCTAAAAGCAGTGAAAGTTGCTGGCAACTGATTGAAGAAATCTGCGGCCGAGAAAACCAAGGAAAACAAGTTCGAAGTTCTAAAGTTGAAATTTCAAAATTTCAAACAAGGTCCCACTGAAACTCTGGAAGAACTTGATTTCAGGTTTACCACTCTCATGAGTGATATGGCAGCACTTGGGGAAAGCAATAGATACTCTCAGTCTGAGAAGATTAAGACTATTGTTAGAAGTCTTAACCACAACTGGGAGTATACTAAATTCTTTTATTTTAACCAAGGTATGCCAAATATCACTCGGAACTTTCTCTCATCTTCTTTGTTGACTATGAGACAACTCGAGAGAACAAACAAGCTGAAAAGTTGCGAGAATGTTGCTCTAGTTACTCAAGGAACTTGAAAGAAGAAAAGCAAGGAGGAGGCGAGGATGCTCTTCTGCCAAAGCAAATGAGTAAATTTGTCGATGAGAAATTGAGAGAAGAAAAGCGAAAGAAAAGTGAAAAGCATCTAGGCTCAAACTATCACCAGTACAAAAATATGCTCAGCTCGCTGAACAAGCCAACTCAGTAAGCATCACGTACTGAGGAAGCAGAAATTGGAAACGATATCTGTTTCTATTGTGAAACACAGCCACTTCAAGAAGGATTGTCACGCCTCGACAAACTAAGGACGGCGACAAGAAAGATAGAAGAATCTTGAGAAGAAGCCGAAGCTTTGTTAAGCAAGAAAGAAAGAAAATCCAAATTCAACTGGATGCTCTAGGCGTTGAGAGATTACGAAGATGACAATTCAGATGACTCAACCTTACCATCACCAATTATGTGGAGTTACTCATGATATAATCGACTTGACCTCAAGAAGAATGAAATGTGTGGGGTTCTTTGAAATTGTGGACGGACATCCAACATAGAAAAGCTCTTATGGTGATGAGGTAACACATACTTCTTGCTACACTTATGAAAGTGATGAAGAGGAAATAAAAATCTAGAAAATCTCGGGAAAGAACTTGACATCTATGAAAGAGAATTTCTAATGATCCGAGCTAGAGCCGAAAACCTTGAAGAAGAAAAGAATTCTCTTGAAAAGGAAAATTCTCAATTAGTTAAAGAATCGAGAGAAAGGATCTTTGAAAATGCATCTCTCAAAGCTCGGATATCTGAGTGAAAAGTCACATGAAGAAGCAATGGTGAGTTCTGAAAGAATTATGAAGATCTTCTTACGAAAACAAGGAACTCGAAGAAAGAACTATCTTTTCAATCTTATGCCAAAGCTAGTGACACT
Organism: Plantago major; assembly: GCA_026545765.1. Lineage (NCBI taxonomy): Eukaryota > Viridiplantae > Streptophyta > Magnoliopsida > Lamiales > Plantaginaceae > Plantago > Plantago major. The sequence continues at coordinate 162,386 of JAIFAC010000079.1, forward strand.
CTTCTTGAAGTACAATCTTACTTAAGAGATCCTTGAAAAGAAAGGACTTGAAATTTGAATACAGACGATTGTTCTATCACTCTGAATAAGAGTAAGGAGAAAAGAACATTTGTAAGTACTCGAAGAGGCGGTTCCATGCAATCTATAGTATCGGTGAAAAGACAAAGATTGTTGACAAAGGAAAGGCAATTGCGACTAAACCTTTGTGGGAAAAACAAGTCAAAAACAAAAGCTGTTAGATGCGTCTACGAAAAGAAACACAACAACGAAAAGTGTAAACACCACGATGCTATGTAGGTAGAATTGCGAGGCGGCAAATTCTCCCATGTCACTTTTACGGAAGAAATTGGATCAACCAGACTAGCAAAGCTGCTGAGAAAAGATCTCGGATAGCTTCAAGTGCTCAAAGCAGTATTGGCTACAAAGGCATCGGACAACAACTTGCTCATGAGTACAAGGGAGCAAGAGCGATGGTAAGCTAGAATTGCTCAAAGCAATTATCGAAGTGGAAGTTAAATCAAGCCTTTGAAAATCAATGCAGGCTAGAAGAAATCGGCAAGGAAGGCTAAGTTTTGAAAAGCAAACTCGAAACTGACAGTGTCTGAAAGCAACATATGGAGCACCTAGGAACACACCGAGGAAGAAAATAATTCTTACTAATGATAACATTCATTCAAAAGAATTCTTCATTCGTTCCTATCGAGAAAAGCATATTTCAAAGAAATTCATTAAAAATGGATTCCTTTGGAAGAACTTTTAATTGACGGTTCCATCAAAGATATGAGAACCTAATCTCCTGTTTCTGTTATGCGAGAATGCCTCTGGACCAAAGCACAATGGCTATTTGATAGTGGATGCGGAAAGCACATGACGGAGACAAAGCAAATCAGTTGATTACAAAGCTTGCAACACGGGACCGATATCATTTCTTTGAGGAGAATTAAATCCTCTCTCGATTGGCAGCGTCAAATTAGGGACTTTAACAATCAACGGCGTATTACATGTTAAGGATTTGAAATATAATCTATTTTGCATGAGCCGGTTTGCACAAGGGTTTTACTATAAAATTCAAAGCTAAATCTGCAAACTAATTGACAATGAGTCAAGCAGGCATCTTAGTTGGTGGAAAGGCGATTTTATGTTGCCGATTGGGCATCACCACAATGAAGAATGTCTCATGGTGAGTCAATCTGGTCACCGGAAGAGCACCTTTGGTTATGGCATAAAAGAATGAGTCACTTGAACTTCAAAACTCTGAATAGACTTTCCAAGAAAGAGTTAGTGGTTGGCCTTCCCAGAACATCTTTCAGAAAGGATGGTATCTGTTCTGCCTGTCAGATGGGGAAACAATCTAAAATCTCTTTCAAGTCTAAAATCAGACACTCTAGTGTTAGACCACTGCAACTTTTACACATGGATCTATTTGAATCATCTGTAACTAGTTATGCAGGAAAGAAGTATGGTCTGGTTGTTGTAGATGACTTCTCAAGATTCACTTGGGTTGTCTTTCTGAAACACAAATCGATGCCGGTGGAGATGCAAACTTCTTTGAAAAAGCTTGAAGTCATGAAAATGACACGGTGTCTGCAATCGAGCAGACCATGGTCTTGAGTTTGTCGACCATTACATAAAGGAGTTTTGTACTGCAAGGTATCTGACACCAACTTTCCTCTGTAAGAACACCTCAACAAAATGGTGTTGCAGAAAGGAAAAACAGAACCCTTAAAGAAGCTGTGCTAGCTGACACTGAAATAAGTGAAATTTATTGGGTTGAAGCTGTAAACACAGCTTGCTACACTCAGAACAGATGTTTGATAAACAAACACCATGACAGGACTCCCTATGAAATCTTGGTTGGTAGACCCCCTAATATCAAACATCTGAGAGTATTTGGTTGTAGATGTTTTGTTCTAAACAATGGGAAAGATTATCTGAGAACATTTCAACCAAAGGCAGATGAAGGTGTTTTTCTTGGCTATTCCACAAGCAATGAAAGCTTACAGAGTTTACAACAAAAGAACAAAGAAAATTGAAGAATCAGTTCATGTTGTATTCTATGAAGGAAATAAGAAAACACCTCCTATTGATGAACTCTCAGAAAGGTTCAAAGAATTATTACTGAGGGATTCTAAAGAAGAATCCTCAGAAAGGAAAAACATCATTATGGAAAGTGAGGATGACTCTGACGTAGAAAAGCTTGAAAAGCCTAGTAACAACAAGATGACTCACAGACATGATGAGGAATTTCCTATGAGTTTTCCAGAAATGGAACAGGTTACTGAGAACCTTCATCATGAAGAGGTATCTGAAAATAAGAATGCTGAAATGCATGTCTCAGATATCTCTAACACTGAAAAAGTGTCAGATATCCATGACATTTCCCATATGTCAGATATCTCAGATACTGAAAAAGTATCAAATCAAAATCTTAGTGATTCACATTCAGATCACCTGGATATTGATCCTACTAGCACTAAACCTATGATGAAATGGATCAAAGATCATCCTACAAAGGATATAATTGGACCGATTAATCAGGGTGTTAGGACTAGGAGAGCAATAGCTGAAAATGCTAACTCTCTCTTTGGATGTTTCATCTCGAATATTGAACCTGAAAATATAGAAGAAGCATTAGGAGACCAAGGCGGATCTACGCAATGCAAGAAGAGTTGGATCAATTTGAGAGAAACAAAGTCTGGAAACTAGTTCCGTTTATAGAAGGAATATCTGTGATTGGAACTAAATGGGTTTTCAGAAACAAGATGAATGAATCTGGTGAAATAACTAGAAACAAAGCAAGATTGGTTGCGAGGATTTACTCGGTGAAGGCTTAGATTTTGTGAGTCATATGCACGGTTGCGATTGGATGCAATAAGACTCTTTCTAGCCTTCTGACTCATAAAGATTTCAAAGTTTATCAGATGGATGTCAAAAGTGCATTCTTAAACGGTGAACTTGCAGAAGAAGTTTATGTTGAACAACCACCTGGCTTTGAAGTTTCCTCAGAAGGTAGAATGGTCTATAAATTACAGAAAGCTCTGTATGGACTGAAACAGGCTCCAAGAGCATGGTATGACACTTTGGCCAAATACCTTCTGGAAAGTGGTTTCAAGAAATGTGAAGTTGATAAAACTTTATTTACCTTAAATCATGATGGGAAACTACTCTTAGTTCAAGTATATGTTGATGACATCATATTTGGATCTAAGGACAAGCAACTTTGTAATGACTTTGCAAATCTCATGAAAAGCAAGTTTGAGATGAGCATGATGGGAGAAATGAATTATTTCCTAGGATTGCAAGTCAAGCAACTCAATGATGGAATATTCATTAGTCAAACAAAGTATGCAAAAGATATGCTCACAAAATTCAATCTTAAGCCTACGAAAGAATGCTAAGATACCTATGAGCATTGGAACCAAAATGACCTATACTGAATCAGATAAGAGTGTTGAAGAACATAAGTATAGGAAATTGATAGGTTCACTACTTTACCTAACTGCAAGTAGACCTGATATTCAATATGCCGTTGGAGTATGTGCTAGATTTCAGACAAATCCAATGAAACACACTACAACATTGCTATGAAAATATTAAGGTATGTAAAGTCTTTGTAGATGTAGGATTGTGGTATCCTAAAGAAAGTGGATTGAGTTTAATGGGTACTCGAGCCGATTATCTTTGGAACACTGCTTGATAGGAAAAGCACCTCAGGAACTTGTCAGTTTCTGGGTACTAGACTTATCTCATGGTTTAGCAAGAAGCAAAACTCAATTGCAACTTCTACCACAGAGGCTGAATATATTGCTGCTGGTTGTTGTGCAACACAAATTCTGTGGATACAATAACAACTCAAAGACTATGGACTCGATGAGAAGAAAACTCCCATTTTCTGTGATAACACAAGTGCTATTGCGATTACACAGAATCCTAAATTTCATGCCAGAACAAAGCACATTGATGTTAGACATCACTTCATCAGAGACCATGTTGAAAAGGGCAATATAAAGATACTCAAGATTGGCACTGAAGACCAACTTGCAGATATCTTCACTAAGCCACTACAAGAAAGTAGATTCTTAGCCTTAAGACATAGTCTTGGACTAATGGAACTACCAATGAACTGAAAGAGTTCAGGTATCTGGAACGGGCAACTAGAGAAGAGGTATCTGGAACGGGCATCCAGAGAAGAGGTATCTGGAGCGGTATCGAAGCGAGAAAGAGAAATGCAGGAGCGGGTATCCGAAGTCAAAAAGGCTAAAGAGCAAAAAGATAGCTTAAGATCTACGAGGCGGAACTCGATATCTGAATCACTCTATAAATGGGGAACACAAAAGAGAATAGTATAACTATCTGCATTTAACTACTCTCTTAAAACTCGCATTATTTCTATCTTGATGAAAAAAAACTTAAAAAAAAATCCTAAGTATAAGATGATTAAGATCTGACGGTCCTTGGTCATACAATTGTGATTGAGATAGCAAATCGCCAAAACTCATTAAATGGGCATAATTACACTTCTTGATTGTGATCATTCTTTGAAGAAGCAATGGTGACCCTCGATGAAGTTAAGCGATTGATGCATGCGGTGGAAATTAATTCATAGTAAATAGTGGGTTGTTGAAATTGAGACATGGCCCACTAAGCATTTAATGCGAACTAGCTTTTGCTCATGCACATTTGCAAATCACGATCGTACACAAAATCAATTTGTATGTATTTATCATTTGGGATTCAAGTGCTATATATAGGATTTTGGCAAATGAAATCACTTTTGCCTAATCCGAAATTTCATCTTGCACAAAAATAGAAAATTCTCTCTTAATTCTCTGTAAACCCTCTACAATCTCTGCAAATCAAGATTAAGTTTTTCTGCAAAGAATTACTGAATCACATCTCTTTCAAACACCAATTTCAATTCCCTACACTATATAAAGATATGGCCTCCAAGAACACTTCAACACAGAAATCCCAATCCTCCACTGGCTTTGAAAAGCAAGCACCAGAGTTGGTTATTGTAAACAATCGACTGGTAGGAGTTTTTAATCCTGACCATTGGACTTCAAGTCACAGAATGATTTGGGGTGGTGCCATGGTTGAGGAATACCTCACTGCTGCAATAGAAAACCAAACTGACAGAAAATTGATTCTTGACATGCTTGAAAAGGCACAAATCAAGGGTTTTCTATCTGCTCGCCCAAGTGGAATTTCATCACTCGATGTGTTGGAATTTTACAACAACTCCAGGATTATTTCCTGTGTATCTGAAAACCTTTGAAATAGTGTCTATCAAAACCTCGGTCAAGGAAAGGAAATCATACGGACTTAACAACTTTCTGTAAGTTGTTTGAGGTTCAAAATCTTGGAAAGGATTTTGAAATAAACACCAAGGATGATGAACTCCTTGAAGGTGTTAAAGAACTTTACAGTGACGTGTGTGATCTTGAAAAATCAGATACACCCACTGAGTTCAAACTTGCTGACATCCGAACCAGACATCTGTTGGTTCCTTTGGGATATCTTGCATTCTTCAGATGCTTTGATGGTCTACAAGGAGGTCTTGACCGGATAAGCCAGAGCGATGGATCATGATGTTCTTCTTTGAATCGACAAGACAAAAGGGAAAACCCTTTTAAGCGGGAAAGTAAGCCTTCATGAAATTCGTGAAGAAGATTCAAGGCTTGAGCCTAAGATTGTCAATGGACTAGCGAGCGAAAGGCCACGATGGTTATGGTGCGAAGATATGCTACTTGCTGGAAAAGCTTGGCATTGAGCTCAGAGAGACGGCTGAAATAGCCAACAGTAACCTACTCTACAAATACGAGTATACAAATCTGATGAAAAAGGTTACTGGGTCTCAGAAAGGTCCTAAGAAGCAAAAATCTGAAAAGATATCTGAAGAAAAGGTTGCGACCAAGAAGCCCAGAACTTCAAGAAAGAAGTCTGCTGGCAAATTAGAAGACACACCCAAAGAGGTTGTCAATTCTCAGATATCTGCAGGCATTGCCGATGAACTGATAATGGCAGATGAACTCATCAATGCTGCAAAAGAGTTATCAACTCTTGAACAAGTAGACTCGAAGAGAAAGTGCTTTCGAAATGTTGCGACTAATGCGAAAGCCTTGCGATGAACTCATAAATCTTTGCCAAGAGTGGTGAAAAGCACCAAGCCCCATCTGCGAAGCTGCGGAGTTATGCACCAATCAGTTCCTAATGCTGATGAGAGATCTGATGATGAAGATGATGAACTAGTCATCTCTCAAGTCCTAGAAAGAACAAAGAGGGCTAAGGTTACTGAAAAAGTAACTAGTGATAAGGTATCTGAAGAAGAACCTACACCACAGGTTGCTGAACCTATAGCAAAGGTTGTTGGTGCAAACACATCATCAGGGAATGTCTCTCTTGCACAACTTCAAAAAGCCACGATGAGTGGTATTTTAGTCTTTGGCGGAATCTTGATGGAAATGCCACATCTAAAAATCTGGAAGAACATTCTACTGATCAATCTTCTGCTTCCAGACAACCACAACAACCACAAACACAACAACCACAACAGCCACAAGTGGTTGATGAAATGGTAAATGAACTCCACTTTGAATTACCAGAATACGATATCTTTGAAGAAAATCAGTAATTGGCGGGTTCCCAACTCGATGAGAGGGATCAAAGCGAGACATCTACTCGGAATGATCAACGGGGAGGCAACTAAGTTGCACACTCAGGAAAGGTGTGAAGTACCAGAAACTTCAAACAAAGAAACTGCACTGGGACAAGACGACCAATGTATAGAAAGGTCACAAGTTCCAGAGACCAATCAGCCTGAAACTGCTCGGGTAAATGACTGGTTTAACTCTTACCTTGTGAAAAATAAAATTCTATACTTATAAATCTTGTTACCTTATAAAATTTCTTTATTACAGTGAGTTAGAACGCGAAACAAGAGGAAGTGAGAAGCTTGCCTCGAGATCTTGAAAAAGAGGTCCCTTCAACCTCGACTCTTGAGAAATCGAGCTGTACACAGGTAAATGATTCTTCAAGAGAACTAATTTTTCAGTAAAAATGTTTATGTGCTCATTCATGATAAATGTTTCTAACAGGCTCCAACTGAGATGGAAGAAGATAAGGCAGAAATGCCAGAGACAAACCCAGAAACCAACAAGGTTTACGAAGAACACATCATGAGCCTTCAAACTTGAAGGTATATGACAATCAGTGACAAGTATTCTTCATCTTGGGTTATCCTTTATCTCTTCTAATATTGATACTTTCTACTTACATGCTATTTTAGAAGTAGAAATGCAAGGGATAAAGTTACGACTTCCTGCATCAATGGAAATTGATGAAGGCCCCAAGACATCACTTGAAAGAACACGAAGCGCACAAGTTTACGAGAAAATGAATCTGAGCTTCTGTTGAGGAAGTAAGTAGCACAAATCGAATTCATTAAAAGCATATTTATGCATAGATTCTTTCAAACTATTTCCTAAGTATTGTATTTCTCTCGGGTTCGAAATAAAGGTTGATGAGGACCGACTTCCAAGTCTCCACCTCAACAAGATATCTCGAGACACCAATTGTCTCATGAGAACAAATATCTGAGCACGATGTTCATACTCGGGTAACTTCGAAACTAAACTACACTTCTACTCGAGATATCTACAAAATTTTGAAACTCACTCAAAACTCCTTTTTGAGCTCAAACAGATGCAAAGGGTTCCCATTAAAGAAACAAGGACTACTTCACTTCTTCAAAGCTCACACCACAAGCATATTGATGCTTCAAGAAATGGCGAAGTTAAGGTGCTCGATCTCTACGAAATATTGAGAATCACAGATCAACCAATCGACGAGCACGAGCTCTTGACACGAAACATATGTCAAGCAATGTTCCCTGAGAACAATACGATTCGACTCTACTACATAAGGACTTTTCCAGAGAATGGCACATAGTTTGATACATGCCTTTGAACAGGCAGATGGTCAGACAAGATTACAGATGGCATTCAAGCCAGTCCTGCCCCAGACCCTGCAGTTTATACCTTCTGAACAAGAAGAAGTTAATGGGCAGAAGATCACTATCCCGGAAGTGATCAATCTTGTATCTGAAGATGATGAGGAGGAAGAAATGAATGAAAATTACTTTGATGAACCTCCCACTGACCATCACCAAGAGGATGATAATGACAAAAAGGATGATGATGATGCCCCTGCACCAGGGACCGGAGGAATTTCACAGAGAAACAATGCCTCAGCTGCTGAAAAGCAAACTGAGAAGACTTCACAGAAATCTCCGTCTTCATCAACTCAGAAATCTACTCATCCATCTTCTAACCAACACGCAGTTACTATTGAGAAAGTAGTTGAGCTTTCTGAAGAAACCAATCAGAAAATCTTAAACACTCAAACCAGATCTGCTCAACTGGAAGAAGAACAACACTCCATCTTCAACTGGAAGATCAAATAGCTAAATCCAGAGATAAGATTGATCAACTACAAGATCTATACTTAGAAGAAATGATTGCTTACTCTGAGGTTAAAGAGCTACGGGATCTTGTGCGAGATCACCAAAGAACTCGATCTTGAAGAAGTATCGAAGTCAGCGAGGATGCTAAGGCGCATCATTTTGAAAGAAGTACCATCCTCCTCCCGAAAGGAAAGAAACCAATCTACGAGATGGTTGGTGGACTCGATCTGATCGATGAAAATGTCGAAGAGGATGAAGATCCTTTGGTGATTACTCGGATGATGAAGAAGACAAGACTTTGGCGAGCACCGCAATGAACATCTAGCGGTTTCTCACTTAAAAAGGAAGTGATTGCTCCTACAATTTTCAACAAGCGCCAAACGTCCACTCCCATGAATACATGAACAGGTACCAAGTACTGGCTACTCTGAACAAGGAGATGTCTTCACAGAACAAGGAAGTAATTGCCTCCGTCCCCTCTGAAATGAGAAAGTTCACTGAGCTCATCACTCAGAGAACAACTAGCATAGTCATTGCTCAGAAAGATCTGGGAATGATAAGGGACGATGATGCGTCTTTAGCTGAAAAAGCTTTCCAGAGGCAAGTTACAACTTTGGAAGCGGATGCCATCCTAGGCCCATTGGCAGAGCTCACTGATAAGGACAATGGACTTATCAAGCAAAATCAGGAGCTCAAAGCCGAACTTCAGAAGTTGGTCAGTGCCTATAATTATCTACAAGGGCACTTCAACTCTCTCGATTCCTTTATGAGGCCGAGTCGACAACAATGACTAAGGGGAAAGAAAGTACAAATCGGGACCTCAAAGTCGGGGAATGGGAAGAAGGAGATGAAAACAAGAAGAAATCTGGGTAGTGCGGCTCGAGAAAGGAAGAAGAAAAACTTCCGACCACCACTCGAATCAATGAACCCTCCTCGAAGCCAAGCCATTTGTGCAAATAGTAGCTTCCCGAAACCCAGAAGGAACCAAAATGGTAACAAGGGCCATGGCACAACCTCCAAGGAGTACCGAGGCTCAAGGAGAAGACAAGTTAGAGGATTGATGAATCTTGAAGAAGAAGAAGAAGGTCAAATCAAGTCCACAGGCGATGAAGAAGGCGTGAAACTCTCACAAGATCTAATCTTGATGATGATGAGGAAGCGATGAAGATGAAGCTCCTCTTCACAGAAAAAGGAAAATTGAAAGCCTAACTGAGCCCATAGCTGCAAAGCCACTAGCAGCTAAAACACCCTCTGGAAATACCAAGTCTATCCAGGGTGGTGGTTCTTCAAGAAACAACCCCAAAGAGAATTCAAGGCAGAAGGAGCAGGTGAGAGGCGAGCAAAGACAAAGTCAACTTCCACTCAGGCCAGAAGAAGCCAAAATAGAGTATGTGAAGTATGACAATGATTCCTCTGTCTACAGGTGCATCAATCAAAATAATGGCTATTGGATTCTGGAACTTAAACATCTATTGGTAAATTCAAGATTTCCAGAACCAATCCATAAACAACTCATGGCATGGAGAAAGGATAAACCTACCTTGATCAACACCAATCACATCAAAGCATGGTTGGATTTTGAAGTTGTCAAGAGAACTGAAGCCATGAAGAAGGACCTCTCTGATGATTGTCCATATGGAAAGCCAGATGATGTGCACAAATTACGAATATCACAGAGCAGCACAAGACCAAGACTTACTGTGGAACCCTATGAGTCGTTCTATCTGACAGAAGATCAATACAAGGGTGACATCAGATATCTGAAGATTATCTACGAATACTTCAAGCTTTCAGATATCAGAATAGAGTATGTCTGGAAGTGGGGAAAGTACCTATGGGTCAAGCATTTTGTCAAGAAAAATCCTACCAAAACCTACAAAGAGGTCTGTGGATTTGCCAGAGGCACAGAGATGCTCGTCAGAACTCTTCTCTATGATTATTCTGATGACATCAAAAGGTTTGGAGATAGGAAATTTGCAAACTGATCCATAGAAACACTGTTGAAGACTTGAAGATTGAAGACTTGAAGATTAGTCTATTAGGATGTTTACTTGGAGCTTGGTGACTCCTGTTGTCCTAATTTACTATGTAGCTTTTGTATTTTTGCTGACTGAGCTTAACTGTATCATGTATTGAAGTTATCTGTAATTTTTATTTGTAACTTATCTAAAGAACTTACTCTCAGATAGTATTCTATAAAAGATAACTTGTCAGCAAAGATCACACCTTGTGATTTGGTTGATGTCTACTTCGCATAATTAAATGAATTTGAAGATCTTAAGAAAAGATTAAGTGTTGGATTGTTCACTCATCAGTTGTAATAGGAAGATAGTCATCATTGGTGATCAAAATGGAAATTTGTTAGATATTTTGTTAGAAATATCTGTTGATTTTGATCGAACATGATGACTTATCTTAGTCTCAGAAAGGTGATTAGTACTCTTGGTTCACTTGAACATTGTAAAAGAGGAAACCCACTAAGTATGATAGTCTAGCTAATCTTGTATAGGATGATAGGTCTCAAAATGTAATTTTTATTTTATGAAGAGAAGACCAAGAAGAAGACATCCAAGCAGAAAGCTCAACAACATTGAAGACTTGAAGAAAGCGCACAAGATTCTTGAATCATTGTTCGGATATCTTAGCGGATATCTTAAAGACACGAATAGTTTCAAACAAAGCTGTCACAAGAGATATCGAGAAATAAGAGACATATCTCGAAAACAAGGAAAGTGTCCCGAGATATCTATTCTCGGATACCTTGAGCTTTAACCACGTTTACGAAGAGAAATATATATTGCAAACAAAGTTGTTTCAATAAATACAAGTGGTATCTGAAGAATGAAGATAAGGGCGCAAAGAATCGATAACACTAGTCTCGATACAAAGCATAGTTCCGTTGACACTAGAGGACAAAAGTATAGTCTGATGCATTTAATGCAGACGGAGATGTCGAATAAAAGCAACGGCACCTTATGAGAAGAAGACAAAACTGCTTCTGATCTATACACAGATATCGATAGTTTGAATTTGAGCCTAACGGATACTATTCAAACGGCACTCAAATTCATCTATAAATATCAACACTTAGACAGCTTGAGAGAACACACTGAACACCTTGAACTGCATACAAACGCTGATCGTCTTACTCTCTCTCAAAGCATCTTACTTATTCTCAAAGCTTTCTATTGCGACCAAAGCTTTTGATCTTGAGTAAACACTGAAGTTCTAAGTGTCCTGATCCTAAACAAGCAAAGCTATCTGTGAAGGAGTTGAATCAAAAGATCAACTATCTGAGATTCATTCTCTTGAACATATATCATAAGACTTGGGTCAGTAAAATCGAACAAGATACCATACGCTGTAAAGTGTATTAAGTAACTTGATTCACAGAGCTATCTGATTAACTGAAAAGTTATTAAGAAGCTCATCTGACAACTCAAACCAAAACCAACACCATAACTGGCGTGGAGTACAGGAAGTACTTAGTTTGAAAAATCAGGGAATAACTCCAAGGTTACCGGAGTATAGGAAGTACTTGATTTGGGAAACTAAGGAATAACTCCAAGGTTATTGAGTATAGGAAGTACTTAGCTTGGGAAGCTAGGGAATAACTCAAAGGTTTCTGAGTACAGGAAGTACTTGGCTGTGAAAGCCGGGAACAACTCAGGGGGAACATTTGGTTGGAAACCAACTGTTAAGAATCTTAGAATAGGATTATTGTAAGGAGAACTCAATTATCTGTTCTAGTGAATTCTAGGTCTCTGATAGACCGAAGTGGATTAGTTGGAGGATTACGCCACCTCCGATACCACTATACTTAACGTGTCATTTACCTTTACGTATTTATACTTGACACACACACACTTATTAATGTTTACGCACTTATCTTTATTAAGTCTTCCACTGATTCTAAGTATCGGATATCCATTCGATATCTCGATAAATAGTTTTTATCGACAAATGTTTTAAAAGACTATTTACCCCCCCCCCCCCCTCTAGTCTTTTACTTTGCCGTTATCTGGACCAACAGGGTACAATGGGCAATATATACAAATTTAGTCCTAAAATCAAATTGGACTCTCATTAAGCTATATAAAAAAAAGTAAACACTAATTTAAGCACTAGGAACATTATTAACTATAACAAAAATAAAAAATAAAGTTTTTTTTTTAATTTTATAAATAATAATAAATAATAAAGACGAAAATAAAATGAGGTTTTACAGCCGAGTACTTTAATGAGTTGCGGGTAAGTTTAAATCTGAAATTCCTTTATTTGTTGTTATAATCGTTTTTAATGTGAGTGGTATGTTAGCCACTGAACTTGGGTGATATGTTAGTCACCACTGTGTTAGTAAATTTTAGGACAATGTGAGTGGTATGTTAGTCAGTATATGCGAGTGGTATGTTAGCCACAATATGTGAGTATTATGTTAGTCGCTGAACTTGGGTGATATGTTAGTCACCATTGAATATGTTCTGTTGTGTTATCTTATTAAATTGATGTCTCGATGTACGTTATGTAATTTGGATGTTGTGTGGAATTGGGAATGTAGAAAACGTACATCATTCCCAACAGGTTGCTCCCCCAGATATGGCCTTGTTTGAGAGCTGGTCGGACACATAAGAAAATGGTTAATGACTAAAAGTTATACCTCGAGGCCTTAAGCCTGGATGGTGTGGACCGGAGGAGTGGGCGCTTTGGCGAGCCTCTGGCGACATCTTGATGTCAGCGGATTAGGACTAGAACAGAGAGAACCATTGCTGAGCCGTCGATGGTACCAGGTGGCGAGCACCACTATGGGTCATGTTGTTATTACGGATCACGCTAAATCGGTAAGTGTACATTTAATTTGTCGATTTAATCGTACATGTATTTTGTGTTTAATTTCTACACATTTAATGAGTTACTAGCTAAATGTTTGAATATATCGTTCTTGGTGTTTGGGGAGGAGAAAAGCGTGGCGCTCTTTAAAAGACAAGTGAAGAACAGGAGATGGGTTGACAATGAAGTCCGAGGCTTGATGCAGTTGATTTTGGTTAAAGTTCATATTTGTGTAGTACAAGTTATTTTGAAAAAACTGAAACTCATGATATATGCACTTTATGATTTCAAACTGAGGTGGAGAGGTAGCTCGCCGATGCGGGTGAGGAGCTGACAATTGAACAACAAAACAACTTCTTAGTCGTCAACCCAATGGACAACAAAGGCCGAGTATATGGATTGGGGAGTTTCGGCCCTGTGGTGGCCACTCCTAGCTACTCAACATCCCAGCAATCTAGAAATCAGCTTTTAACACAGGAGCATGTCTCGGATATGGTGCAGTCACAGGTTGCGACACAGGTGGAGGCACATGCACGAGCCTGACACATGCGAGCTAACTAGAGTTCAGGAGGAACACCGGCGGCCAGGCTAGCTAGACAACAACAGGAGGATACCCAACGTCTTCAGCAACAGATGCAGGCTTTCATGGCTACGTTCCATCACCAGCCACCCCCGCCCGGTAGTTAGATTTGGACTTATGTTTTTCTGACTTCTTACTTTAAACTATATGTACGGATATATTTCATTTCAGTACGGATAATTTGTATACCCAGCGTCTTCAGCACTAGATGCAGGCTTTCATGGCCACGTTCCATCACCAGCCACCCCCGCCTGGTAGTTAGATTTGGACTTATGTTTTTCCGACTTCTTACTTTAAACTATATGTACGGATATATTTCAATTCAGTACGGATAATTTGTATTTTGTCGAATGATTTCTGTTTGATTAAAATAATTTCATTATTCTGGATTTACTATCGGACATTATATTTGTGAAACATGTGAAATATGAAAACATGCATCAAAATTTAAAAAAAAAAATTCAAAATCTGCTCAATTTAGCGACGGATAAAGTATGCGTCGCTAAATATCCAGTTAATATAAAAAGAAAAGAAAAGAAAAACCCTATCCGTCGCTAATTCCGTCTCTATTTAGGATTTGGATTTTTTAAAAAAAAAGAGAAAATCGGCTTTTTAGCGACAGATAATATCCGTCTCTAAAAAGTCAATAGTCTATATGTCGCTAAATCCATCGTTATTTAGCGACGGATAGGTTATCCGTCGTTAGAAGCTTTGTGACCAAGAAAATGACGACGACATTTTTATCCGTCGCTAGGAGCTTAGCGACGGATCGCTCACTTTTTAAATCCGTCGCTAAACACCAGAATTCTTGTAGTGTTTATTCACTCTCTCTCATACTTTATTAACTATCTCTTCTACTTTATTCAATATATTTCCTATTTTATAACCATCTCTCCTACTGTAATCACTTTTTTTTTTAAATTTGTGTCCGTGCCCACATGTAATTGAAATCGGGACGAAGGGAGTATATATAAAACTTTTACTTCCGGTGTGGGTGGGCCAAAAATATTTTTTCATGGAAAAGTTGGAAAATTATTTTTGTGAAATAAAACTTTTTCGCTAAGAATAATTTTTACAAAAACATATGTGAAATTGGTTTTGTGAAAATTCAATTTGTGAATTGGTTGTGAAATTGCAAAACCAATCTACAACCTAAAACCTATGGTTTTTTATTGTTATGTAATTTAACCGGAACAAGTCAGCAATTTTTTTAATTACATTTATTGTTTAACTGGTTATAGTTTATGATTATAATCTGAGTCAGAATAATGATTTTGGTTAAGAATTTTAACCAACTATTCACATGTCTCGTGAAAATGATGAATAAATATATTTGTAAATATGAAACAAGCAGGTTACAAGCTAGGGCTTTTCTACCATTTTCGCCTGCCTGACAACTGACATCGCCCATGGACAATTTAATTTTTTTTTAACTTTTTCATTAAATAATAAAATTAAAATAAATTAATGGTCCGGCGCGAAATTTAAGCTCGGGTAGGCCCACCCGCCCCGGCCCGGAGGTTAAGCCCTACCACCGCTTGGGTCCACTATCGTCCAGCCCGCACTTGTGTTAGCCCTCAATATTAAAAATAAAGTTTAGTTATGCAATTTGCGGGATTCGAACACATGGTTATGGAATGGAACACTAACCAGTTAGAAAATATATCAATTTTCTTTTTTAATGTCACAGTATATGTTAGAAAATTTGTTAGATATTTTGTTAGAAATATCTGTTTAGATTTTGATCAGCAACATGATGACTTATCTTAGTCTCAGAAAGGTGATTAGTACTCTTGGTTCACTTGAACATTGTAAAAGAGGAAACCCACTAAGTATGATAGTCTAGCTAATCTTGTATAGGATGATAGGTCTCAAAATGTAATTTTATTTTATGAAGAAGACCAAGAAGAAGACATCCAAGCAGAACAAGTTCAGCGACATTGAAGATTTGAAGGCTGCACAAGATTTTGAAAGCAGTTCTAATACCTTGGCGGATATCTTGAAGACACGAATAGTTTTAAACAAACTGTGTCACAAGAGATATCTGAGAAATAAAAGGTCTATCTGAAAACAAGGAAAGTGTCCACAGATATCTATTCTCAGATACCTTGAGCTTTAACCACATTTCTGAAAAAGAAATATATATATTGCAAACAAAGTTGTTTCAATAAAAGTGGTATCTGAAGTTAAAGATAAGAACGCAAAGAATCGGAAATCGATCAAGGTTGTCTACGATACAAAGCATAGTTCGTTAACTCTGAGACAAAAGTATAGTACAATGCATTAAATGCATGGAGAGATGTACGAGCGAAACAGCGGTAACCAAGAAGAAGACACACCACTCTGATTACTATACACAGATATCAATAGTTTGAATTTGATTTAAGCCTAACGGATACTATTCAAACGGCACTCAAATTCATCTATAAATATCAACACTTAGACTTCTTGAAAAGAGACACTACACAACCTAAAGAACTTACACTGAACACATATCTTAATCTCTCAAGCAAACTACTTACTCTCAAAGCTTTCTGTTGCGACCAAAGCTCCTGATCTTAAGTAGTACTAAAGTTCTAAGTGTCCTGATCCTAACCAAGCACAGCTATCTGTGAAAGAGTTGAATTGAAAGATCAAGTATCTGAGATTCATACTCTAGAACATTTATCTAAGACTTGGGTCAGTAAAAAAGAACAATATACCATACATTGAAAAGTGTATTAAGTATACTTGATTCACAGAGCTATCTGATTAACTGAAAGTTATTAAAGAAGCTCATCTGACAACTTAAACCAAAACCAACACCATCACTGGCGTGGAGTACAGGAAGTACTTAGTTTGAGAAACTAAGGAATAACTCCAAGGTTATTGAGCACAGGAAGTACTTAGCTTGGGAAGCTAGGGAATAGCTCAAAGGTTTGAAGTCTGAGAAGTACTTGGCTGTGAAAGCCAGGGAACAACTCAGGGGGAACATTTGGTTGGGAACCATTTGTTTAAGGAATCTTAGAATAGGATTTTTGTAAGGTGACCTCAATTATCTATTCTAGTGAATTCTAGGTCTTTGGAAGACCGAAGTGGATTAGTTGGAGGATTACGCCACCTCCAGATACCACTATACTTGCTGTGTTATTTACTTTTCTGTACTTACATTTCAGCAACACACACACACTTTAAGCTTTACACTTATCTATCTTAAGTCTTCCGCGCTCTGAATCTAAGTATCAGATATCTACACAGATATCTGAGAAATAGTTTTTATCGACAAAAGTTTTAAAAGACTATTCACCCCCCCTCTAGTCTTTTACTTTGCCGTTATCTGGACCAACAGTATACAAATATCTATCGGGAGAGAGACAAAAAGAGAGAAAATATATGAAATTCCACCTAAAATGTGTGTGTAATATGAGGTGCGTACATGTTTCATGTTAATCTAAAAAAATTAATAGCATTTTACTTCATCTGAATTGTACAATATGTTTAAAGTTGGTTTACCCATATATTGAATTTTAATGAATATGTCTTTATTTTACCACATGTTTTCCTATGTTGTTTTGTACTTGTAAAATTAATATTTAATTATATAAAAATAAATAAATTAAAATTATAATTGTTTTTACAGATATTATTAAAATACTCTACTTACTAAATTTATCATTTTCTTAGCACGACAACGTATCAAAATCAAACTGCAATCACACATGTACTTGAAAATAAAGATCAGTATTATAATTATAACCTAAACGTGTTACATAAGTTTGCTTTCGTATTAAGCTCGAACTCCATTTAGTAGTTGTACATTTGAATTGGTTGTGTAAAAATCCATGAAGTAAACTCAATTCGTGAACACTCACTAAACGGAATGAGTAGTCTAGTGTCGAGTTTAATGTCAAATATGTTTTTCGAAACTTCGATTCAAGTTACACAAACTAAACTTGATCTTAATACCAAACAAATGGAATAGCAATGAATTTAAAACTCAACGGATACAAAATTTAAAATCGTATGAATTTAATATATTTAAAAAATAACATTATACATGTTTATCCATAAATTACCGCCTAACAATGTTTTAGAGCTATACTACTCTACACTTGCCCCAATTAATTACATGAGACTCCCATTCATCTCACATTCACACTCAATACACCCATTTCATTTCACTCACTTATTATTCTCCAATTGCTCTAAAAATACGTGCTCCCAAGTCTCAAAATCGTGCTCTCAAGATTGATCCGTCGTTGGTGTTGTTAGAAATATATCGATAGAAGATAAATAAAGATGAGAATAAATAATATTGATATTGATATTGATAAAGATGAGAATATATTGATGTTGATATTAATATTCACGCATTGGAACATTAATTGATCATATCGTTGATGATGTAGCTAGATCGGTTGCTATTGTTGAAATCATTCGAGCAAATAGGGCTCTACTCAGGGCTGCACGACGTATAAGATTCTATCCGTACAAACGGATGAAAAAATGTCTGTCCATTATCCGATCCAGTATGGACGGATCGGATTGCGGATCAACCCCTGCAAATCTGGATAAATCTGCGATATGCCAAATTTATAAAGAAAATGTTTTGCAAAAGTAATTACTCATGAAAAATATTTAAACGACAACAAGGAACAATGCCACAGGTTCGAATATTTTAAATACACATTAAATGTTAACTTCGTAAGTGTAAGTTACCAATTATGCAACTAGTAACGTACCATACCTAATTGAAAGTGTATATAGATACAATTAAAAAATTGCAATAGTCCAATACTGAAGGTGATAGAAATTCATGTTTGCCCAATTATTAAACGTGATAAAAACTGAAGATGGTAAAAGGCTAATTGTAATCTTAGCTATTCTAATCAATATGATAATAGTCCAATAGTAGACACAAATGATCAATGGCCGAGTGGTAGAGTAGCTTGTTGGTGTCAATATTGTCCATGGATCGATCCTTAATAGTGTGCCATTTTTTCAGTTAAATTTTGAAACATATAAATAATAATAAGGGCAAATTTCTTATGGTACCCCTTAAATTCGGTCTAATAACAAATTCAACCCTTATATTTGAACAATAACAGTTACATCAAAAGATTGAACCATTCTTGAATCTATCTATCAAATTTCCTCATGTCATTCTCTTGTTCTTAAATCTTTCACTCCAGACTCTCTTGTACTTCACTATTTTATCATTACTTATGCTGGTAATATGGATTTATAACATTTTCTTGGCTCTTTTTTGTACAGATAGCTATCACAAATTCAGGGACTTATTTGTAATTGATTTAAATCAATTTCCAACTGGACTTATTTGTAATTTAATAATTGCATCAAATGAATTCAATTCTATTCAATTTGGCCACTATGGACTCTTTTAGTCTCACTTTTTTTGTTGTGTCTATTTTACCGAAGTCCGCACTTTTGTGCGTGTTAATTTGGTGTACGTGCCATCAACCCTCACGGACATATAGCTTTTTAGGACCACGCCGGTATATAGGTAGTATTTGAAACCGCCCACACGACTACGGTGATGACAAGCACCATAGATACACTCGAGACAATTCAAATAAGGGGAATATATATTACAAAATTTGAACAATAACATCATAATCTGTGATTTCTTCTCCCCAATGGTTCTTCACAATGCGACTTTCGACAAAATGAAGCATGAAGAGCATGCCATTAAATCATACTTAACAGCGAGTACACAAGAGAATGAAAAGGCGCAAACAAGAGGGTTTGCACTTCCCGAAAAGATCACGCAAGCGCCGGTACAATATTTTTTCATCGGCTTAAAGTTTCTCACCGGCTTTTTGGACTAAAGAGTTAAACAAACTTGTTATTTATAGGAAAAACAAACTTACGAGATGTTAAGTTCACTACTCTATCTAATTTGAGAATCGTGCAAAGCGTAAGTAACAAACAGTTAACAATCACAATAGAAGTTTTTTAAACTTGGAAGAGCGACTCATGAAAGACTCTACAGAAGGAAAGAAAATCATTACAATAACGGAAAGTAGGGGACGAAAGACTCTAGACTCGAGAAAAACACGGATAAGACACTAGGAGCACATTCCCTCCCCAAACTGAACTCAAGCATGTCCTCAAGCGCGAGTAAAAAAGAAAAGAATGGGGTCAATAGTGGCTTGCTTGTGATGTCTGATTTAGAGTCATATCTTTGGACTCGGAGAGTTCGACCACTTCTTCCGGTCGCTCAATGTACCCGTGGAAGTATGGTTTAACTCGCTTCCCATTGACCTTGAAGGTGAAGCAGACAGCGGGATTCAAGAGTTCGACAGCACCATGCGGTGCCACTTGAATTATCGTGTACGGTCCGTCCCAGCCTTGACGCAACTTTCACAGAAGCAGTTTAAGTCGAGAGTTAAAAACCAAAACTTTCATACTTGGGTGCAAGTCCTTGCGGATTATCCCCTTGTCATGATACTCCTTCGTCTTCTGCTTGTAAATCTTTGCATTCTCAAAGGCAAGGTGGCGGAGTTCTTCCTGCTCGGAGATTTGCAGCAATCGTTCCTCCCCAGCTGCCTGCATATCGAGATTGAGCTCCTTGGTGGCCCAAGCCGCTTTGTGCTCCAACTCCACGGGAAGATGACAAGCTTTGCCATAAACCAACCGGTAGGGGGTTGTACCGATATGATCTTATGCGAGTTACGTGAGGCCTCTGATTGCATCATCTAGCTTGGTTGACCAATCCTTACGGTTCGGTTTTACGACCCTCGAGAGAATGCTCTTGATTTGCCGATTGCTGACTTCCACTTGACTAGAAGTTTGTGGGTGGTATGAAGTTGCGACACGGTGTTGCACTCCATACTTCACAAGTAGGTTCGCGAAGGAACGGTTAATAAGTGAGATCCGCCATCGCTAATGATTGTTCTGGTTGTACCAAACCTGCTGAAAATATTCTTGGACAAGAAAGAGAGCACAACTTTGGAATCGTTAGTTCTGGTGGCCATAGCCTCCACCCACTTAGTCACATAGTCCACCGCAACAAGAATATATTCATTACCATTACTTTTGGGAAAGGATCCCATAAAGTCGATACCCCCCACATCAAAGGGTTCTACCACAAGATTGCTGGTCAAAGGCATCTCATTACTCTTGCTAATGTTACCACTACGCTGACAAGCATCACAACTAGCACAAAACTTATGAGCATCTTTAAGCGAGAGGGCGAAAAGAAACTGATTGAAGAACCTTTAGGCGGTTTTCTTCCATTAGTGCCCTCTACATTGCATGGTATGACAAAAGGTGAGAACACTGCCTACTTCACTCTTTGGAATGCAGCGCTGTAGGATGCCATCAGCTCCCTCCTTAAAAAGGTGGGGGTCATCCCAAAAGTAGCCATTGGTTCGGCGTGCAAAGTTCCTTCTTTCCTGCGAAGACATGTTAGCGGGGAAAACACCTACAACAAGAAAATTCACAATATCTGCAAACCAAGTCTCTAAGCTAACAGAGAATAGATGCTCATCAGGTAGGTCATCGGGGATAGGTGGAGAAGGGGAGATTGTCTTAGGATCAAGCCTAGATAAATGGTCAGCAACAAGATTATCTTTACCACACTTATCAACTATTTCACAATCGAACTCCTGTAACATCAAAACCCACCGAATGAGGCATGGCTTAGAATCACTCTTCGCCATGAGGTGGCGGATCGCGGCATTATCCGTGTTGATGATCACCTTGAACCCTTTCGGATGATTTGAATTTATCCAATCTGAAAAGAACCGCTAGGAATTCTTTCTCAGTTGTGGTGTAGTTAACCTGTGCAGGGTTAAGTGTCTTGCTGGCATAGTAAATTACATGAAAGTGTCCATTTACCCTTTGTCCTAAAACAGCACCTAAAGTGAAATCAGAAGCATCACACATAATCTCAAAGGGTAAGGACCAGTCAGGGGCAACAACAATAGGAGCGGAAACGAGCTGCTCTTTCAAGATGTTAAAGGTCTACATGCATTCATCATTGAAAACAAAAGGCACATCTTTCATAAGCAAGTTACTCAAACACTTAGCAATATTCGAAAAATCCTTAATGAATCTCCTATGAAAACCAACATGCCCAAAAAAAGATTGCAGCTCTTTTACACAAGTGGGAGGGGGAAGTTTAACAATCACATTGAGCTTTGCTCTATCAACTTCTATCCCACGTTTTGAGACTACATGCCCTAAGACAATTCCTTCTCTAACCATAAAGTGACTTTTTTCCCAGCTAAGAGTTAAATTACACTCAATGCAGCGTTTAAGCACTTTATCAAGTTTATTCAAACAATCGAAAAGAGTCTCCAAAAGAGAAGTCATCCATGAAGACCTCTATAAAATCCTGCACCATGTCAGAAAATATAGAAAGCATGCATCTTTGAAAAGTAGCGGGGGCGTTGCGGTCGAAAGGCGATGCGATGGCGAAATTTCCATTGGGACAAGTAAATGTCGTCTTCTCCTGATCCGCCTGAGCGATGGGTATTTGGTAGAAACCTGAAAGACCATCCAAAAAACAATAGAACTATCGCCCAGCAAGGCGGTTAAGCTTCTCATCAATGAATGGCGGAGAAATGGTCTTTCTTAGTGGCTGCGTTTAGTTTCCTATAGTCGATACACACGCCACCCGTGGTTTTTCTTACCGGGACCTCTACGCCCATCTCGTTTGTTTCGACAGTAACCCCCGACTTCTTAGTAACTACATGCACAGGACTCACCCATCTACTATCAGCTATGGGGTAAATTATATCGTGCTCAAGCATCTTGAGGATCTCAGTTTTCACTACATCTTGCATAGCGAGGTTAAGCTGTTGGGGTTGCCCTAAGCGGTTTAGCATCATCTTCTAAACTTATCCTATGTGTGCAGCGAGTTGCGCTAATGCCCATAATATCTCAATTTCCCATCCTATGGCATAAAATTCTCCTTAAGAAGCTCAACAAGTTGGTTCTCTTCTTCCTTTTGCAATTTCGAAGAGATTATCACAGGTTTGGACCGATTTTCACCAAGGAAAGCATACTTAAGGTGGGATGGGAGTTCCTTAAGGTCAGTCCTAGGGGGTTCGATTTCCCCAGAATTGCTATTGTGGGAGTCGAATTCACCTAATGGTTCACTAGGGGGATCAAGTTCACCTGCCGGTTCAGTTTCAGCTGAATCTATAGTGCAGATTAGCTCAGGACGTTCCTCACTCACAATTCCCTTATCAGGATCTAGTGTCAAAACTGGCTCTAACTTATCGCTAGCAATATCATCAAGCAGGGCAGTATATACACAGTCATCAATGATGCAATGAAATTCTTTGGCAATCTCATGTTCTGTTTCACAATCGGTAACAGAATAGGCATTAGAGTTACCTGTAGGACGTACTGCGTCCTTGTTGATTCGATTACCTCCGATATCAATCGCTATCTTCCATACTTAGCGTCGACTTGAAGTTTGACAGTTTTCATGAACGACCTTCCTAGCAAAATCACATGGTTCCTGCTGCTGGTTGTTGCATTGTTGGGAGGTAGAACTACAAAATCTGCTGGCACCAAGTATGTGTCAACCTTGACCAAAGCATCCCGTATAATACCGAGTGGTCGCTGGAGACTACAATCGATCATCTGCAAAGTCATATTCACAGGTTTCAACTTTCCCAAACCGAGCTCCTGATACAGGTCATGGGTAATAAGATTAATGCTCGCTCCCAAGTCGAGCATACCTTTCGCTATTTTCCCATTCTCCATTTGTATATCAATCATGAAACTCCCTGGGTCTTGTTGTTTCACTCGTAATCCGATCACAGAATTTGTTGTTTCTGGAAGAATCGACTTTTCGATGAGCAGCTTCTTCTTATTAGCATTCAGGTCCTTGAAGAACTTAGCATAGGAGGGGACACTATCGATAAGCTCCAGCAGTGGCATGTTCACATTAACTTTTGAAAGCATTGCCAGGATAGATTTAAACTTGCTATCGTCTTTTGGCTTCTTAACTCTCCCAGGGTATGGTAATGGCTTAGAAGCTGGCAGTCTCGGGGGGCGGAAGGGGCTATTAGATTTATGTAGGATCTCAGTCCTGCTATTTGGATCCTCAATAATCTCCTCAGCTTCCTCCTCAGGAATGTCGATAGCTGGTGTAGGTGGAGTTTCCGGTTTAGTCATCATATCTGGCTTCTCAACAACTTTACCACTACGAAGTACTGTAGTTGCTTGGATCTCCTCTTCCAATTCATCTTCATCCCCAAATTCAAGACTTGCCATGAGGTTAGCCAACCTATCTGCTAAGTCCTCTATTCTGTGCATCATCCCTTCAATCTGCTGTCTTGTTCTTTCTTGCCCTTCCATAACAACTTGCATAAATTTCTCATCATGGGCAATTAAGGCCATCAATGTGCTTTCGCTAAATGAGCTGCTCTCCGGTAAAATAATTGCACTATTCACCATTTCCCCAGCAGAGGGTGTGTAGTAGCAGGAAAAGGACTCCATACCTGGGTCTCAACAACAGTAACTCAACAATTGCTTAGTTTCTGTTAGTCCAAGTAAAATAAAATCACAACAAGTAACCACCGGTTCTCAGCGCTACAATAGGAATTAACTCCTCGACAGTGGTGCCAAATTTGATGAGCTCAAATTATACTCTAAAAAGCAATTAGAGAATAAGCTGTAGTTGTAGACTAAAGCCTAACTCATGATCGATCTCTAGGGAATTAATCAGGCTATGTAGCAGGGAGAGTAAACAGATACTTGCGAGTAACAATCTGATTGATGGTTTTGTTTATACTTCTAACTAATTCAACTAAAGCTAAGATGACGATTAACAATGAGAGAATGATGAATACAGTAGCAAGATCCAATTATGCTAATTCGAACTAGGGATAACACTCATATTTGTCACACGGTCGTTGTACAGAAAATCAATCAATTCGATTCAACCAATTGTTCTGAGAGGATATTATACTGGAGAAATCATGAGTCGTCAATTCACGATCCTTAAACATGAAAAATTTAGAGAATTTAATACGGACTTATCGAATTGAAGGATTTCACGAAGATTTAATACGAGACTAACCTATATGAGTGCTTTGATAAACCCTAGAACGAATATGCATAATCTTCACATACTACTGTATTCAAAGTTGTTTAGCTACTCATAATTGATGATTGCATACAAGGATTCATGTTAATAATCATATGAAACATAGATGAAAAGAATTGTAAAGAACAAAGCAATTGAGAAATCAATACCAATAATCATGATGAATCAAATCAATGAATAATCAAGCTCCAAAGATGTCTCAATGTTAATGTATGGCTCTTGGAGCTTTTCTCAAAACTAGGTTAAAAGAAGTATCAATAAGAAGGAATCAAAATTCTAATCTATTAAGGAATATGAAATTAATTCTGCATTAAGCTGCCTTCTTAATCGTAATGTATATCGATTAAAAATCTCACATGGCGGACCAATTCCTTGGCAGTGACCTTCTTTATCGCAATATATATATCAGTCGCATAATCTCACCGCGGCGAGCAAGGTGCTCCGCCGCGGCGAGCTTCCATCTTCAAAACATAGACTCCACTCGCAAAATCTCGCCGCGGCGGACCAATTCCTTTGCCGCGGCGAGTCTTCTTTAATCTCAAAAGATGACCACTCGTAAAATCTCGCCGCGACGGACTGATTTCCTCGCGGCGAAACCATACTAACTCGACTTGTCTTCAAGCGTCTCAAAAGACAGATTTCTACAAAACACAAACAAAACACCAAAGTGTAAAAGCGAACTAAAAGACTACAAAACTAAAGACAATGACTCACAAAGATGGCGAAAAAGACCAACTGAGACGTTAGAATATTGTCTCATCACCAAGGCTTGTTACTTGTTTAGGAGAATGAATCAGTGATTAAGTCGCAACTAATTGTTGTGATTCAACTCCTTCACAGTTTGCAAGGCTTATTGAAGATCAGGACTCTTAGAACTTTTAATGCTACTTAGAAACTAGAGCTAGAATCAGAACAGTAAGCTTGAGAGTTTGTATGTAGGCTTGAAGACTTGTATGCTTGAGTTGTATATTCAGTGAGTTCTTGGTGTGTGTCTTCAAACATTCTAAGTGGTCATAGTTATAGTTGAAAATTCTCCCGTTTGAATAGTATCCGTTAGGCACTAAGGGATTCAAACTATTGATATCTGAAATAGTACTGTAGTGAGCTTTGTCTCTTTTTAGAGACTTTCCTCTTTCGTTCAGACATCTCTGTTTGCATAATAAATGTAGTGTACTATTTTTGTCCTGTAGTCTCAACGAATATGTGCAAGCTATCTGAGCTTGAGCACAATCCTTTCTCAGTAACCTTTAGTAAATGGATATCACTTAGAAACTTGTCTTCGAGACACTTGTTTCTGAAGGTATCTAAGCGATTTATTCTCCTTTGTCTTCAACAATCTTGTGCAGTTGACTTGATCTTGAAATTTAATGTTCTTCTGCAGGATGCTTGCTTCTTTGGTCTTCTATCAGATATATAAAGATTACATTTCAGAGACCTAACATCCTATACAAGAATAGCTAGACTAACATACTCAGTAATCTTCTTCTTTTATAATGTTCAAGTGAACTAAGGGTACTAGTTACTTTTCTGAACTAAGATATGTCATTACGGTTGCTAATCAAAATCTAAAGTCTCAACAGATAATCCTATTAATTTCCCCCTTTTGATAAATCAACTATGACTATCTTTACAAGGTTCATATCAAAATTGGAGGAGGAAACAATCGACACTTAAACAATTCTTATGATCTTTCAATTCATTTATTTAAGTGCAGAAAGTAAACATCAACCAAATCACACGGAGTGATCTTTGCTGACAAGTTATCTTTTATAGATAGAATTCTGAGAGATTACATCATAAAATTACAAGTATAGAAGGATAATGATGTGACAATGCAATGCGCGATTTCACATGCTTTTAGACCCTCGTTTTTTGCCCAAGATTTAATATTTGTATTATTTTATGGCCAATTGCCAACTTCTTGTGGATTTTGTAGGTCATGATCACGTTTTCGGGGCCAAAACGTCATATTTGGGCGAAATCGAGAAAGTTAAAGAAATCGTTGATTTGGCCATTTACGAGTTTGAGGTGTCAAAAATGTCATGTGACCAACTAACATGAAGGTAATTGAAGATGCTACAACTTTGAAGAAGACAACTTTTTGAGGAAATAAAGTTACGAAGCCCTAAATTGAAGAACGAAGGAAAACAGACAGAACCTAGTGAAACAGCAGATGTGCGGTCCACAGTGGACCATAGAAGGTCGATTGTGGTCAACCATCGACCTTAGTGCAGTGAATGTTCCAGAAATAGGCCAGTTTCTGGCCTGTTAGTCTGAAGCCCGCCTTCCAAAACCTACCACACACAGCAAGGGCGGGTAGGCACGAAATGTTCAGTATAAATAAGACCCTTGGGGTCTCATAAAAATAAAAATACTCAACGGGAGGGTTCCATACCACAAGGCATCTCTCTTGAGAGAGAACTAGTCATCAGGAAGTGAAACCCCAAAACTTTAGCCGTCAGCAAGTAAACATGAAGACTTCAAGGCACCAGAAGACAACCAGGATCGATATATACAGGTGGAAATCATAGAAGACAACTAGGATCGATATAACAGTTTAGTTATTTCAAACATGATTTCAATTCAGTTTACAGTTTATTTACTTTCAGTTATGTCAGGCTAACTTACTTATTTAAGGGTTAGTCGGGATCATTGTTTACTTGGTTTATATATGATAGAATAGTTTTAGTATCTATGTTGGTTATGCGATTGTCGTTCATTCCTGTGCTGTTTGAGATAAGACACATGTCTATTTGTGTTTACCATGGAACATGAGTATTTGTTACACTAGATTAGGAGATGTCAGCCGTGTCTATAAGTTGATATTCTGGCTGAGGTTTGTTGTTGAGCTAGCCTTGGTAGTGACTTTGAGATAGACGATAGTCTACATGGGGTATATTTCCTGACTGTGCCTTAGTATAAGATATGTGACCTGTGTGACTCTTCAGCCGTAACTATGGACACTAGTGACTCTGTGCAATTCAACTAAGTAATTGGTTGGTCACATGACATAGTATAATTTGGAAGGGCTCATTTGCACATACAGGTACTATAGACTACGTGAGTCATCAGAGATGGAAGATTTAAAAAAACACAAAGAAACAAGCTTGGACCTGGAAGGATTTTTATCAGTTTACAGGCAGCCTGCGAATGGAGCAAGCATCAGATAGTGTTTGTGTTCAAGATTTGAATCTATATGTTGAGAGTTTCATCTTCAATATTATGGATATCTTAGCAAACTCTTATAAGCCTCCATCATTTTGTATCTATTGACATTGGCTTTGACCTAGGCTATAGTTCTGTGATGTGTATTTTTGAGTAGTCTAGGTGTTAGGAATATCTGTTTAGATTTTGATCAGTAAACCCCTATGGCTTATCTTAGTTCAGAAAGGTAACTAGTACTCTGAGTTCACTTGAACATTGTAAAAGAAGAAGCTTACTGAGTATGTTAGTCTAGCAAATATTGTACAGGATGTTAGGTCTCTGAATGTAATTTTTACATCTTTGAAGAAGACCAAGAAGCAAGCATCCAGCAGAATGAACTCATTATTGAAGATCGAGAGGCGCACAAGATTGCTGAAGACTAAGGAGAAATGTCTCCTCAGAATGCTTGGCTGAGATATCATGAAGAAATTGTTAGGAATATCTGTTTAGATTTTGATCAGCAACTTAATGACTTATCTTAGCTCAGAAAGGTGGTTAGTACTCTTGGTTCACTTGAACACTGTAAAAGAGGAAAATCACTAAGTATGATAGTCTAGCAAATCTTGTATAGGATGTTAGGTCTCTAAATGTAATTTTTTATTTCTCTGAAGAAGACCTAGAAGAAGGCATTCGGCAGAAGAGCTCAACATATTTGAAGATTTGAAGACTGCACAAGATTCTTTGGAGACTAAGGTCATCATATACCTATGTCGAGATATCTTGAAGAAACAAGTGTTTTCAATAAACAAGCTGTTGCAAAAGATATCGAGAATCAAGGTTTCTAAATGAGGAAAAGTGCTTACAGATATCTACACTCAAATACCTTGGATAAAACTATGTTTACGAAACAATGTTGTAACAAGTATCTGGAGATGTGAAGGTCTACGAAAAGGAAGTGCAATGCTTGAGAAAGCATCTATAGTTCCGTTGGAACTACGGGACAAAGTATAATGCGATAAATTAAATGCGCAGACGAATATACGAACAAAAGCAGCGATCCTTGAGAAGAAGACAAGCGTCTGATAGTACTATACTCAGATATCAATAGTTTGAATTTCATTGAGCCTAACGGATACTATTCAAGCAGCATGATTTTCAACTATAAATATCAACACTTAGAATGCTTGAAAAATACAGAACTCACACGAGAACTTGAACACTATCTTTCAAACTCTCGAGCTTACTATACCTTCAAGCTTTATGTTGCGAGCAAAGCTCTTGACTCTAATTAGCACATGATTCTAAGTGTCCTGATCCTTAACAAGCATTGTTATCTGTGAAGGAGTTGAATTAAGATTTCATATATGAGATTCATTCTCTTGAACACTTATCATAGACTTGGGTCAGTAAAGAACAAGATACCATACATTGAAAAGTGTATTAAGTATACTTGGTTCATAGAGCTATCTGCATAACTGAATAAGTTATTAAAGAAGCTCACCTGACAAACTACCTTAACAACACCCTAATCGGCGTGGAGTGCAGGAAGTACTTAGTTTGAAACTAAGGAATAACTCGAGATTCTTGGCGAGGAAGTACTTAGTGTGGGATACTAAGGAATATCTCAAAAGGTTTCTAAGTATAGGAAGTACTTGGCTGAGAAAGCCAGGGAATAACTCAGGGGGAACACTTGGTTGAGAACCTAATGTATTTAGGAATCGAGAAGATATTTGTAAGGTTAACTCGACTATACATCTTAGTGGATTCTAGGTGCGAGAAAGGCGAAGTGGATTAGTTGAAGGATTCGCCACCTTGAGATACCACTATAAAGACTTGTGTTATTTACTTTCGCATTTTATAACTGTTATTTACTTTGCTAAGTATTTATACATATCTTGTATATACGTGCACTTATCACAAAAAGTCTTTCCGCTCTACGAAAATAAGTATCGATATCTTCACAAATAGAAATTGTGTTTATCGACAAAAGTTTGAAAAGACTATTCACCCTCCCCTCTAGTCTTTTACTTTGCCATTATCTGGACGACAAGTGGTATCGGCGGGAGGTTCCCAAAGCCTTGCTGAACCTAGATCGAGATAAGTGCTCACTAAGCATCTTTCACCTACACTTGATTTGTTTGTTTAGTGTGTTTTCTGAGGATGTCTTTAAGTGGCGCCCCAATTCTCAAGGAGAATTATGAGAAATGGAAGAACAACATGATGCTCCATCTAGAAGCCATGAGTAATGAAGCGATCGGCGTGATAAAGATTGGCCCCATAGTCATTCAACAACTCAAGCGGTCATGGAGGTTTCTAATGGTAGAGCAGAGAACTAAGTGATGGCTCCTCATGAGCAGATGCTTCAACGGTGGGAGACCTACCGGTCAAGTTATTCTGAGCGATAGAGAGCTCTGGACATCGGAAGATGCCAAGAGAAATCATTGGATGGTCAGGCTCATAATATCATCATCGTTCTACTCGAGCACATCCTTCGATAAGCTGGGGGTGCAAAACAATGTAGCACGGCAACTTATTGAGGAAATGCAATGCTTGTGAGAAAACAAAGGAAAATAAGTTCAAAGTTTTGAAGCTCAAATTCCAAAACTTTAAACAAGGTCCCATAGAGACTCTTGAAGAACTAGATTTCCGGTTGACAACACTCATGAGTGATATGGCTACACTTGGTGAAAGTAATGGATATACTGACGGAAAAAATTAAGACTATTGTGAGAAGTCTAAGTCATAGCTGGGAGCATACAAAGTTTTTCTACTTTAACGAGGAATGCCGGATATCACTCCGATGGAACTTTTCTCTCACCTTGCCTTTGTTGCTGTGAGACAACTCGAAGAGAACAAGCAATTTGAAAAGTTGCGAATGTTGCTCTATTTGCTCAAGGAACTTGAAAGAAGGAAGGCAAGGAGGTGGTAGGAGAATGCTCTTCTTTGTAAAGCAAATGAGAAAATATGTTAGTCGGGAGATTGAGAGAAGAAAAACCAAAGAGAAGCTGAAAAAGCATCTAGGCTCAAATTATCATCAGTACAAAAATATGCAATTGTCTGGCTTTCATTTGAACAAGCGGCTTAGAAAGCATCTAATCTTGAAAGCGAAATCGGAAGCGATATCTGTTTTCTATTGTCGAAACCTGGTCATTTCAAAAGGATTGCCACACTTTCAACAAGCTAAAAGGCGGTGACAAGAAAGATAGAAGAAACTTCAAGAGAGTTCGAGAGCTCGCTCTTGAGGAAAGAAAGAAGATACAAATCAATGGATGCTCTAGACATTGAGTCGATTACGAGGATGAAGACTCGGATGATTCCTGCTTGCCTTCTCTAGAGATGTGTGGTGTTTCTCATGAAGTGTTTGACTTTGGTCAAAAGAAGAAAGAAGTGTGTGGAGTGGCTGAAGAAATCTTTCCAGATATATCCAACATTGGACCTTGTCTAATGGCTGATGAGGTAACACATACTTCTTGTTATACATATGAAAGTGATGAGGAAGAAATCAAAGATCTGGAACATCTCAGAAGAGAACTTGATCTCTCTGAAAGAGAATTTCTAATGGTCGAGCTAGGCGAAATCTTTGAAGAAGAAAAGAATTCTCTTGAAAGGAAAATTCACAATTACTCGAGAAATCGAGAAAAGGATCTTTGAAAATGCATTTCTTAAAGCTCGGATATACGAGACGAAAAAGTCACATAAAGAAGCATTGGCCGAACTTCAAAAGAAATGTGAAGGCCTTCTTTCTGAAAATAAGGAACTCAAAAAGAAGGAAGTATCTTTCCAATCTTTTGTTAAAGCTAGTGACACTCTTACTGAAGTACAATATTATTTAAGAGATCCTACAGAAAAGGGAGGACTTGGGCTGGACACACAAACAAATAGTTCTACCACTCTGAATAAGAGTGATGAAAGAATAACATTTGTCAGTGCTAAGCAAGATGGTTCCCAAACAACCTATATCAATGGTCAGAAAGCTAAAGCTGTTGACATAGGAAAGGCAGTTGCGACCAAACCTTTGTGGGAAAAACAAGTCCAAAAGAAAACTGTTGGGAATAATTTTGAAAAGAAACATAATACTGAAAAATGTAATCACCCACAGTGCTATGTCTCTCAGAAAGGAAGAATTGCAGGAGCTGGCAAATTCTCCTATGTCACGTTTTATGGAAAGAAAATAGACTACCAAGAGACTAGCAAAGCTGCTGAGATGAGAACTCAGATATGTACAGTACATTAAATGCAGACGAAATGTACGAACAAAAAGCAGATCTACGAGAAGAAGACAAGCGTCTGTGATCTATACTCGAGATATCAATAGTTTGAATTTCATTGAGCTATGGATACTATTCAAGCGGCATGATTTTCAACTATAAATATCAACACTTAGAATGCTTGAAAAATACACAGAACTTACACCAAGAACACTGAACACTATCTTTCAAACTCTCAAGCATACAACTTACCTTCAAGCTTTATGTTGCGACCAAAGCTCTTGACTCTAAGTAGCACAAAAGTTCTAAGTGTCCTGATCCATAACAAGCATTGTTATCTGTGAAGGAGTTGAATTAAGATTTCATATATGAGATTCATTCTCTTGAACACTTATCATAGACTTGGGTCAGTAAAGAACAAGATGCCATACATTGAAAAGTGTATTAAGTATATTTGATTCATAGAGCTATCTGCATAACTGAATAAGTTATTAAAGAAGCGCTTTGACAAACTACCTTAACCACACCCTAATCGGCGTGGAGTCAGGGAAGTACTTAGTTTGGGAAACTAAGTAATAACTCAAGATTCTTGAGCATAGGAATCGAGAAGATATTTGTAAGGTTAACTCGACTATCTGTCTTAGTGGATTCTAGAGTGCGAGAAAGGCGAAGTGGATTAGTTGAAGGATTATGCCACCTTGGATACCACTATAAAGACTTGTGTTATTTACTTTACGAATTTTGTAACTTGCTTTATTTACATTGCTAAGTATTTACACATATCTTCTTGACACGTCGACTTATCACAAAGTCTTAGCTCTCGAAAATAAGTATCGAGATATCTTCACAATCGATAAATTGTATTATCGACAAAAGTTTGAAAAAGACTATTCAACCCCTCTCTAGTCTCTTACTTTGCCATTATCTGGACGACAAGTGGTATCGGGCGGGAGGTTCCAAGCATACCTTGAACCTATATCTGAATAAGTGCTCACTAGCATCTTTCACCTATACTTGATTTGTTTTGTTTAGTGTGTTTCTGCGGGATGTCTTTAAGTAGCGCCCCAATTCTCAAGCCAGAATTATGTGAAGTGGAAGAAACGACATGATGCTTCATCTAGAAGCCATGGTGTGAAATGATCGGCGTGATAAAGAATGGCCCCATAGTCATTCAACAACTCAAAGCAGTCATGGAGGTTTCTAATGGTAGAGACGAAGAACTAAGTGATGGCTCCTCTACCGACGATCGTCGACCGGTGGGAGACCTACAAGTCGAGTGATTCTGAGCGAAATCGAAAGCTCTGGACATCGGAAGATACCAAGAGAAATTATTTGGATGGTCGGGCTCGCAATATCATCATCGTTCTACTCCGAGCACATACGATTATGGCATGGGGTGCAAAAAGCAGCCAATGGCAGCAATGATTGAAATCATGCTGCCTTTGAAAACAAAGGAAAATAAGTTCGAAGTTTTGAAGCTCAAATTCCAAAACTTTAAACAAGGTCCCAGAGACTCTTTAAGAACTAGATTTCGGTTTACAACACTCATGAGTTATATGGTTGCACTTGGTGAAAGTTATAGATATATGACCAAAAAAATTAAGACTATTGTGACAAGTCTAAATCATAGCGGGAGCATACAAAGTTTTCTACTTTAACGAGGAATGCGAGATATCATTCCGGTGGAACTTTTCTCTCACCTTGCCATTGTTGACTATGAGATAACTCAAGAGAACAAACAAGCTGAAAAGTTGAGAATGTTGCTCTAGTTGCTCAAGGAACTTATGACAAGAAGGAAGGCAAGGAGGTGGTAGGAGAATGCTCTTGCTGTAAAGCAAATGAGAAAATATGTCAGTCGGTAGATTGAGAGAAGAAAAGCCAAAGAGAAGCTGAAAAAGCATCTAGGCTCAAATTATCATCGACAAAAATATCAGATTGTCTGGCTTTCATTT
Organism: Plantago major; assembly: GCA_026545765.1. Taxonomy (NCBI): domain Eukaryota; kingdom Viridiplantae; phylum Streptophyta; class Magnoliopsida; order Lamiales; family Plantaginaceae; genus Plantago; species Plantago major. The sequence continues at coordinate 196,632 of JAIFAC010000079.1, forward strand.
GAACAAGCCGGTGAAAGCATCTAATCTTGAGGAAGCGAAATCGGAAGCGATATCTGTTTCTATTATCGAAACACAGTAATTTCAAAAAGGATTACCTGCTTTCAACAAGCTAAAGGCGGTGACAAGAAAGATAGAAGAAACTTCAAGAGAGGAGAGCTGCGCTCCTTTGAGGAAAGAAAGAAGATACAAATCAATGGATGCTCTAGACATTGAGTCGATTAGGGATGAAGACTCGGATGATTCCTGTACCTTCTCCGGAGATGTGGTGTTTCTCATGAAGTGGTTGACTTTGGTCAAAAGAAGAAAGAAGTGTGTGGAGTGGTGAAGAAATCTTTCCATATATCTCGACATTGAACCTTGTCTAATAGGTGATGAGGTAACACATACTTCTTATACATATGAAAGTGATGAGAAAGAAATCGAAGATCTGGAACATCTCGAGAAGAGAACTTGATCTCTGAAGAGAATTTCTAATGGTCGAGCTAGAATGAAATCTTTGAAGAAGAAAGAATTCTCTTGAAAGGGAAAATTCACAATTATCAAGATACTCGAGAAAAGGATCTTTGAAAATGCATTTCTTAAAGCTCGGATATAGAGACGAAAAAGAATCACATAAAGAAGCATTGGCCAAACTTCAAAAGAAATGTGAAGGTCTTCTTTACGAAAATAAGGAACTCAAAAGAAGGAAGTATCTTTCCAATCTTATGTAAGCTAGTGACACTCTTCTGAAATCTGATATTATTTAAGAGATCCTTGAGAAAGGGAGGACTTAAATTTGGACACACAAACAAATAGTTCTACCACTCACGAATAAGAGTGATGAAAGAATAACATTTATGGGTACTTTCGACAAGATGGTTCCCAAACAACCTATAGCATTGGTCGAGAAAGCTAAAATTTGACAATGGAAAGGCATTCGACAAAACCTTTGTGGGAAAACAAGTCAAAAGCGTTGGGAATATTTACGAAAGAAACATAATCTTGAAAAATGTAATCACCCACGATTGCTATATCTCGAGAAAGGAAGAATTGCGAGGTGACAAATTCTCCTATGTCACGTTTTCGGAAAGAAAATAGACTACCGAGACTAAAAGCTCTTTGAGATGAGAACTTCGATTAAGCGCTAGATGCTCGAAATGGCATTGACTATAAAGCCATCGGAAACAACTTGCTCGTGAGTATAAACAAGTGCAAGAGCGATGGATAAAAGCTAGGATTGCTCACGACAATTATTAGAAGTGGAAGAAAAGTCGAGCCACTAAAAATCAGATGCAGGCTAGAAGAAATCGGCAAGGAAAGCTAAGTTCTTTGACAAGCACACTCGTGACGATAGGTATCTGAAAGCACCACAAGGAGCACCGAGGAACACACCGAGGAAGAAAATAATTCTTAATAACAATGATACTAATCATTTACCGAATTCTTCCTTATGTTCTGTTAGACAAAGAATGTCCCTAAGAAATTCATTGAAATGGATTTCTGAAGAATTCTTTAGTTCGGATGGATTCGATTGTTGGTGTGAGAACCTAATCTCTGTTTTATGCGAACACTCTAAAGACTAATCAAGTGGCATTTGATAGCGGATGTGGGAAGCACATGACGGGGAGACAAAAGCAAATCTAATTAACTCGGTAATTGCGATGATGGACCAATTATTAGATTTTGGAGGAGATGAAAATCTAACCATAGGATTTGGCAATGTCGAAGTTTGGAGCCCTTACAATCTCTAAAGTACTACATGTAAAGGATTGAAATATAATCTCTTAAGCATGAGTCAATTAGTAGTCAAAGGTACCTTTGTCGAATCAAGTCAAAACTATGCAAAGTGATTGACAATGAGTCGAAGAAGACAATCTTAGTTGCTAAGCGAAAAGGAAATCGTTATGTTGCTAATTGGGCATCACTTGGCGAAGAATGTCTCATGGTGAGTCAATAAAGCCCTGCTGAAGAAAATTGACTATGGCATAAAAGAATGAGTCCTTGAATTTGAAAACTCGAACAAACTACCCGAGAAAGAATTGGTGGTTGGTTTACGAAATGGCATATAGAAAGGATGGTATATGCTAGGAAAACAATCAAAACATCTTTCAAATCTAAAACTAGACACTCCATTGAAAGGCCAACTTGCAAATGTTACATATGGATCTTTTGAATCCTCTGTAACTAGCTATCTTGAGGAAAGAAGTATGGTCTCTTGTTGTTGATGATTACTCAAGATTCACTTGGGTTGTATTTCTCAAACAAAATCTGATGCAAGGGTTGAGATACTGACTTCTTTGAATAAACTTGTAGTCATGAAAAATGACAATGTATCTATAATCGAGCAGGACCATGGTCTTTGGGTTTGTGAACCGATTACATAAAAGAGTTTTATACTGCAAGGTATACAACATCAACTATCTTAGTAAGGACACCACAACAAAATGGTGTTCTTTGAAAGAAAGAATAGGACCCTAAAAGAAGCAAGAACAATGCTTATTGTGCCTTGAAATAAGTAAAATCTATTGGGTTGGAAGGCTATTAACACATTATACACTCAAAATAGATGTTTGATTAATGTTGGTCCAAATAACGGCAAAGTAAAAAGACTAGAGGGGGTGAATAGTCTTTTAAAACTTTGTCGATAAACCTGATTTCTCGAAACAGGGGTTTGATACTTAAATCGAATGTGAGGGAAGACTTTAAGATATGTAAGTCTCGAAGCAATAAGTATGTGTGTGTGCTTTCTTTGAAATGTAAAATCTGAGAAGGTAAATAACACAGCAAGTATAGTGGTATCACAGAGGTGGCGTAATCCTCCAGCTAATCCACTCAGTCTTTGAGACCTAGAATTCACTAGAAACGGAATAATTGAGTTCACTTGCCCCAATAATCCTATTCTAAGATTCCTAAACAAATGGGTCCCGACAATGTTCCCCGAGTTATTCCCGACTCCTAGAGCTATGTACTCCTCTACTCCTTTGTGTGTTATTCCACGATTTCCCAAATCAAATACTTCCTCTACTCACGCCTTGATGGTGTTGTATAAAGTTTTGTTAGAAAGGCTAACATTATAACTTTTCCAGGTTATATTTCACGGAAGAAAGCCAAGCGAGCGAGATTTACTTAATACCTTGTTGGGTGAATGGCGATCACTTTGCTCTTCTTGACAGTAATTGATGTAGTTCACGGAGAATGAAACCAGAAGAAGGGTGTCGATAGTTCAACTCTTTCACGAATAACAATCTCTTATTGGGTTCAGGGACAACTTAGAACTACTAGTTATTCTTTAAACAGCGAGAAAGAAACTTGAGGAAAGGATAGTAAAGTGCTTGAAGGAGAATACTTTTAACTTGATGATGAAGTTTGCAAGATACGGCGTTCTAAGAGTATATGACTTCAAGCATCTAAGTGTGGTGATATATATAGATAAATTTGAAGGCGTTTGAATTGTATTAAATTGTGCTCTCTATCAAATTATATCTAGTTTATATCTTGAACTATGTACTAGAGAGAGAAGACTTGCCTTTTTCGCGACATTTACACCCGATGTATTTAATGCATAAAAAGTCTTTTGACTTCATTGTGCTTTAGTCTCTCAGCGGATACATGAGCCGCTTCACGATGGCTTGCATGCTCCATAGTCATGATGTCCTTATGTCGAGAATCATATTTGAAAGTAAAGTTAATATACTTAGAAAAGATTAAAAGACATAGTCTTTCTGAGTTAGACTAAGCTTTGTAATATTCATAAACACCAGTGCGATCTTTAGTCTTCTAATCTTGAGAAAAGCTCCATTGCTAAGATTGATCTTCATGGTCTTCTTGAAATAAAATTACACTCAGAGACCTATAATCCTAATACAAAGATTTTACTAGACTAATCATTACGGTGGATTTCTTCTTTTACCTGATGTTGAGTAGAGCAGAAGAGTACTTAATCACCTTTAAATTTGCAGATAAGAACATGTGATGAGTGATCAAAATATATAGGAATATTCTAACAATTAACAAACACC